>OX328096.1:58249422-58472218 GCA_946811185.2 Hippopus hippopus
TTCTTTCTCAGGGTCGTCAAAAGTAGGGATTGTGTGGTAATGGGTTAAATATGGGTTGAGCAGCAGTTCATAATAAGAATTTATAAGTAAAAATAGTTATTTAACTGGCTCTGTACATGCACTTCTAATTGACAGGATCAAAAATATATCAAAGATGTCAAATCTATATGTCTAAATAGAAAGACGTATAGATGCATTCCTGTGGATCCTTTATCATGAATTTATCTGCAAATTCACAAAATAAAATTCAAGGAGATATCAGAAGGACTAAAAATGGAGTTTTACATCTTGAAGACAAATTGTAAGCCTGTCTGAGTCTCTGAGGGTTCAAGTTAGTGGATGTCTAGTTCACTGAGAAGGACACGATTTTCCATCAAAAACCTTCAGTATGAATTCGTGTCCCGGGTTTGTACTTGATCGGGGCCGTTTGTAAATAAAATATTTCTTACCTTCGATAACAAGAGAGAAATCTTGGTTCCAAGCTTTTCCAATGCAGTCTTGCATAAATCAAACATTATTTTTTTTTTTTGATAGACTGCACGATCTCCATTCTATCAAACCTTCTGCAAAAATGTTTCAAACAATTCGGTAATTCATCGATAGCGTTATCACGAGTGGCGGTAACTAGGTCGACTTTATGGGTTCTGTATATTCGTTATCGACAGGGCTTTAAATTATTTATGGCCAAATTCTAGCTGGCTTTCTGAACAGTTAAAGATATTTAATGTAAAACATAGCTGAAAATGTAATTTTATCGAGGAAAAACTGCTTAATCTCCTTGTTTATTTGGCAGCGGACGATACAAGTTGTGAATGAAAGTTTTTGAATGAAAACGAGGGCAGTGTAAACAATGTTCATACGCTACATTTTGAAAAAAAAAAGAACAAACTTTGTTTCAGTATTTAAAGTATTTTAGATTGACAATTCTTTTAGTTTTGGCGAAATTTCGATAAAGAAATCAAACTTAATTTGTATGGTTTGTTCAAGGTCAGAGTTGATATGATTTGTAGATCTGCGTTGTTCGTCCCATCCAGCCGTGCAAAACTGAAAGTAAGAGCGCATGCGTCGTTACGGATGATGTATTTGGTTCCGGTCAAAACGATCACAGTAAGCGGATTTGCTATAGCAAATCCGCTAAAAATAGTCCGGTTTTGTATCCAGAATGCCCAAATCAGATAGATGTGTATTTGAAGAATGCCATCTAGCGGAAGATAATGTAAACTGATGTGCCCAGTGTCACCTTGTACTTCGGATCAGTGACGTATTTATTGCCAATGAATCTTCGTCTTGTCATGATTATCCTTGATGCTGACTATATTTTTCTAAATTCCACCAAATAGGGTGATGTTATAGACCGGAAAGTCCGCAGTGTCACCTTGACCTTTCAGCTTCGAATTAGTGACGTCTTTCTTGTCGACGAATCATCGTCTTGTCATGATTATCCTTGATGCCAACTATATTTTTCTAAATAGCACCATAAAAGGTGATGTTATAGACTGGATTTTCCACTTAAGCCTACGAACAAATTTTAAGTCCGCAGTGTCAGCTTGACCTTTCAGCTAGTGACAAGTCTCTCCGACAGAACACATAGTCTTGTCATAGTGATTATTTTTACTCCATGAATTTCAAATCGACTATGCAAAACAATACAATGCGCCAGACACAATAAGCATGAATTTTGTCCTCCTTATCCTTTGCAAAAAGTTCAAGCCCGCAGAATGACCTTGACCTTTCTGTTAGGGACAAGGTTCTTCCACTCGATCAATTGCCTTGTCTAAAATACCATTTCTGTCAAATAATTTACAAACCACATAATACTGGACGCAATAAAAACTTATTGAACTCATTACCAAACAATCCCGTGTTTAAAAGACCCAAATACAGAAGGCTTTTGAAAGCTTTGTGGAAAGGAGAAAATGCTGATAACCAGAATTTCCTCTATTTAACACAATGTTTTCTGCCCTATCGAAGGCAAACCAAATCCTTTGTGTATTTTTCTTTTGTCGTCTGCAATTCTGTTAGGCCAAATATAAAATATTCTCGTCTTATAAAGAGTAAATTTACAGGGAAGGGCACAGGGTATTCAATGACCGGCAGCATATGGCTGGAGAAAGCCAAGTTTTTTTAAGAACATATGAGAAATGACGGTTTTAGATAGTCTAGTAGGCATTTGAAAATACATGTATTATAATTCGTTATTGTGCCCAATCAAACAGGGAATAAAGTGGGGGATGTCAGTACTGTATAAAATTCAGATATCAGCACTTATGTTCAAACATACCAGGTTACTTTAATCTGCTTGCATACAGAAAAAGAACATCTTTAAATATTCAGACATGTATAGTGTAAACAAAAAAAAAAAATGAAACATAATCCAGATGTGCAGAACCCCGGCCTTATCAAACTCACTTCAGAGGAAGAGGGAAGCTGGTCCCATCCCCTTCTTCTTCAGACTCCATTATTCATACAGTCTAGAGATGATTGTGTAGAAATCGACATGAAGGGCTCGGAGGTAGCCGAGGATATATTAAAAATCAAAATGTCAAACGCATGAACATAACTCCATTTGATAAACAGTTAATTAGATCTGGCACCTCACAAAATTTTCTCTTGAAAATGTGAAATAAAAGAAACCAGACACGTTAATAATGATACAGAGTCCTTGGTGTTAATGAAGCTGGAAAAATGGCGGATTAACTCTTTACCAAACGAGAAGAATGTAGACTGGTCCAAATTTAAAGCTTTTGCAGATGACAATATAAACGTGGCTCAAATGACGGAATTTGTCTGTGATAGGGTAGAAAACATCGTGGATAAAAGGGAAAAATGTTGGTTACCGGCATTTTCTCCTTTTTCCACTATGTTATCAAACGGCTTCTTCTTTAGGGTTGTTAAAAATCAGGATCGTATGGTAAAGGGTAAAAAAAAACACACACACACATTAGATCTACATAGATTTCCTGCATTTTTACAACATCTCTGCGAATATTGGTTGTTCCAAGGTCAACTATATTAACTGCTGCGAACAGCTCATAACTTTGTAACCTCAAACTGGCTGTCGTACTTTGGCGGACTAAACCCATCGTTTATTTTCCCACCCGCTTCCGTGTCCATACGCAATTTCTCGAAGGGCCAGTGGTTAATATTACCGTCTTTCGTCACAGTAACAATTTGCTCTTTTATGTCTGGATAAGTTTCGTCGGTGTCCTGTAAGGAAAAATGAGAACAACTATTCCAATGTTCCTTAAGCTGTTAAGGTCGACTTGGTAGGCTTTTTCGGACAGTGTAGATTAAGGTCAGACTGCACTGAATATGCAGTCTGCTCTTACATCTACGTAGTTCAATATGGTGACATTTTACGACAAAAAGAATCGAAGTTTGAAATCGCAATAAATATTAATGGCTTGAAATTTTAGTTGAACTCTTTACCAATTGACAAACTTCAGACTTACCCAAATTGAAAGTTTTAGCAGACAACAAAATAATTGTGACCATGAAAAAAGAATCTGCTTTTAGGAGGTTAGATAACATTGTGGGAAGAGGAGAAAATGCTGGTTACCAGCATTTTCTCCTTTTCCCACAATTTTTTCAAAAGGCTTCTTCCTTAGGGTCCTTAAAACTCGAAATGTGCCGTTAAGGATTAGTTTATCTAGCAATGCTGGCGTTTACCTTTATTTTACTAAGTAAAATAATTAAAGAAAGCAATCAAAATGAATAAATGGACATGTTCGTTAGTGAAAACAACCTACTGAATATATACAATTTTATAGCCAAATTGGCTGGAATATTTCACAACAGAGAGGCAAGGATTATACCACACAAAACAGTGCCACCTTCTGTGCAACTTGGTCTTGATCTGCATCATAAACGATGGCATAAAAGTTGCCACCATAACGTACAAAGTCACTTAACGCTCTATCACACAATCTCGAGTTTTAGCAACACCGAGAAAGAAACCTTAAATTACAAACATCTTGGGAAAAGTAGAAAATGTTGGTAGCCAGCATTTTCCCCTTTTTCCTTAACGTTTTCTCTATTTTCAGAGGCAAACTCTATCTATTTCAGCATTTATTTTATTGTCTGCACAAATGCTTCTAATTTGGACAAGTCTAAAATTTTGTCGTGTGGTAAACAGTTAAAACTTTGTTCACAAATGCTAATCAATATGAATACCCACCTCATAATGGCGGACGCCAAACCTGAGACGTTTTCTGACTTTCTCTGGCAAACAGGGGAAGAATATATCAAAGAACGGGCATATCAGCTTGGGATTTAAAGTCTTTGTATCTGTCAACCCTGTGGGGAAAAAGATAAGGAACATGTCCAGTGCTCGTGAGACACTGTCACCATGAACCTGCTAAATTCAAGGCCTGTACTCACCAACCATTCTTAAGAACGTTCTTAGACTTATATTCCATAGAGTTGTCTAAATTTGAACGTAACACAACTTCTGATAGGCTATACCGTTCGGTTTAGCCAATCATAAGTTATGTTACCTTCAAATTTAGAAAATCGTGGAGAATGAGGCTTAGAATGCTCTCAATAATACTTGGTGAATACGGGCCTAGATAAGCAGGATGTATCAAACTATCTCAACACAATTAAATACACCTAATAAAGTAGGAAGTTCTTAAGTAATAGCTTTTCTGTCAATATTTATTGAATCTAAGTCATCATTTCAAATTTGCCTACAAATCGAAGCATTACTGGAACCTCAAAAACCTAGAAGGAACTCATTTGAACATAAGCTCTAGCTTCTGCCAGTTAGAAACTACAAGAGCAATACAATGTACAATGGTTCATTGAGTTTATTACTAGCAGAATGAATTGAGAAGAATGCCTTTTTAGTATTTAATCCTTATCCTGCTAATTAACTATTAAAATGAAATTTTCAGTTCGATAGTAAAAACCCTACTATTGCTATTTCAAAAATATGTTTTGTGGAATAATATCTCCTTCTCGGACAGTGTAGATCCAAGATCAGACTGCACGTTCTGTGCGGTCTGATCTTGATCTACACTGTCTGCAAAAGGTCAGTAAGTCGCGTTTAGCAGCTTAAGGGTTAACAAAATATCAGCTTAGTCATGAGGTTATCACACAAGCAGGGCGACAAGCGTCCCTTTACAATTTTAAATAGTATATTTACCCGTGAGTAAACTGACGAACATTCCAATGACAACTACCGTCAACATGCCGAGACCTGTATACCATTGAAATGACATGGAGTATATCATCTGGACTCCTCTGTGAACAGAAATGCTTTTCTTGGTAGTTATCTAAAGAGAATCACGTATCTACAAAGTCAAGTATGGTGAAATTTTACGACAAAAAGAATCAAAGTATGAAATCGCAATAAACATCAACGGCTTGAAATTCCGTTTATGCTCTTTTGTTATTGTAGTAAGAACGAAAAAAGGGAATGTGGTTTTAAGAGGTCGGAATAGGGGTCGCAGGGGCGGTGGCCAATGCCCAAATATTTTGGGCCCGATTATCACACAGAAGAGGAAAAAAATATTTATATTCTCTCAGAGTTCTATAATCTTCGCCATACAGGAAAAACAAGTATTACAGTTGCAGTATAGTATTGCAGTTGTAGACGGTGTTTTGTAGGTCTGACCTTGACCTTTACCATCCGTAAACTAAAAGCCGCCTTCGGTACCGATATGTTCAATGCATTGCAGTTGTAGACAGCGTTCTGTGGAGGATATAGTTTAAGATCAGACTGCACAGAACATGCAGTCTGATCTTGATCTATACCGTCCGCTTATTTAGTCAAGCTTATTAAGATAAAAATCCTGATGAGTTTCGGTGGATTGTATTTTTTAGCCGTCAAAAGAGGACGAGTTTACATATTTGCTGCTGAGTCAGTTAGTGCTTACGTATATTTATCAAACACAGAGGTAGAGCTCATGTTATTCAGAATGGTAGTAGTAGTCGGTGGGATTGGAGTTGCTATCTTGGAGATGTTCCAATTACAGCCTTCGACAGAGACAGAAGATTTCACGGCAACGCTTGTCTTCGTAACGATGGTTCCGATTCCGATCCATAACAGCAAAGCACTGCTGGTAATTACTCCCACCAAACCTCCCTGCAAATACAATGGAGCTAGAGGCAATGATTGACTGATTTGATGAAGTTTACTCCACTTTCACCATTATTTTACGGCCAAACCGGGGCCTCACGGTTACAAGTCCTACATTTTATCTCTGAGCTACATAGGACTCCTGAACAAGAGGCAACAACAAGTACAAATGCACACACTTGATGCTTTTAAAGGACGGCATACACATTCAGTTTATTTCAAAATATAAATTGCTTTATGTCAAAAGTTTTTGTATGGTTTTGACTCTATGTCTATAATCCAAAGTATAAATTGCTAAAGAGTAGCTGGACTCCAAAATTTTGGGGACGACAAGATAAATGTATCTATGGGTATCTGTCTTTGAAAGGACAGAAAACATTGTGAGAAAAGGTTACCAGCATTTTCTCGTATTCCAACAATTTTTTAAATGGTTTCTTCCTCGGGATCGAAATGTTAAATAGATATACATAGGTCTGATTACATATCTTTAAATATGTTCTGATCTCTTGCCTGTAGGGCAAGTGAAAAATACTGAAAGCAGTCCGCACACGGGTGAAGCCTCTTTCAAGATATCTTTTTTGAGACTGTATTAAATACTGCCAAATACAGATTTTTTTTTCGTCATGTCACATTTTATCCCTGTGCCATGCATTTATTTGAGCTGGAAAATTCGGTGCCGGTATAATAATTTAAAAACACGTGTTTTCATTACCCATCTGTTGGCCCAAGGAAACAACATGCCGAGAGTGAATATACCCAGTAAAGGACCTCCAAATATTCCAAATAGTGAAAGGACAAGCTGTAAGACAAAAAAGAATAATTTTCGATAAAGAAAACAGACAAAATAAACCTGATTTTCTGTCTGAAATTTTTCAATTTTGATTAAATATAGTTTTAGCCTTCTACCTCAGGGATGTTAAAATAGAGAAATGTTTGGTAAAAGATTAATCTTGAACAATACGATATTGTGAGATGAAAACAAGAGCGCTGCATGATTTTCAGTGAAAATTCAAAGTAGAAAAAAGGGCATAACTGTGTCAAAAATACTTAAATGGTCACATGCCCTTGATATAAAGGTTCCCCTTTTAGTAGTTAGCAAATCTTCCAAATTTACAGTAAGTGCCTTCAGTAAAAAACGAGGCATTATAAAATGTCAAAAATTTTGAACGACGCAGGCACATGCGACTACAAGGCTCTGACTATTTTTTCTTTGAAAACAACCGCGCTTAAAAATATGCAATGAACTCCATACATTTGAGAAATGTAGAGAAAATGAATTGTGGTAAAAGGTGATCTATCGGTCTACAGAGACAAGTAAAGTTTTCTAACCTGTAAAATCATAGATCCTAGTTCTGACACCATGAAAGCTAATGCCAAACATATTCCCCCTATCAGTATGACTGAAAAACAGAGAAAAAAAAATGAAATCAAGAAAATTGCACTTTCTTCTATCAATGGAAAGAAGATGCATTATAGCTTAGCCTGTCGCTATATGTGTATGTGATTACAGAACCCACTTTCAACGATGAATATTTGGCTATGGTAAGAATAATAGGCTCAATGCTGGTAAAAGAAACTTCATAGAAACTGATAAATAAAATCCACAAATTCTGAAATGCATCGTACAGACATGTATGTTTTTTCAAACCACCCCTTCTACTGGAAGACGATGCAGATACTAGATCTAGGTCTATTTACAAATACCATTTCAAAAGCATCTAACACTTACCTCTTTTCGAAACTTGATGATAGTCATTGCGACAGGATTCACTCCTCCCTGACCGCTTAACACTGTTTAGACGTTACTCATGTTAAAAAGCAGTCAGTGGATTTGGAAGACTGGTGAACAGTTGGGTATAATAGTAAAAACAAAAAACAGAATTGCATAGATACATGTATATAGGTGTTTGGTTGCTTCTGTATGACTAAAACAGTATTTAACACCGCGTTACACACAAAACAAACTAATAAATGAATCATGCTCTGTGATAAGGGGGCTTAATGCATTTGCAAAAAGTATCGACCCAGGTCAGCCTGCGCAGTCCGCGCAGGCTGACCTGGGTCGAAACTTTTTGCTTTAATTCAATTATCTGCATGTCCAAGGATCTTTCTACCTCCACATCCAGTCAATTATCAGACTAAATGGATATCGTGGATCCCTAATTATTTGATGTCTTGTTTGTTATGATGCATAGCAGAGATACATTAACCCCTCCCCCACTTTCATCGCCGTGATATAACTGAAATAAAGTTGAAAGCGGCGCAAAACACCATTCAATCAATCTATCAATCAATCAACACCCTACCCCCATCCCAGAGTATCGCTCATTTATAAAGTCCAGTTTCAAAAATGCCTCTAATGGAGTTGCATAAAGTTTGCTTATGACAAGCAAAAATGAAACTTACCTAACAGCTTTGAAAGCCATGTGGCCTGAACGCTGGACATACTCTTGCAACAAAATGGTCGGATAAAATCTTCTAGAATCACCGCCGTTAGCGCATTATATCCAGATGAAATGGTGCTGAAAAATTTGGAACACAACATGAAAATTTTATGTAAAGTTCATGCAATGTTCATTAAAACACTTTTCTCTTCATCAAAATTCAAAATGAATCGTCTGAATCAAATGGCATCATTTGTCTATGTAATTGTTGTAAACGTTTCATGGAAAATAGAAAATACTGGATAGATGTAACATATTTCTCTGGCTAGTAAATGTACATGGTTGTCTGGCAAAGAGTTATAAGGTCCGTATTCATCAAATATTCTTAAAAAACATTCTCGGTCTTATTCTCAAGAATTTTCTAAATTTGAAAGTAATACAACTTCTGATTGGCTAAACCGAGTAGTTACGCCATTTAGACGGAAGTTGTGTTACTTTCTAAATATAGAATTAGACCAAAGATTTTCTTAAAAATGGATGCTGAATACGGACCTTGATGTCACAACAACCTCACGCCAGATGAAGAACACTCTGCTAAGCAAAGTAAAGGCTGAAGGTCGTCAAAGAGCATATATCAGATGTTGAGTACATTCGAAACAAAAAAGGACGAAAACAAAGATAAAACCAAAAGAAAAATACCTTAAGCTACCAGAAAAAATCGCGGCGAGGAACAGTCCAGGTACTCCGTGATAAGGTCCAAGTAAATCCATCGTAAACAAGGGTACTAACTGTGACAAAGGAAATTTAAACATGACCACAACAAAAAAGAATCGCATGTCAGTGCCGAAGCTCTCGAGACTGCAGTTGCTCTTTCAGTTAAAGCCTGAAGTTTGAAGGTGTCAAACTATTTTAAGAGTTACCTGACCTTCTGGTATAGGTTCCTTTTTTTTAAAAGTTCACATGCCGAGCTCCGGTAGCTCAGCCGGTAGCGTGCAGGACTTGAGAACAGGGGGTCGCGGGTTCGATACCTGGCTGGGCCAACTTCTTTCCGAGGATTGATGATAGTCATTGCGATAGGATTCATTCCTCTCCCAGCGCTGACCATTGTCTCGACGATGGTTATGTGGAAAATCAGCCAGTGGCTTGGAAAGAAAACTGTTCGGAGTACTGGTAAAAGAGACTCCGGAAAGCATGGATAGGTGCACTGGCCGCCGCGATATAACTGAAATAATGTTGAAAATGGCGTTAAACACCATACAATCAGTAATTAATAGTTCACAACTACCCATAGTTTGAAGAAATCATCCAAATTAATCTACTATAAAGTTTTCTTTTTTTTTTTAATCAAGCGGATACTTCTAATTTTACGATTTCTCACCATTGTTAGCCAAGTGTCAGTTCACTGATGCGACTTAATTACTGTCAATGATGTTATTGTCCAATACCACCCTTTTTTCCGACCTTTCCAATGAACGTCTGTTAGCTATGAATGTATACACGAGTCAAAAGGTACGTTAATGGATAAACCGGGGTTACGTATCATAGAGAGTGAAACACCAGGTAACAACGCTGCCTTTTGAACGAGAAGCATCTCCATTCCTCTCGATCAAAAGACAGCGTTGTTACTTGGTGTTTCACGCTCTATGAAGCTCAAGTGAGAGTTAGACTGTACCTGATCGGGTTTGGATACCAGCTTGGATGTCACGGGATCACAGACAGAATAGAAAGAAGCCATGACAATACCAAGCAACATCGCCAGCGACTGTATGAAAGCAAATCCTGGAAAGTTCAGCCATATCGCCCTGTAGAGATTAAACGATTTTTTTTTTTTCGTTCGTTCGTTCGTTCGTTCGTTCGTTTGCCTGTTCGTAAGTCTATTACCTACTAAGTTTAATGCAGTGAACCTATCCATGCTTTCTTGGAGTTTCTTTTACAAAGACTTTGCACGATATTTTTCCAAGCCACCGGCTGCTGTTCCACATAAATATCGTCGAAACAATGTTGACCGAGGAGAGGAGAAATAAATCCCGTGGTAATGATTATCATCAACCCTCGGAAAGAAATTAAAAGCCAAATAGCGACCAATAGTAAACAATGGGGATGTTAAAGTGCATTTAAATTTATATCAAAGCATTTAAAAGTACGTTGATGAAAGTGAAGATGACCATCTGTTATTGTAACCCCCAAACCACCGGGATTTTTTTTTTTTTATTAAGAATATTTTATTATTTTTGGGCGCCTCTTTCTGCATTTCTGCATACATTTTGGGGCCAGAAAAAAAGAACAGAAAATTTAAAAGATGTGGCACGGCCGATAGCATACTCAACCAAAAAAGTGGTCTAGACCTGCCGGACCGGCCACGACGGCCTTGATTTGCCGGTTTGTTTCTTCAAATAAACCTTTATTCATGGCGAAAAGTCGTCTTCAAAAATAATACTTACACTTTGGATCGACCAACGGATTTGACGGCAATCGCACGTTGCACCTGGGCCTGATTGACGCCGAATACAGCAACCCAGAACATGGCCCCGCCCACAATTGTATTCCAGACGCTGTAGCGTACCCGGGGGTCAGGGTCAATACTGTAACATAATATATATGAGTCATGGTCTGTGAATGGGGGGTTAATGCATTTGCAAAAAGTATCGACCCATGTCAGCCTGCGCAGTCCGCGCAGGCTGACATGGGTTGAAACTTTTTGCTATTCGTTATTTTCTGCAAGTTCAAAGACAATACTTACTGTCTGTTGATCCAGTTAGTTCCCAGACAAAAAGGTTTTTATAGATCCAATTAATTATGCATGTATGACTAATTGCTTGGCAGAATGCATTATGAAGATGCATTAAAACCCCTTTTGCCAGATCATGGCTCGTGTGTACAAACTTGCGGGGTTGCCACTTCACACATGTAATAACTATTGTTTATCAAAAAAGTGTAGCGTAATGTATATTTTTCTTTATTATCTTTTTCTTTATTATTATTGTTTATCAGTTTCATTTGTTGTTGTTGTTTGTTGTTTTGAAAGGTTAAAGAGAAAGAAAAAAAAAATGATTGTATCTAAAGCAGCAAAAAAAGTTTTTACATGAAACTTCATTCTTTTGTTTCAGTGATATCATATACATGTATATTATTTCTTTTTCCCTATGAAAAGTTCTCAATCTGGGTATCTCGAATCTGACCATTTTACTGTGAGAGTTTAAATGGGTAGAGATGGTTTGGAACTCCTCTCACCCCCCTCCAATCCACACACATACTCTATAAAGGACTGCTTTGATTAATTTTTCATTGACTAATTTTGTTAAAAAAAGTCTACTCTGTTTTGTCTTTGATTTCAAAGTCATCTGCTGAAAATTAAACTCTTTTGCTGCCAATTTAATGGATTCGACTTTTATCGAGACCTGTATGTATATTTTCGTTGCATTTGACGCTAATTTGGGTCAAAGATTAGCATCAAGCGTGGGACGTTGTAGATCCAAGATCAGACTGCACGTTTTGTGCAGTCAGATCTTGATCTACGCCGTCCGCAAAAGCCACCCAATGCGACATTGGCAGAGAAAGACTTAAACTGAAGATGATCAGAATTCAAGAACCTACTTGTCGAATTCAATTTTTCCCATTTTGTCGGCTGTCTCCCAGACTTCTTTTATACCACCTTGCACCTCAACCCCGGTGATAATCAGCACCAGCATACCCACAAACACGACTGTCATCTGTATGGTGTCCGCCCAAAGTACCGCCTTCATGCCGCCCTGGTTTAAGAAATGGATATTCAGGATGGGATCGAATATTCGAATAATTGAACAAAGACTGAATATTCGAATATAGATTTCTTATTCGAATATTCTTCTTTTTTAATCCCGGTGATAATCAACACCAACATACCCACAAACACGACTGTCATCTGTACGGTGTCAGCCCAAAGTACCGCCTTCATACCGCCCTGATTCAAAAAAAGGGTATTCAGGATGAGATCGAATATTCGAAAGATTGAACAAAGGCTGAATATTCGAATATAGATATTTTATTCGAATATTCTTCCTTTTTAACCCCGGTGATAATCAGCATCAACATACCCACAATCTGTGAATGACTCAAATTTGGACCAAGCCTGACTGTACCGAGCAACCAAAGAAGACACAAACTTCCACTGACAGAAAACATTGACATTCCATTGACATTTACAGAAATTGCCGAATACGAGTACAAATAAGTCGTGTTCAGTCAGTAGAGGATTTGATGCATTTCTGTGATGCATGATACTAAGCAAGTCATCATAGTAATAACAGATCTATAAGATATGTCTTGTCTTACGACCGACTGAATCATGAGGTAGAATGGTCCTTTCACATGTAGAAAAATTACCAATAGCAAAAAGCGCGGATTGCGCAGGCTGACCTGGGTTGAAACTTTTTGTTTGCATTTGCATGAAAATCCCTTGTAACAAAGCAAAGCTCAACTATAAAATGGCCCATTTTATACCACACGTTGATTATGATATTCCTTACATGCTGTTTACTATAAATTCCTATCGTTCAAACTGCAGTTTCAATGACATTCATCAGCTGATATCGTTTGGTCGAACACTTCACCACACACTTCCGGTTTTAAACAACCTTGCAAAAGATGGTTTTTAACAACATTGTGGGGGGAAAAAAGGAAAACTGGCTAGTAACTACTATTTTCTCCTTTTCCAACAATTTGTTCTAGCCATTCAAAGACAAATCCTACCTTTTCAGGGACATTTAGTTATTTGTATGCAAAAGCTTTGGATATGGGCAAGTCAAAAAAAAATATTGTCCTTTGGTAAAGAGTTGAAGTCAATTCACGCCCTATTTTACTCGTAACTAGTGGATATGTCCCAGGATGGTTCCATCCTCTCCTTGTTTTTGATAGGCGTTTATTAAACACTAGTACGTTTTTGCAAACACTTCAAAGTCGACGTGCCTATGGGTTTTATTTTCATATCACCTGAAGTATTTGCAGTTTACTTCTTATCCCCTTTCGGTGTACATTAATACGACTTACTTCGTGTTTGGTGACAGTGTATAAAAAGATAAAACTACATACTGTCCAATACACTGTGAGATACGGTGACACCAGCCCCATCACGCCCCCCACCCCCCCTTTCCCCCGTTGGTTCGGAGTTCGGATATTGGATCATCGGTTTCGGGAGGGTCTCTCCCCATCTCTCTGCCTTTTTCTATTTCCCTACGTCTGCCTGCCTGTCTGTCTGTCTGTCTGTCTCTCTCTCTCTCTCTCTCTCTCTCTCAAGCAGATAGTACCTACCAAGGTGGTGTAGAAAATACAAACAACGCTGATGGCAACGATCGTCCCCCATAATGAAATTCCTGTCACTGAAACAGTACAGAAAAGAAATTCTCTCGAAATAACATCGAACGTGCAGATCCAGATTAGACGTTACGCAGTGATCATCAAGTTGGCTTAAGGGATCCGCTCATCAACAATTTCAGATCAAATTCATTAGAAAAAGAACCCCGCATCGTGTTAACAATTATCCTGCTAAATAAATTAAATCAAATTTTCAAACCGATAGTAAAAAGCTCGGATGAGGCTATTTCAAATTTATGTTTGGGGAAATATATGTCCTTATCGGACAGTGTAGATCCAAGATCAGACTGCACATTCTGTGCAGTCTGATCTTGATCTACACTGTCCGCAAAAGGTCAGTGAGTCGCGCTTAACAGCCTAAGGGTTAATTGAACGGTCAAGAGAAATCAGCCACATTTCATGGATACCAGGTATCTGAAAAGAGACCAAACAGGCTAATTGTTCTAAATAGCCTTTTTTTTTTTACACGATCCATGCTCTGTGAAAAGGAGGCTTAATGCATCTGCGAAAAGTATCGTCCCAGGTCAGCCTGCGCAGTCCGCGCAGGCTGACCTGGGCCGAAACTTTTCGCTATCGGTCAATTTTCTGTTTGTCAAAGGACAAGTCTACCTCATGATTAAGTCGAATATTTAATCAAGTGGCTCTTATGGGTCCATGAATTATGTGATAACTAGGGCTGGTATCATGTATCACGGAGATGCATTAAGCCCCCTTTTGCCAGAGCGTGGCTCATTTTATTGGTAAATTTTCTGCATGTTTACAAACCATTGTACCTGATTTATTCGGTTGTTAAATAAAATGGATTCTATGGATCCATAATTTTGAGATAAGCTGCTTGGTATAATTCACCAGGGAGATGCATTTGGCCCCTTTTTGCCGGATTAATTGATTGTATGTTGTTTAACGCCGTTTTCAACATTATTTCAGTTATATTGCAGCGGCCAGTGCACCAATCCGTGCTTTCCTGGAGTTTCTTTTAAATACCAGTACTCCGCACAATATTCTTTCCACGCCACACTTCTGCTTTCCCACATAATCATCGTCGAAACAGTGATCAGCTGTGAGAGAGGTATGAATCCTGTCGCAATGACTATCATCAATCCTCGGAAAGAAATTGGCCGAGGGATCGAACCAGCGACCCCCTGTTCTTAAGTCCTGTGAGATACCGGGGCTCAGCCCTTTTGGCAGAGCACTCCTTATACATATTTTATGTACAAAAACTGGAATTCCGAAGAATGGCTCAACTAATTTTTCTATGACATTCCACGTATAAAATTAGAAAAATGTGGCGGTTTTGAGCAGTAATAGGATTCCGAAGTATTTCTCAACTAATTCTTTGATATAAGTTGTTTCACATATGAAATTTGAAAGAGGTGGCGGTCTTGAGCAGTAGTAGGAAAGTATATATGCAAAGTTTTATATCTGGCATTATGATAAAAACCTAAAAAGAAATGGGTTACGCTTTGTGAAAAAGAGGTTTGAAGCATCTGCAAAAAGTATCGGCTCATGTCAGCCTGCGCAGTCCGCGCAGGCTGACATGGGTCGAAACTTTTTGCTGTTGTTTAATTTTATGTATGTCCAAGGACCATTCTACCTCATGATTAAGTTGATTTGTAGAAGAAATTGTTTCTTATAGATCCACATAATTGTGTGATAACTTGCTTGATATCATGCTCCATGAGGAAACTTAAAACCCCTTTTACCACAACACGCCTTAAATTCATATACTTGTATCTTAAAAGTAACGTGAAACCCGCCATTACTTTTGCAAAAAAAAAAAAATCCACCATAACTATGCAGTAAGTGGCGGGATTTCAATGCCACCAAAGAAATTCCATTTTGATGAAACTGAGTACTAAATCTTCAAAAGAAATCTGTGGATAAGGCGTCAGTTTGGCATTAAGAAAACCATGTTTAGTAATCGTACAACTTCGTGAGACAGGAAAAATGTAAGCGGTCGCCGTGAAATGACGAGATAGCATAGAAAGCCAGGTAAACGTCATTCCAACACAAAGAATGAAAAACAAGAAATGTATACCTGCATTCAGGGCCAATGATGGGGTATACAGCACAACCGCCATGTACAACATCTAAATAATAGAACAGAACAGGGTCCGTATTCAACAACCATTCTAAAGAACCTTCATAGTCTAATTATAGATTTAGAAAGTAACACAACGTCTGAATGGCTAAACCATTTAGTTTAGCCAATCAAAAGTTTTGTTACTTTCAAATTTGTGAAATTCTTAATTCCTCAGAATTTGTGTTACTTTAAAATTTAGAACATCTTGGAGAATAAGACTAAGAACGTTATTCAGAATGGTTAGTGAATTCGGACCCAGAATGCTTTGTTGTCAGCTTAAACAAATAAGTTTCATCGTCTATTAGAACAAATTTGAAATACGTGGTTATAAACATGTTGGAAAAACACTGAAATAATAGCTGAAATAATGATTATAAATGTCGAAGTGAATCAGGGAGGAAAAAGAAGCGGAATCGGTGCTTACATGTTGAAAAGTAGTCATTATGAATTGAAGAATTGTCACGTAATTATCAATATTTCTTTCCCTGTTTGTTTTTATTTACATGTATATGTGCATTAGCTCTTAACAAATCATCTCAAAAGCTGCGTAAAACTACTTTTTAACAAATAATCATTTGAAGAAAATTTTACAAGGAGAAAATGTTGCGGACGTGAATATTTACTTTAAATTCGGATTAAAACCAAAAAGGTTACTTGCTTTCGCTGGGATTTGCATCTGCGACTTTTCAAAATAATGTTTCAGCTACTTTACCGACTGTTCTAATGGCGCAACGTTCTTTCCAGTGTATGTAAACAACGGGGTAAAATAAATACAGAAAAAGAATGTAAGAAATGTCTTTTTTTTCAACTTTTTTGAAATGTTTTCTATCAAAATCTTAATTTTAAAGATATCTTGGTAGATGGATGAAAAGTGCCAGTTATTGTTAAGATTTTCTCAGTGTAAATAAAGACCAGACTGCACAGAATATACAATCTGACCTTGATCTTCACTGTCCGATACAATGAGATTTTCCATCGAATAGAAATAGGATGAAATTGTACTATTTACCATCGGTTGGAAATTTTCTCCTTATTTTAGACAAGGTTAAGGCTTTGTTATGAAGATCGAATTGTTCGTTTATAGTGATAGAAGAATGTTTTGCCTGTTCCTAGTTTTCTACATTACGCACTTGCGTACTGTGCATTTTGAAGCTACGTTCTTGTAGTATATCAGCCCGATCCCTTTCGAAGGCTGAAATACGATCCACTGAAACTCGAAAAAAAAAAAACGTTTTCATATATTATGCTCGACTAAAGATGCAGACAGAAAGTACAAGTTAATCTGTATTTATAAAACACTTAGGCCTATTATTGCGCGTTGAACCATGCTCAACTTTGTAACATATTTCTTGATATATCTTTTATACTCACCATAAATACCATGTAAATTATACTGCAAAATAGTTTGGTTAATCTACAAAACCGCATCTCAACATACTGAAATTAAAGAAATTGTGAGATTACCCCATGGCAGGCAATTATGGACCTGTTAGTATTTTCAGTGGCCAAGAAAAAAAAAAAAATTCGTCTCAAGGCTACTTTTGTCAAAAAATCTAACAGAAATTTCAGACTGTGCATAACCAGCGTCTGAACTTGATCTGCATGCCGGGAAAAGCAGCCAAGATGAAGCTCAGCAGTTAAGGTTTATTCTTAATAGACTCTTCTGTCATGTTAAAAAAATAATGAATGAGCCATGCTCTGTGAAAAAAAAAGGGGGGGGGGGGGGCTTTATGCATCTGCGAAAAGTATCGACCCAGGTCAGCCTGCGCAGTCCGCGCAGGCTGACTTGGGCCGAAACTTTTCGCTACTGGGCAATTCTCTGTATGTCAAAGGACCAGTCTACCTTATGATTAAGTTGGTTGTTTAAAAAAATGGCCATCATGGATCCATAATTATCTGATTGCTGGATCAGTATCATGCATTACGGAGATACATTAAGCCCCCTTTTCACAGAGCAAGGCTCAAATAAATACGTCATTCGTCGAACCAGACGAGCATCGGCAGAGAACGTAATTCACAATCAGACAGCACAGAACGTGAGATCTAACTGAATTTACGTTGTCCGGTGAGTTCTAAACTGTGGCTGAATCTAAACTGTTTATTCTTTTCGGAAAAACTCAACTTTATCTGCCTGTATCAAAAGAGCTGAAGGCAAACTAAACAACATTTCGAACGAAGCAAGAGTACCGTATGCGGGTGCCAAAGCTCGTCTGCAGAAGCTTTTAGTGAAAAAATTCTAATTAAAAACGGGGCAAACTGTGTCAAAAATCTTTTGATGGATACCTGCTCCTGTTGTATGAGTTATCCAGCCGAAGCCCGGTAGCTCAGTCGGTACAGGACTTTGAGAACAGGAGGTCGCTGGCTCGATCCCTGGCTTGGCCAATTTCTTTCCCAGGATTATTGATAGTCATTGCGACAGGATTCATTCCCCTCTCACCGCTGACCATTGTTTCGACGATCGTTACGTAAGAAAGCAGCCAGTGGCTTTGAAATAATATTGTGCGAAGTACTGGTAAAAGAAACTCCAGGAAAGCGTCGATAGGTGTACTTGCTGCCGCGATATAACTGAAATAATGTTGGAAACAGCGTTAAACACCATACATTCAATCAATCATGTATGAGTTATCCTTTTGCTAATTGAAACCCAATCTAAGTTTGATGTAAATATCATAAGGCCTGCAACACGCGAAAAGGGGCATTCGGACATTTGCGTGGGGTGTCGTCTCGGATCAACATGCGCACTCCGCGCAGGCTAATCCGAGACGACACTTTCCGTATTTTTGTAATTTTCTGTTTTGCGCAAGTCTACTGTAGCACAAAATCTAATGTAGTCGTAAAGTGCCGTCTCGGATTAGCCTGCGCGGACTGCGCAGGCTGATCCGAGACGACACTTTACGCAAATGTCCGAATGTCCCTTTTCACGTGTTGCAGGCCATTAAAATGTCAAAGTTTTTGCACAACGACGCCTTGGCTTTGACATTTTCTCGACGTTTTCTTCGAAAACAGCCGTGCTAAAAGTGCAAAAAATAAGATACCGTGAATACGCTTGTCAGTCCAAGGTTGTAGAAGATCGGTATATAAATGTGCGCTGCCCCGATAGACGTGAAAAACATGGCAACAATAATATACCAATACATGGACGTGTAGGAATACGACTCGGCTGGGGTTCCAATCACGGTCACCGAAGAAATGAAGCTCGATAGCAACGACATCGCAACCGGAATTGGGTGCATCCCTCGTCCAGCCATCAGAAATTCCTCTGTAGTGTTTTTCCTGCGATCTTTGATGGCGTAGAATATTCCAATGGCCGCTGATAAGCCCAGCATGCAACCGAATACGGCATAGTCGCCGGCATGAAATGTTTTGGGCTCCTCTGTCTCGAAGCTGTACGGTCCGGAGGACATCTTATGCTTCTTTAGCACTTTGTCACTTAATCCCGAGTTTTAACTACCCTAAGGAAGAAGGCTATTGAAAACATTGTGGGAAAAGGAGAAAATGCTGGTAACTAGCATTTTCTCCTTTACCCGCAATGTTTTCTACCCTACGACACACAAATTTTGTGTTTTGTGTAAATTTATTTTGTTGTCTGCAAATGCTTTCAGTTTGGACAATGCTAAAATTTTGTCGTTTGGTAAACATTTAAATCTCACAACATGAAAAACGTTCGGTAGTGCAGATAGGTGGGACTATTTGGTATCTGAAAAACGATACAAACGACACTTGTTCTGCACGTAAACCTGTATTGTGGGTACTCCATAAAATTGTCTCGATGAGACTGTTCTAAAAAGTATCCACAATACAGGTTCTATTGCTAATATTCAAATACCCACGACCTATCTGTATCCTTGTACACGAAATCCACTCAAATGACACTTTCTTCAGTGTAAAAACTTTTGAATGGTTGTGTCGAAAAGGTTTTGTGTTTTGTTACGCCTGAGTCACCGACGGGGCGGGACATCGATGCGTTTATACTTTAAATACCTCAACTCTATACTACACGATCAAATTTTAGGCTTGTAAAATCCAAAGCATTCGCAGACGACAAATTGAATCTGGCTCAAAGAGTGGAATTTGTCTTTAAAAGGGTAGAAAACATTGTGGATTCCCAGCATTTTCTCCTTTTCCCATGTTTTCAAAAGCTTTTGTTTTCAGAGTCGGGATTGTGTGGAAAAGGGTTAACCCTTTGGAGTCAGGACAAACTGTATCACACAGTTACATGTAAAATGTCCCATGATATGGCCTGCAACATGCGAAAAGGGGCATTCGGACATTTGCGTAAAGTGTCGTTTAGGATCAGCCTACGCACTCCGCGCAGGCTGATCCGAAACAACACTTACCGTTTTTATGTAATTTTCTGTTTTGCGCAAGTTTACTGTAGCACAAAATCTAATGTAGTCGTAAAGTGCCGTCTTGGATTAGCCTGCGCGGACTGCGCAGGCTGATCCGAGACGACACTTTACGCAAATGTCCGAATGCACCTTTTCGCGTGTTGCAAGCCATATCGAAATTTCATTTTTTTTGGCACGAATACCCTTTTAATGTATCGGCCACAGCAGATTCAAGATCAGACATAGTATATCAAAGACTAAACTTCACAAACGGGTCTGTGAACTTCCCAATGGAAAAATGGAATAATAACTCAGATTTTGGATCACTGTTGGTTTGGTCAGAGGCATGCGTCTAGACGGGGTTTGAGTTCATAATTTGCCATGTTTTATTCTCTTTTATCACAATTTAACAGATGGAAAAAAATGAAACTTCACGCCAATCGTAAAATGGTAAATTGATTGATTGATTGGTTGATTGATTGAATGAATGAATGAATGAATGAATGAATGAATGAATGAATGATTGATTGATTGATTGATTGATTGATTGATTGATTGGTTGGTTGGTTGGTTGGTTGGTTGGTTGGTTGGTTGAATGAATGAATGATTGATAGATTGATTGGTGCTTTATACCGAATTCAACTTAATACCCTTTTTCGAAGAAAAAGTCGAGGTATTGTCATAACCTCGTCGTCTAAACCGTCGACATCTTGTATCGTTGCCGTGCAAAAACTTGGACATTTTACAATATCTCTGTCGTTACTGAAGATATTTACTTCAAACCCGGACTAGTTGTTTACTATCAAAAGGGAAACCCATACAAAACGGGTAGGTAACCTTCAAATTTTCTTTGACACAGATATGACCTTTTTCCGACTTAAAATTTTCACAAAAATCCATCTATTTCTTAACCCTTTTCATGCTGAATAAATGAAATGAAACTTTCAAGCCGATATTAAAACCCCAAATATTGCTACTTCAAAGGTAAATTTTGTGAAAAAATATCTCCCTATCGGACAGTGTAGATCCTAGATCAGACTGCACGTTCTGTGCAGTCTGATCTTGATCTACACCGTCCGTAAAAGGTAACTGAGTCGCGCTTAGCAGCCTAAGGGTTAAAGCAACCGCAGCCTGGCATTGGCATCCGCACGCCGTGCTCTTGTTTCCGTCGTATCACAGCAAAATCTCACATATACATGAGTTTCACCAGTACTATGTTTGGGCTTTGAAGTGTCAAAGCTTCCTGGACACTCCGACTAAACGCCAAGTGCTTCCGAAATGCTCGAACCCGGGGGATCGTGGTCGAGTCCTACACTTCACCACCGAGCCACGCAGAACCCTGCCAATGGTAATAAGGTATCTAAAAACCCAAATACATGTATTGCTATTTCAATTTTCCTTAAAACGGAAAAGTTTTACTGTGTCTCCCAGCGTAGATTCCAGTTCAGATTGCACATTCTGTGCAGTCTGGTCTTGATATACACGTACAGGCCGCAAAAGCGTTGCCATGATTGAGTTGGCCTAGGAGGCCAAAGTGTTGAAGCTCAATGTGACCTAATGATCTACATATCAAGGTTGGCGACCTCAATGCGAGCAGAGTACATCAGCCTTTTCTCCCTTTTCAATCTTTTAAAAGATCGTCTTCCTCAGGGTCAGTAACTCTATACCAACCGTTAGGTATATTGAAATTATTTAGAGACAAAGAATTAAAATTTAATATATCTAAAATGATTGAATATGTCTTAGAAAGTGTAGAAAACATGTTGGAAAAGGGGAGCATTTTTCCTTTTCCCACAATGTTTTCCAAAAGAATTCTCCATTAGGGTCGTGAAAACTCGGGATTGTATGATAAAAGGTTAAAATACAGGATGAATTTGGAAAGGAATGGTTTTAACAAAATGAAATTTGTGAGTAAATAATATTTTTGAGAGTGTATCGTTAACCCTTTGCCACACAATCCTAAGTTTTAAAGACCCCAGGGAAAAGGACTATTGAAAACATTGTGGGAAAAGGAGAAAATGCTGGTTTTCCACAACATTTTTTTCTTTCACAAACTTCATGATTTCGCAACATTGAATTTATCGTCTGCAAATGCTATCAGTTTGGACCAGTCTTAAATTTTGTCGTTTTGTAAGAAATTAATTTAACCCTTTCCCAAACAATCCCTGGTTTTCACGACCCTGACAAAAAACGCTTTTGAAAACATCGTGGGGAAAAGGAGAAAATGCTGGTAACCAGCATTTTCTCCTTTTCCCACAATGTTTTTTTTTACCCTCCCAGAACAAATTTCAATTTTTGAGTCACGTTAATTTTGTCGTCTCCAAATGCTTTCAATTTGGACCAGTCTTAAATTTTGTCCTTTGGTAAAGAGTTAACAAGGTATAAGGCTTCATAGACATCATCTCTCTCTCAGTCGCGTCCAGACATACGATATAAGCTGTATAGTTCTGACTACGAATTAATTGGTTTAGGACAAAAATGTATGAAATATGTTCGTAGTTTTACATCGAGGTTACACATTTTAACTCTTTACCAGGCAACAAAATTTTAGATTAATCCATATCAAAAGAATTTGTAAGATAGAAATGATATTATCCTCAAACGATTGGCCTCGGCCATTTTCTTTCCGAAGATTGATGATAGTAACTGCGACAGGATTCATTCCTCTCTCACAGCTGACCACTGTTTCGACGATGGTTATGTGGGAAAGCATGAGTAAAGCACTGGTAAAACCATGGAAAGGTTCATTGGCCGCCGTAATAGAACTGAAATAATGTTATAAACGGCGTTAAACGCCGTACAATAAATCGATCAAATGAAAGGAATTGTCGTTGAAAAGCCTTTTGAAAACATACCAGTAGTCTCTCCTTTTTTCACAATGTTTTGACCCTTAAAGCGCCTTTCACATCTATAATTGCTTTTTCGACCAGAGCAGATCAAGATTAGACTGCACAAAATGTGCAGTCTGTTCTTTCATCTACACTGTCTGCTTTGCAGAGATATTCTAACAAATTCAACACTGACAACGGCATGAATAAGGCAAATCTTCAGACAATAATCCGACTTTGTCTTCATTAAATCAAGTGATTTGCAGAATGAGTGTAACGGTTAAACATACCGCACATATTGCAATAGTACCACTATGCCATTTTTATTGCTAATGCAAGAAATGTTCTTAGTGGAGATACCTTTACTTTTTCTTGGAAGAAGCTAAACAGAGGACCACTACATAAACATAAGTATGAAATTTGGATGAAGTTGAGTCAATAGTTTTAGACAAGATATTTTGTAAGAACCATGCCCTCACAGAAGCTGGTAATTTGCATTTCCATGATGCATTATTCAGAGCAAGTCATCACATAAGTATGGATCCATTTTATCTACAAACTGACTGAATTTGGAGAAAGGATGGTCCCTAGACATGCAGAAAATTTACCCATACCAAAAAGTTTCGATCCAAGTCAGCCTGCAAGGACTGCACAGGCTGACATGGTCGATACTTTTTGGAGATGCGTTAAACCCTCTTTTTCAGAGCATGGCTCTAACGATAGTTAATACATCTGCGCTCTTATGAATGTACAGACAACCATAACAGGGCATGACATTAGCGCGCTAGCCTTCAACAGGAAGAGCTAAAAATTTTGTTCACAAAAAATGAATGACAGCCACCTCTGTAAGCTCAATATGAGTAATTTGTGCTTGGATAACCCAAAAATATATACATAGAGGACAGCAAAAGTATTAAAATTTATTATACCTGTTTACAACAGCATGTTAGAACGGCATTACAGATTCTCATATATTGCTCATCTATAATCTCAAAAAACGGATAAACACCTTAAAAGTATCATCAAAAAAGATCCCATCAAGCAACATTATTTGCAAATATATTCTTTTACCCTTTACCAAGTAATCCTGAAAACCAGCCACTCTGTGGAAGAAAGCTTTTGAAAACGTTTCGGGCAAAGTAGAAAATGCTGGTAACCATCAGCATTTTCTCCTATTCCAAAATGTTTTCTACTCTTTCAGTGACAAACTCCAAAGTGTAAATTCAGAAAAAAAATAGACAAAGGATTACCCAAGTTTATTTAGGCCAGAATGTGTTGGATCTACAGATAAGGAAACAGTGCAGATCAAGATCAAATTGGATAAGCTGTGCAGTCTGAATTTGATCTACACTACCTACAAAAGCAACGAAAGTTTTGCTGAGTGCTCTATTTTCTACCACAACGTTTTAGGAGACAGAGTAGATCAAGATCCAATTTCATGTTCTATGCAGTCTGATCTTGATCTACACTACACGTATCTGAAAGTTGTGCCCAGTGCTCTATGGGTAAATTCTCTATAAAAAAATCTTTCATTTCATTTTTGTTGCAAATACAGAGTTTTGGAAAGTATTTCTGCCTGAGCACAAAATGTAGAGATGTTAGAATTTGTCTTGAGGTCTGCATGTTGCAATACAAAAAGCTATAGATAACTAGTGCGCAGGAATCACTGCTTTCGCTTTCAATTGAGGAGTTAGAATATAAAAATTGGTATTTTTCACTGGTCGTAACCATGAAATATCGAAAAATATTTCACTGATATTTCTCGATAACCTACCGTAAAGCATGAAATAAATGTGCCTCTTCCACATCTTGAATTCATTATACTGTCTAGCTGACTGTCTTTCAATTTCATATTTGTGCTGTCGATATTTGAATTAGAAATTTTCCTTATTGGCAACACCAACAGAGACGGGGGAGAACACGCTACTGTAAACTTCCTTTTTGAAAACATTTGAAAAAAAATGAAAGGAGCAGTTGATTGTAACAATCAACTGCTTTTTTCCCCAAATTATTTATTCATGTTAAATACATTTTATATAAAAAAATATTCCTTTCCTTTACATATTCCTTTTCTTTCTTTCACTGATACCAGTTTTTGATATGTCTATTATACTGCTTGAACATTGTAAGGGTTAAAACAAAAACAAAAAAAATCATGCAACAAATTTCATAAAACACTGGAAATCCATACAGCCTAGCTATATATTTCCCAATATTTCATAGAGTATAAAGTTGAACTGTGCTGTTTGCTAATATATCTGTCTTTAAGCCCGCCATACAAATACATCATGATCTGCATCACCATTTGCACTAGGATGTTTCTTGTACGCATTGTACACTCCTAAATCATCGTAACTAGTGTCTGGATGGTACCCAAGGGCTGGATAGCCTGTTGAAGGGTAAGGGGCAATGGGGCGTGGCATGTTACTTCCCCCAGTCATGCTGAAGTTATCATACATTTTGAAATCATTTTCTGGGGAGTGGTCAGGGAAGTCTTGGGAAAGCCTGTTTGTCTTCTTTTTATCAGTGCTGAAAAAGAGCGAAATAATAAAAATTTAATGAATGATGATACATGTAATTAATTTACTCTCACAGCATTAAATAAATGAAAACACTGAAATATTGTTGAAAAGGAACAACATACAAACACAAAAACCAGAGGCCCTTGAGGGCCTGAAATCGCTCTACTGGCAGAGATTTTGCTTTTTTTGCTAGCATACATTATAAATTCATGATGCAAAAAGAAAAAAGACAAAAAACACAAAAATTAGGGGGGGGGGGGGGGGGGTTTCTTGTGTTCTTGCAACTGGGCTTGAACCCACTAAGACAGCAAAAGTAGGCATGGTGAATTGAACAAACAGTGAAAAAAAAAGAAGTGCAATTTCTCAAAAATAATTGTTTGGAATCCAGCCAAATTTGATAGGGTTTCAGTATGCCTTGTATTAAACAATCCTAGCAAATTTCAAAGAAATGTGACTAATAATGTGGACTTTATTGAGTAAACAATACTAAGTCATCAAATGGCTGCTTTTCCTGAATGGTTAATTAGATTTTCTTCACTTTTAATAGAATTCAATCCCTTGATGAATCAAATAATCTTTGCAAGTTTCAAAAGAATTGGATAAAAACTGTGGACTTTATTGTCTAAACCAGGAATGGAAATTTTCAACTTCAAATGGCTACTTTTCCCATACTGATTGTAAGATTTTTTTTCAAAATCAATAGGGTTCAAGCTGTTGATGATACAAAGCAACTGTGCAAGTTTCATAAAAATCTGATCACAAATGCAGACTTTATCACGTAAACAAGAAATGGAAATTTTCAACTTTAAATGGCTACTTTTCCCATACTGATTGGCAGATTTTTTTCAAAATCAATAGGGTTCAAGCTATTGATAAGATAAACTGTGCAAGTTTCACGAAAATCTGACCACAAATGCAGACTTTATGGCGTAAACAAGAAATGGAAATTTTCAACTTGAAATGGCTACTTTTCTCATACTATTTGTTAGACTTTTTTGCCAAATCAATAGGATTTAAGGTATTGATAAGATAAACAAACTTTGCAAGTTTCACGAAAATCTGACCACAAATGCAGACTTTATCACGTAAACAAGAAATGAAAATTTTCAACTTGAAAATGGCTACTTTTCCCATACTGTTTGTTGGATTTTTTTTCAAAATCAATAGGGTTCAAGCTTTTGATGAGATAAACAAACTGCAAGTTTCATGAAAATCTGACAACAAATGCAGACTTTATCACGTAAACAAGAAATGGAAATGTTCAACTTGAAATGGATACTTTTTCCATACTGTTTGTTTGATTTTTTTTCAAAATCAATAGGGCTCAAGCTATTGATGAGATAAACAAACTGTGCAAGTTTCACAAAAATCTGACAACAAATGCAGACTTTATCGCGTAAACAAGAAAAAGACTAACGGACGGATGGACAGACGGACGGACGAGGGAAACCATAAGCTTTGCTGGCTTTCAGCCAGTAGAGCTAATTATTTCTTTGTACTTTAGAAGTGCAATATAACAGTCATGCACTAGATCTTTTCTCCCCATGGGTATGCTGCATTATGACCAATTTTTTGCATGACATTTACCATGTTTCTCATATCCTTGCAAAGGAGACTTCATTTATAAAAGTCTTTAACCCTTTCCCAAACAACCTTGTGAAGGGCAGCTTTTGTAACATTTTGGAAAGGGTTTGTTTCAGTAATGTTGCGCATTCAAACAGTTTACAATTTCTAGAGTTTTTGGGCTAGCCAGTTTAAATCAAAATGTAGCAAACATTTTCTTGATCTGTATCTATATTAGCCATGCTCTGGCAAAAGGAGTTTAATGCATCTCAGTGATGCACTGTACCAAGCGAGCTTTCACACAAATATGGATCAATAAAATCCATTTTGTCTCACTGGCCCTTTGATATGCAGAAAAACGGTATGATCAACAGCAAAAAAAAAATTCAATCCAGGTTAACCTGCATGGACTGTGCAAGCTGACTTCCATCAATGCTTTTTGCAGATGAATTAAACCGTTTTTTCACACAACACGGCTGATAAACATTTAAACTAAAGTTATGCTTAGTGCTGAAATGGTTAAAAATTCAACAGTGGATCAATAGCAGAAAAAGTCCATACTTACACTGATAAATATCGATACAGGCCAATAACTATAAGAATTATGAACAGCAAACCTCCACCTCCCCCTATTGCAGCCCCAAGGATTACAGGCATGTTTGACTCCGGCTCTGCAAGAATGGAGAAACTTTTACATGAATCAACTCTTTATCAAACAACAAAATCTTGGACAGGTCCAGAGGCATTTACAGACAACAAATTCAATGTAGCTAAATGATGTTTTCTGTGTTTGATAGGGTAGAAAATGTTGTGGAAAAGGGAGAAAACACTGGTTTCCAGCATTTTCTCCTTTTCCAACAATGTTTTCAAAACCCGTCTCTTTCAGGGTTGTCAAAGTTTATAATTGTATGGTAGAGGGCTAAGCCATCTACCAAGTGATCTTCAATTCATAACACTCTACAAAAGAAGGCTTTTGAAAACATCCTTGGAACAGGAGAAAACGATGTTGACCACTATGTTTTCAACAGCTTTCTTTCTCAGGGTTGCTGAAACTCAGGATGTGTGGTAATGGGTTACACCAAGAAGAGAGAGACAAGTACTGTGGCAATGGCAATCAACAATCCTCAGAAAGAATTGACCAGTAGATAACTCCGCCTTCGGCTATAGATTGATAGCTGATAAATTGCATATTATCCAATCAAAATCGATAATCCACGCGCACCTTTTTCAATGCCTACATCCAGGCATTTTTCTTAGACAAACATACCCCAATTCTTTAACTTTCCCTATAGAATATATTGGCAATCTTTTCCTTTTTGCGAGATAAAATACATCTAATGATGACAATGATTAGGTTTTCTGCAACAATAACATTGTATATTAACTACTACAAACACTTAAAAAGTTGAAAGAAGAGTAAAATTAAAGTGAAATGAGAGAAAACGAAGACTGGAGATTATAACTATTTCATGGATTCAACAGATCACAAAGAATCATATTAAATAAAGTTTTGAGCTTTTTCATTGTATTTATTGAAATAAAGTCATATTCATCAAATAATTTTGTGAATGTTATGCATGCAAATTATGCATTTTCCCTGGTACAAATAATGTCATTGACTGTTTAAGTTTCTCGCCATTTCCCACATCGTACATAAAACACACCACATAAACATGCCGATGGCTGGTCTCAACCTGTGTATAGGTGGTTTAAAATGATGAAGTAAAAGGACCTGGTTCATACCACTAAAAGATGTCAATATTAAATCAACTAGAAATTATCAAAATCACAGATGTTGCAATTGGGTTTGAATTCGACATGTTTATTTATGAAACAATATAACAAACTGACCCATATTTAACACCTTTATATATATTAGAATTCAGCAATTGTCATTAAGTATTTCTCTGCATGAAATATGGAATGTGATCAATCCTTCTGACAATTAACACACATTTTTCCAGGTATTTAGTTACTAAATCTTGCATTATACAAGTTTGCGTTCTTATCCTTTCACACTTTGCACCCTATCTGTGCAGGTATTATTAAAATCGAAGGGCAAGAGTAAAGTAGACTACTGATCATGAAGACTATTTAAACAGAAACAACAAAACAAATATAACATTCGGATAGAAATAATTGGTTAATCAGCAGCTAACATTTGGACCTAAAAAGATTTTTGAACTTATATAGCTTTCATACAAAAAAGAGAAATGTACATAACATGTATTAACCCTCAGAGAGCTAATTGAAGAAAGACATTTTCAGGTGGAGAAAAAAAAAACCTAGAGCTGTAATTTAAGGCCATTTTATCATTAAATATACAGTTAATAGTCTCATCGTTATCCACGATATCTGCAATAGCACCTAAAAAAGTGCTTACGATAGTGCTCTATGGTTTAGGAATAGCACAGTTAAACCTACAAGTTTAATGTCTGATACTCCTTACTTCTATCCATCTAAAATCACTTCTGGTTTTCAAATAGTAATACTATAATACATTGGTAAAATATTTATATTCAATTGTCTTTTTCTTATTCCGATTTTTTCAGTCGGAATGTCGTTTTTTAATACAGAAAATGTATAAGGTGATGTACAAATATATAGTGTGTCCACTGTAGTGCTTATGAATTAATGTCTAAGGGGCGGGGTCACGACTTGCTTGTCTACTGGTCAATTGGGACAAGGTAGGAATAAAACCAACAAATCTTTGGTTTCAAGTTCTATAAGTAACCAATAGAGCTACCTGGCTCAATTCTAGGCAGTTTGAAAAAAAAAAAACTTTTGTAATCCTTTGTCAAACAACAAAATTTTAGCTGTGTGTAAATTGAAAGCATTTGCAGGTGACAAATTGAATGTTTCTTTGAAATTTGTCATTCAAAGGGTAGAACACATTGTGAGAAAAGGAGGAAATGTTAGTTACAAGCTACATGTATTTCTTCTTTTCCCACGATGTTTTCAAAAGCTTTCTAACTCATGGTCTTTAAGACTCAGAATTATGTGGTAAAGAGTTAAATAACAAAAGATGCACATCTTACAGCCAAACAAACATTTTTTCTAAATTATCAAAGTTGATACTTTGGAACATTAGGACTATTTCATAGGGCCATGCAAATAAAGAATAATGGATGTACACAACAATACTCTCTTATAATTAACCCTTTGCCACACAATCCCTAGTTTTAATGACCATTCTGAAAATGGCTTTTGAAAACATTGTGGTAAAAGGAGAAAATGCTTGTAACCAGCATTTTCTCTTTTTCTCACAATGTTTTCTACCCTTCTTAAAACAAATTTCAATTTTTGAGTAACATTTTGTTTGTTGTCTGCAAATGCTTTCAATTAAGAGAGGTCTTAAAATTTTGTTGTTTGGTAAAGAGTTAAAAGGTAATATTACCATTCACTGCACATTAAGATTCAGCTACACTATACAAGTAAACTTTTAATACAATTTTTTTTTTTTTAAAACCAAATTATAACCGGGTCCAATAAAATTGCTGGGCTTTATCTATGTCACAGTTTTCATAATTTTTTTTCAAAATCACAATTAACCCATTACCACACAATCCCGAGTTTTGACGCCCCTGTAGGAGAAGGCTTTTGAAAACATTGTGGGAAAATACTGGTAACCAGCATTTTTTCCTTTTCCCACAATGTTTTCTACCTTTCCCAAGACAAATTTCAATTTTTGAGCCATACTTATGTTGTTGTCTGCAAATGCTTTCAATTTGGACTGGTCTACAATTTTGTCGTTTGGTAAAGAGTTAACTCTTTCCAGGACAACAAAATGCAAGACTCATCCAAACTGAAAGTATTGGATAACTTTTGTTCAATATCAGATAAGTGTTTATTTCATGCTTTCTGGTAGTATATCAAAAAATAACAGTGAAATATTTTTTGATATTTCATGGTTAGGACCAGTGAAAAATACTGATTTTATTTTCCATATCTCTTTAATTGAAGGCATAAACAGTAGTTCCCATGCACAAGTAACCTAGGTAAAATATGTGTGCCACTCAACCAGATGGAAATATGACGTAATTTACCCTACATTTCTCGCGCTTTACGTAATATTGTAATGCATTGTTATGCGGAGGGGGTAAGCCACGGGGAATTACCAAAAAGAATTGCGCTGGATTTTGTTGTAAGTCCCCCCAAAAAAGGTTAGAAGCATGAAATAAATAGAATATTTGTTTTTTTGGTGAAAGATTGAAATTTATTTCATAGAGTGAACATAATCGGTAATATTTTCACACGTGGCACAGCCACGAGTGAAAACATTACTGATGATATTCACGAAATGAAATAAATTTCGATCTTTCACTGAAAAAAACAAATATCCTCTACATATTTCAATTATAGACCTACCATCTTTACTCTCACATACAGCTCCCCTGTAGTTCTCAAAGCACTCACATCTTGCTGATCTCCTTCCAGTCACATAGCATGTACCACGGTTATTGCAATACAATACATTAGCCTCACAGTACGCTGAAGTAATTGAAAGAAGTTATAAACAAAATTCATATATCACATGATGCCCAAACAAGTATTTTAACTCTGAAAAAATCAAGTCATAATTTGTTTGAAATTTGGTATTACGGAAATAAATATTAAGATTTTAATTTCCTAGGAGTTTGGGTCAGAATATCTCACAACATGTTGGAAAGCTTATATCAAAGATCAGAGGGCTGCATTCTGCAGAATAGTTTTCAAAACTAGTTTATCAACCTTTACCAGACAACAAAATTTTAGCCATGTCCAAATTGAAAGCATTTGCAGATGACAATTTCAATGTAGCTCAAATGGCGCAATTTTTCTTTCATATAGTTGAAAACATTGTGGGAATAGGAGAAAATGCTGGTTACCAGCATTTTCTCCTTTTCCCATAATGATTTCAAAGGGTTTCTATCCCAGGGTTGTTAAAAGCCGGCATTGTGCGGTATAGGGTTAAATAGGCAGGAAGAATTAAATAAGAAAATATGAGGAGTTTTCAGGAATAACCTAGAAAGTCTGAACAACTATACATTGCTGCTATAAAGCATGGTGATAAAAATTATGTAGGTGTGTCTTCATATCATTTTGCCATCTTATCACCAAGTTTGGTTTAGTTCTTATGACTTTCAAAGAGACACATTACCATGAGCCCTTGGCACATCAAAGATGCCATGAATTTTCGGTAGCTGAACCTCATGTTTTAGAAAAGTTCATTTCTTTTTAAAGTACTCTCCACTTTCCTCGAAACCTTAACTTAATTTTTTAACATTCCTCTCACATGTTTCAGGCTACTTACACTGACAAGCACTGGCAGATGTAGATCCTAGACCATCAATGAATGTATTCTCTGGACATTCAATGCATGATGTTTCGCCTGTCTGGTTCTGGTATGTATCAAACGGACAACGAAAGCAGACACCCTGGCTTTCATAGTATCCCGTTCCACAAGGCTCTGAAATTAAAATGTTACAAAAAATGGATAACCCTTAACCAAACAATCCCATTGTTTAGAACCCAAGAAAATAAGGCTTTTAAAAACCATAGTCGGAAAAATGCTGGTAACTGGCTTTTTCTCTTTTTCTCACAATGTTTCCAATCCTTTAAAAGACATTTCATATCACTGGAGTCAGATTGAATCTGTAAACTGCAAATGTCCGAAATAGAGGGTAACTACCTGTTAAACAAAACTGTCTGTCTCAAACCCATTATCACGTAATAAAATGCAAGTAGCAGTAGTAATTTTTCCATGAAGAAAACATTTGTCACAAAAGAAAACTTCATTTTCCACAATGTTTTCCATAATGCTAGGTTCCCACTGCTGATAAAATCAACTTGATCATCCTAATCACCCAAATTCCCCGACAAAGCTCGACCAAAGGCATGCACATGACTTCTTCCAGACCTCTACTCAATCATATACAACCTCCACGTTATCATTCACTACTCCTCCACGATGTCAACTCAACAACTGCTTCGATCTATGTTCAATCATCCTTAGCCATGCTAAATCCCTACATGATCTCTATTGGACCATCTAGACCTCTGCTCCATCTCTACCCGTTCTTCACCCAACCAGATCATCATGGTTTCAGGGGAGCCAGGTTTTTGCTGCTCCTGACCCCTGGTATGCTTGGTAGGGGAGTCAATAGGAGGTGTAGGTGGAACTGACTGCTAGCTCTCATTCGTTCCTCTCTGAGTGAGCAGAGCCCCGGTAGCTCAGTTGGTAGCATACAGAACTTGAGAACAGGAGGTCGCTGGTTTGATCACCGGCTTTGCCAATTTCTTTCCGAGGATGGATGATAGTCATTGCGACAGGATTCATTCCTCTCTTACTGCTGATCATTGTTTCCACAATGGTTATATGGGAAAGCAGCCAGTGACTTGGAAAGAATATTTTGCAGAGTACTTTTATGTACTTGTTATATTCTTCAAATGCGTTCAAGTTGGTCTGTTAGAAAATTTTGTTGTTTGGTAAAGAGTTAAACTTACCACAAACACCACTGACAACCCTTTCCCCAGGAATGCATATTGGAACTGTAACAGGACTTGTAAAAGAGTTGTACACAATGCTCCCTGCCTGTAAAATGCAAAACAGAAACTATATTTATTTGTTTGTTATTTAACCCTGTTTTCAACATTATCTCAGTTAAATCGTTGTGGCCAGTGCACCTATCCATCCTTTCCTGGAATTTCTTTAACCAGAACTTCATACGACATTTTTTTCAAAATCACTGGTTGCTTTTCCACGTAATCATCGTCAAAACAATGATCAGTGGAGGTAGAGGAATGAATTATGTTGCAATGATTATCATCAATCCTCTGAGAGAAATTCACCTAGCTGGGAAATAGAACCAGTGACCCTCTGGATCAAGTCCTGTATGCATACCAACTGCACTACGAGTGTTGGCAAGAAAAGCATAGTTGATTCTCATAGCTCTCAAAAATAGTACATGTATATGAGATAGATTGTTGCAAAATTGCCTGTTTTGCAATGGATTGAGATAAATCATGTTTTCAAGACCCTGCAGGAAAAAGGCTTTTTCTCCTTTCCCCACAATTTTTTAAAAAGCTGTTTTCCTCTGCGGTCCTGAAAACATAATTTATCAGAAATTGTCAAAGTTTTCCTTTGGAAACGCTGACGCAAATGAGGACGCTGCCAAAGCTATGACAATACCTCTATCTTTTTCTTTGGAACATGCAGCTGAGCTAAAAATCTGTTAATTGTAGAAATTGATGATACAGTTATTTGTTATTTATCCGTTACCAAACAATCCCAATTTTTACAACCCTGAGGAAGAAGGCTTTTGAAAACATTTTCTCTGTTTCTCACATTGCTTTCTATCCTATCAAGAACAATTTTTTTCAGCGATTGAGCCACTTAGATTTGTCACCTGCACATGCTTTCAATTTTGAAAAGTTAAAAATTTTGTCATTCGAAAAAAACATTAACATTGTGTTTCCTTAGACCCTTTACCAAACAATTTCTTGTTTTCACTAACCCTGTAGAAAAAGGCTTTAAAACATCATGGAAAAGGAGAAAATGCTTGTTCTAGAATGTTTGCTACCCTTTTAACTTTTTACCACACAATCCCGACTTTTAAAGACCCTGAGAGAGAAAGCTTTTGAAAACATTATGGGAAAAGAAGAAAATGCTGGTAACCAGCATTTTCTCCTTTTCCCATAATGTTTTTCACCCTTCCCAAAACTAATTTTAATTTTTGTTTCACATTTGAATTTTTGTCTGCAAATGCTTTCAAATTGGACCAGTCTAAAATTTTGTCGTTTGGTAAAGAGTTAAAGACAAATTATATCATTTGAACCACATTTTCTTTATGTGGCCTACAAATACTTTCAATATGGACAAGTCTAACCTCTTGGTGTCTGATACAGGGTAGATTTTATCTGTGATGCATGTATTTGAAGATTTCTGTGTTAGGGAAGGTTTTACAATACTCTATAGGAAAGAGTCCTATTTAGTTTTATGCCAAAAATCAAACTTTTCACAAAATAACAACAAATACAACTACATATCTTCTTTGCCAAATCACATTAATTTTGTGGTTACATTCAATAAAATATAAGGCTTTTATGTTTGGCAACGTTTCACAATACTTTATAGAATAGAGGCCTATTTAATTGTATGCCAAAAGTTAAACTTTATGCAAATTAACAACAAACACAACTGCATTTTTTCTTTTGCAAATTGCATTAATTGTATGGTTATATTCAATAGAATAGAGCAATTTTTGGCATTTAAAGAACTGAGGGGTTGTTTTGCAATCATTAACTCAGTCTTTTTTAAATTTAATCAGATATGATATCATTAACCTGATTTGAATAGAAATTCTTTTTATCAATGCATGCTACTGATCTTGTGAAATACCCATTAGTTTTTGTAAAATTCTGGTGTGAAATCTAAAAATACCTTAAGTGGCTACATAGCCCATTAAGGAAATACCACTGAAATTTTTTCTTACTTTTTGCCAGCAATAGGCTTATTTAATGCAGAGATAAATCATTTTTTTCATGTTTGGTGTGATTAAAAAATCTGAATAAATCCCTCTACAGTCCAAATAATGGACATGTAAATAGAAAAGATTACCGTTGGTGTTAGTTCTGCAGTGTCAGTTTCCAAAACCCTGGACAAAACATCTCCAAAAGAATATTTCCTGTCCTGGCTGTCAATCAGGGTAGCACTGTAAAATACAAAATAATTTTATTTTATGCACAGCTGACTTCTGTAGTCTTACTGCAAACCATTTAACCCTTTATCACACAATCCCTAGTTTTATTGATCCTGGTAAGTAGGCCTTCTGAAAATATTGTGGGAAAAGGAGAAAATGCTGGTAACCAGCATTTTCTGCTTTTCCCACAATGTTTTCTAGACTATTTAATTCAAATCCCATCATTTGTGCCATTAAAATTTTGTCGTCTGCATTGTCTTCAAATTGGACCCCTCTAAAATACTGTCCTTTGGGTAAGAGTAAAAGGGGAATTTTTTCAGTCATATTTTTTTAATTGGCTATGCATCCTCTTTAAGTATTTTTAGTTAACATACCAGAATGTTTGCGAAAGTCTGTGGAAATGTCATTTAATAACCAACACCTGTCCATGATGTGGGATTGTATTCAAATATTCTAAGTATGATGATGTGATATTTGATCTGATAAAAATATACAGAATTTCTGACTACAAAGCAACCAACCCCCTCCTGGGGCCTCCAGGTTACTAGTCCCACACTTCACCACTGAGCCATGAAGAACCCCAGTTTGAGAGAAAAATTCTTTACCAAACAACAAAATTTTAGACTTAGTCTAAATTGAAAGCATTTGCAGATGACAAAAGTGACTCAAAAATTGAATTTTTTTAGGAAGGGGTAGAACACACTGTTGGAAAAGGAGAAAATGTTGGTTATCAGCATTTTCTCCTTTTCAAACAATGTTTTCAAAAGGCTTATTCTCATAGTCATAAAAAGTGAAGATTGTGTGTTTATGGGTTAAATATAATAACATGTTCCATTGATTTCCAACACTAATTTTCATTTTTCATATCTTGGAATCCAATTGCATACTATGTTTATTTAGTAAAATCTTTAATGTGCAGTTTTCCATTGTTCAAAAAGCTGTATTAAACCTTTACCATGCAGTCCTGAATTTTAACATCCCTGAAGAAAAAAAGCATATGAAAATATTGTGGGAAAAGGAGAAAAATGCTGGTTACCAAAATTTTCACCTTTTTCCACCATGTTTTCTACCTTTCAAAAACAAAATTTCAATTTTTGGGCCACATTTATCTTGTCATCTGCAATTACTTTCAATTTGGACTAGTCTAAAATTTTGCGGTTTGGTAAAGAGTTAACCCTTTACCACACAACTAAATTTTAGACCTGTCCAAATTGAAAGCATTTGCAGATGACAGTTTCAATGTGGCCCATATGAAATGATTTTTCTTTGAAAGGGTAGAAAACATTGTGGGAAAAGGAGAAAATGCTGGTAACCAGCATTTTCTTCTTTTCCCACAATGTTTTCAAAAGCCTTCAAAAGTCGTCATTGTGTGGTAAAGGGTTAACCGTTCTGAACATAGGGCTTTTGAAACAATAAGGCAAGTGATTGATTAGAATTAATATTCTTAAACATTCACCAAACAATATCATGTTTCAGCAACCCCATGGAAGAAACCTTTTGAAAAGAAGTTGTGGGACAAGAGAAAATTTTGTCGTTTGGTTAACCCTTTACCACACAATCCCGACTTTTAACGACCCTGAGAAAGAAAGCTTTTGAAAACATTGTGAGATAAGGAGAAAATGCTGGTAACCAGCATTTTCTCCTTTTCCAACAATGTTTTCTAGCCTGTCAAAGGCAGAAATCATAATTTGAGCTATACTAATTTTGTTGTCTGCAAATGCTTTGAGTATGGTCGAGTTTAAAATTTTGTGGTTTGGTAAAGAGTTAAAGTTTATTAGATAATAAAAGCACCCATGAAAAATACAAGTTTCACAACTAACCTAACATTAGTGAATGTTGCTGATGCTTCAACATTATGATTAACTTGTCTCCTTCTTCGTCGCTTCTTAAGCGGACTGCAGCTATCTTCAATGAGGACAACATTTAAATTGGTACAATCAGTGTCAGCACAAAGAGCATTCTGGGAATTGCTGAATTCACTCTGACTTAGGCTGCTGAAGTGGTTTCGAACTTGAGATTGAATCTGGTTGCGGATGACATCGAAATTAGCAGCATTACAACGGTCGATGGAAATATAGTATACGAGGACAGTAGTAACAGTGGCGAAGCCTGTGGTTACAGGTGGATCTACTAAAGATACAAAAACAAAGTTCCTATTAAATGCCTTTAAAAAAAAATTGCTCCATGAGCAGGTGCCATTGCTTGGCTGCAGTTGTTTGACTTCCAATGAAAAAGAGGTACAAGTATGTCAAAAATATTTTGATGGCTGCCTGCCCTACTGTATGGGTTCTCTTTTTGGACAGCTGGAAAAAGTTTGGATAACTTGGTTCTTAGCCTAAGAACTAATAGCTGATGTTACATGCTAGCTCACTTATTGCATTTCTGTAAGACTGTTTTTTAGAGCTGTAGGCCTTGCTCGTGCTTCTAAACAGGAAAAAGTGATGATCTTATCCCTATATGAGCTCTGTTCTGGCAAAAAGGGGCTTAATACATCTTCATGATGATTTACACCAAGCAAGTCATCACATAGTAAGAGAATAAGAGAACAAATCCATATGGTCTAACAATTGACTGAATCTGGAGGAAGAGTGGTCCTTGGAAATGGAAAAAAAATTACCAATATTACCAATGACAAAAAGTTTTGACCAATGTTAGCCTGTGGTCTTGGCAGACTAACATAGGTCGATACTTTCTGCAGATGTATTAACCCCCTTTTCACAGAGCATAGGTAATACATGCTCTGTGAAAACTCTAGATTGCATACAGAGTTTTTCTAAGCTTTGTCCCAGTGACCTACATTTTGACCTGATGTGACCTAATTTTAAAATCATATGAGATATTATCAATACAAACATTTTGAACAAGTTTCATTGGCATCCGGCTAAAAATATGGCCTCTTAAGTTTTCAAAGGTTTGTCCCAGTGACCTACTTTTTGACCATACAAAAACTAATTTTGAACTTGTCCAAAGTATCAAGACAAACAATTTTACTAAGTTTCATCAGTATCAAACTGAAAATGTAGCCTCTACAGTGCTCACAAGGTTTTTCCTAGATCTGTCATACTTGCCTACTTTTTGACCCCACATGAGCTATTTTCAAACATGTCTGAGATACCATCAAGACAATTATTCTAATTAAGTTTCATGGATATAGGACAAAATGTGGCCTCTAAAGTGCACACAACATTTTTCCAAATTTTGCCCAAAGAACTACATGTACTTTCATTTCCCACATGAACCAATTTCAAAACTGTCTGTGATATTATGAAGACAAATATTCTGACCAAGTTTCATGAATATTGGATGTAAAATGCGGCCTCTACAGTGTACACAAGGTAATTGTTGACGACTGGACAACGCATGATGAATGATTGATGCCAGATACAGAATGATCATGAAAGCTCACCTTAAGAACGGAGTAAAGCTAAATGCAAATTAGAAACAAGACAAGTTCATTACAAAACAATAACAAACCAGCGCAAATGCAAAACCACTATCAAGGAATGTTTACAGTCTCTCCAGGAACATGTAAATGTAATATGTTTTGAGGGCACTTGGCATGTGCCCATAATCAATTTGTACAAAGAAAGTGGAAAGTATGCTGTCAGTTTGTTAGTAATATGTGAGAACATCATTGAAGAATTTGGTAGGATACATGCCACTGTAGAGGTAACAAAGCACCTTCTAACTGCTGGCGAAAAAAAATGTTCAAATTGAATGAACCCCCTGGGCATGGGTTGTGCATCAGTGGACAACAAAGTATGCCAATGTACTTCAACAAATTTAAAAAGAACTTAGAACAATGAGATAACAAACTTTATTTTATGCCAGCAAATGCCAAAGTCTGTCTCTGGGCTGGTATGCCATGGGTCTTTTTGTTATTTCATAAAGGTACCTTTAATGAGAATGGAATGATTTCCTTAGTATTGACCTTAACTCTTTATTATACGATCCCGACTTTTAATGACCCTGCTTTCAAATACCTCGTGGGAAACGGAGAAAATGCTTACCCACAGGGTTTTCTACTCTTTTATGTATAATTACTATCATTTCCATTACATTTAATTTGTTGCTAGCAAATGCTTTCGATTTGGACAAGGCTTAAATTGGTCTGGTGAAGGCTACCCTGCAAACACTATCAGGTCACAGAATCCACCATAGCTGACCCTCAAATGACCTTACCAACAGGTTGATCACACACTGCAGATCCTTCCCTTAAATTGGTAAACATGGCAGGGCAAACTTTGCAGATATTGGGTTCATCTCCTGTTAAATCATTGAAGCTTCCTTGAGGACAGGGCTCACATATCGTGGTAAAAACGTCATATCCTTTGCCAGCTGTGCACCTCTCTGAAAGAGCAAAATGTTAACCTTTTACTTAACAATCCTGGTTTTTACAATCTTTGTCCTTTTACCACACAATCCCAAGTTCTAATGACCCCAAGAAAAAAAAGAAAAATTTGATTTTGAAAACAGTGTGGGAAAAGCAGAAAATGCTGGTAACCAGCATTTTCTTCTTTTACCACAATGTTTTCTACCCCTCCCAAAACAAATTTCAATTTTTGAGTCACATATTTTGTCGTCTGCTTGGACATTTCTAAAATTTTGTTGGTTGGTATTGAGTTAAGAAGAAAGCATTTGAAAACATAGGAAAAAGAGAAAGGACTTTTTGCCAGCATTGCCTCCTTTTCATACACTATTTTCCACCCTTTTGGAGACAATTCTTTTAATTGAAACTTTTTATTTTGGAATGAAATTGCAGGCTATAAATACAGTGTAGATCATACAAGCCATCTTTGAAAGGGTAAAACTTTGTGGGAAAAAGAGAAAAGACTAGCTCTGTTTCTACACTTGCTGTAAAAGCACTTTTAGGGTTAAAATTTTCTGCAGAAGTTGATTTTCAACCTTGAATTCTTACCAACTGACAAAATATTAGCCTTGTTCAGAATGAAAGCTTTTGCAGGCGACAAATCAAATGTGGCTCAAATGATGTGATATATTTGTTTATGAAAGAGTAGAAAACATTGTGGCAAAACGAGAAAATGCTGGTTACCAGCATTTTCTCTGCCTCCCTTCATGTATTCCAAAGTCATCTTTGTCAGCATCCTTAAACCCTAAGGTAGTTGAACCAAATGAGCAATGCTCCCTGAAAAGGGGGCTTAATGCATTTGCGAAAAGTATCCACCCAGGTCAGCCTGCGCAGTCCGCGCAGGCTGACCTGGGCCGAAACTTTTCGCTATTGTTCGATTTTCTGTATGTATAAGGACAAGAATACCTAGTGATATAGCCGGTCGTCAGAAAAAATAGATATTATGGATCCATAATTATGTAATGACTTGCTTGGTAACATGGATTATGGAGATGCATTAAGCCCCCTTTTACCAGAGCATGGCTCAAATGGTTTAGCCAATCTGAAATTGTATTACTTTCCAATATAGAAAATTTTGGAGAATAAGACAAAGAATGTTCTTGAGAATGGTTGGTGAATAAAAACCATGTTTGTCAAAAGTTGTCTGCAGCAAAACATCACATACCTACGGATCCATAATAGCCACTTTTTTTAACAACTGACTTATTCATGAGGTAGACTGGTCCTTGGACATACAGAAAATTGACCCATAGCGAAAAGTTTCGGCCCAGGTCAGCCTGCGCGGACTGCGCAGGCTGACCTGGGTCGATACTTTTCGCAGATGCATTAAGCCCCCTTTTCACAGAGCGCGGCTCAGATACATCAGCAACAAGACAATTTTTCAAATTTTTCTTCCAATACAGCTTAGCTAAAAAACTTGTCCCTTGGTGCTAATGACTTCCACACTGACAACTGAAAACTGAGAAAAACAAGAAATATCTTTAAAAAGATAGACCGTGTAAATTTGCCTGCAAATAGGTAGGGCCCTTAAAAATAAACATGTTTACAATTTTGACACATCATCACAAATTTCTATTTACTCATTTTTATAAGTACCAAAAGGTTCTGGTAGGTCAAAAGCCAGCATACTCAGCTACAACAAAAAAAAAAATACAGTTCTTACCTATACAATCACCCAGGCTATCTGAACCAATGTCCAGTGTTGTCCTAGTTGAGTCACATGATGAACATGACCTCTGTCCTGGTTGACTACTATACTGTCCAACAGGACATGGAATACACACCACTGTGCCAGTTGATATATTGCCATAGAAGCCCACTGGACACACAGCTGTAGAACCATAAAAAAATTTGGTTGCTTGCCTAATGTTTTATAAACCCTTACAATAAAACCAAAAGGGAATTTCAGTCCATGAGTCTGACCATTATAAGTGACCTATGCTCTGGCAAAAGGCTGCTTGACCAGCCTGCATAGCTCAGTTGGTAGAGCGTAGGACTCGTGATCATGAGGGTGTGGGTTCGATTCCCACGGCTGGCCATCTAAAATTACTAATAGTCTTTCGGATGAGATGTTAAACCGAGGTCCCGTGTGATGGTGCTATACACCAAGCACGTTAAAGAACCAGACGTAACTTAGGATGGGTTTCGTCCTGTATCTGCACTTTCCCCCGTAACAATACTAACAGCCTTCAGGGGGCGTTGCCCATAATGGAAACCGGTGGTGATGATAAATAAACGCAAATTCAATCAATCAAAAGGCTGCTTAACCCATTACCACACTATCACGAGTTTTAACGACCCTGAGAAGGAAGCCTTTTGAAAACATTGTGGGAAAAGGAGAAAATGCTGGTAACCAGCATTTTCTCCTTTTCCCACAATCTTTTCTACGCTATCAAAGACAAATTCTATCATTTGAGCCCTGTTTAAATTGTCGTCTGCAAATGCTTTTAATTTGGTCAAGTCTAAAATTGTGTCCTTTGGTAACGGGTTAATGAATCTCAGTGCTGCATTTTACCAAGTAAGTCATCAAATAATTATGGGTCCATTTTGTCTGAAAACCAACTGAATCTAGAGGTAGATTAGTCCTTTGACATGCAGAAAATAAACAAATAGCAAAAAGTTTTGGCCCAGGTCAGCCTGCGCAGGCTGAATTAGGTCGATACTTTTTGCAGATGCATTAAGCCCTTTCCCAAACAATCCCTGGTTTTTACGGGTCAGGAATAGAAGCCTTTTGAAAACACTGTGGGAAAAGGAGAAAATGCTGGTAACCAGCATTTTCTCCTTTTCCCACAATGTTTTCTACCCTATCATATAGAAAAATCATCTTTTTAGCAACTGTTGTCATCTGCAAAATGCTTTCAATTTGGTCTAGTCCAAAATTTGCCGTTTGGGAAAGGGTTAAGCCTTCTTTCCACAGAACATGGCTCAAGTGCAATTTCTAGGTTGCTATTATCCAGAATATTTCAGCAAGGGTGGGGTGGGGGGGGCAGTGTAGATCAAAGATCAGACTTTATATTTTGTGCAGCCAGATCATGAGTTACATCGGCTTCTGAGTTACATTGGCTTCTGAGTTATCAAAAACTGTGAAAGGTGATTTAGATTTGAAATGGTTTTTCCATCAAAGAAATACCTGAAATTGTCTATAAATACCTATCTTATATTATTGTTTAAGATGATATAATAAACTTTTTTCTGCTAGATGCTTTTTTACCCTTTACCAGACAACAGAATCTTAGACTTCTGCAAATCGAAAGAAAGATTTGCATTTAGTGAAATAAATGTAGCTCAAATAATAGGGTCTGTCTTTCAAAGGATAGAAAACATTTTTGAAAATGGAGAAAATGCTGGTAGCCAGCATACTCTTCTTTCCTCACAATGTTCTGAAAGGCCTTTTACTCAGCATTATTCGAATATTGGAGTGTTTAAGAAAAAGGTTAAAAAGACAAAATCAAAACAAGAGCACCGTATGCAAATGCAAAGGCTCAGCTGTGGTTGCTTGATTTTCAGTCAAAATTCTAAGTCAAAAAAGAGGCGTAACCATATCAAAAATACTTTGATGGTCACCTGTTTTCAATTTAAACTTTTTCATTGGCTATAAATGTAGTTCCACTGCAAGATGAAAAGACAGTTTGGCCATAATCAAAAGTAAAGTATGTAGTGGACAGTGTAGATCAGAGATCAGACTGCACATTCAAAATTCTGATTCAAGATTCTGATCTTGATCTACGCTGCCCACAAATGCTTCTGGTGTCATCTAAAGTAACGAAAGAGTTAATGCATCCTAGTAGTGAATCATACGAAGCAAGCAGTCACATAATATTGATCAATTTTGTCAAAAAACTGAGTGTGGTAGACTGGACCTATGACATACAGAAAATTCACCGAAAGTAGAGAGTAGCAACTCCGGTTCAGCCTGAAAAGACTGCAAAGTCCGCATGGTTAAAACTTTTTGCAGATGCATTAAACAACCTTTCAATAGAGTACGACTCACATATATTTACACTGAAATACATACAATCAGAAAATTAAAAAAGAAATTAAAGCTTTTTAACTTTTTACCAGCTGACAAATATTGGATTGTCGAAATCCAAAGCAATAAAAGATATCAGACTGAAAGTGGCTCAGGTAGTGTCCTGAAAAGGATAGCAAACATTTGGGGTGAAAAAGTTGGTTACTAGCATGTCCTTCTTTTCCTACAATGTTTCTAAAAGTCCCCCCCTCTCCCCAAAATGTCATAAAAAAATGGTTTTGTTTAGAAAAGGATAAATGTCACAAATCTAAAACTAGAGCATCTCACTGTCACAATTACAAAACACATTTGTGCCACATTCTGGCAATAGGGCGTTTACTGCATCTCCGTGATGCATCAAACCATGCAAGTCACCACATAATTAATAGATCCATACCAATTCCGGAATAACAATTCCGTCTGACAACCCACTGAATCATGAGGTAGACTGGTCCTCTGACATGCAGAAATTTACCTGCAGCAAAAGGTTTCGGTCCATGTCAGCCTGCACGAACTGCAAAGGCTTACATGGGTGAATACTACTTGCAGATGCATCTAACCCCCTTTTATCAGTGAATGGCTCACTTATATTATGATTGTAATACTGTAGCAGTCACAGAGTTGCAATACATATGAGCCGTGCTCTGTGAAAAGGGGGCTTCATGCATCTGCGAAAAATATCGACCCAGGCCAGCCTGCGCAGTCCGCGCAGGCTGACCTAGGCCGAAACCTTTCGCTACAAGTCAATTTTCTGTTTGTCAAAGGACCAATCTACCCTATGATTAAGTCGGTTATTGAAAAAAGTGGCTCCTATGGATCCATAATTACGTGATGACTTTGGCAGGCATCAAGTATAACGGAGATGCATTAAGCCCCCTTTTTCTTCTCTCAAACTTACTTTCTGTACAATTAGCACTAGAGATTGATCCTGTTCCCACAGTTGTCAGATCAGTTGGACAAGCCTTACAAGCATCAGGTTCATTCCCCACAGTGTCCTTGTAGGTACCTTCTGGACAGGGTGTGCAGGTTTCAGTGCTAGCATCATACTGTTCTCCAAGTTGACATTCAGCTTCAAGAAATACACAAAACAGGTTTAGTCAATGTGTACGGAATATTGTGTTGTCATGCATTTCCTGGGGCTTGTATTCGATTCAAGCAGTGTGAGAAAATTTGATATTGCAAGAGGCTTATTCTGTGCACGAGATGTGTCATCATACCATATTTGGGAACCATATTTGACAGTGTGTAGATACAGTTTTTTTTTCCTGTTGTGTGAGTTATTTCATCTGCGTGCAACACATGTGTGTTTCCTGGTATATAACAAAACCATTTATTTCTTGCCTACGTTATACAGACCTCTGAAATCGCTTTAATACTACCATGTGAGTACAAAACATCTCAGTCCATATTGGACTTTGTTGAGCCCTGCATACAGAGTATTGAAAACAAGGCTTGCTTCCTGACAATCAATTTTTACAAAGAAGAGTGGTCTCCCTTGTAGTATGGTATACATGTCACCAAAATTTTTTTAACTCTTCACAAACAACATAGTTTAGGCCCGTCAAAACTGAAGTATTTGCAGATGACATACCAAATATAGCTTAAATGACAGAATTTGTCTTTGAAAGGGCAGACTACTGTAGATAACTCTTTACCAAATGACACAATCATAACCTTGTCTTTACAGAAAGCATTTGCAGACAACAATTCAATTGCAACTCAAACCATCAAATTTTTATTTCAAAGGGTTAAAAACGTTGTGGAAAAAGGAGAAAATGCTGGTTACCAGCTTTTTCTCCTTTCCAACCATATTTTCAAAACTTTCATGGAGGTTGTAAAAGCCTGGATTGTTCGGTAAAGAGTTAAAAAAAATTTGGTGAAGTGTTCACTTAATAGTATCAGATTGTGCAGTTCCAGGATCACAATGTAGATTATGCATAGTCTGGTCTAGATCTATGCTATTTTGAAAAGCTACTGAAATCGCAAACAGCAGATAAAAAAGGTTCAAGTAACTGTACTTACGCACACAATCAGTTGAATCCGTGGATTCTGGAGACAAAGTAATGAATCCAACTGCACAATCTTGACAGCTGGTTTGACCTATCTTATCTTGGAAGGTGTTCACTGGACAAATGGTGCAATCTTTCTCTAAGATGTTTCTATACTGACCAATTGGACAAATGCCTAAAATAAAATATTACATGTAGTTCATACCTCAGTACATGATAAGCCTAGAAAAAGTTTTAACTCTTTATGAAGGAATCTCATATTTTCACTTCTCTGAAGAAAAAGCCTTCTTCCTCAGGGTCTTTAAAAGTCGGGATTGTGTGGTAAAGGGTTAAACACATTTAAAAACAGACTACACAAGTACTGGTCAAACCAAACCATTACATATGACAAATTTCACATTAAACATACATAGAGGGAATGTGGCAAAAACTATAATGAGATGGATGACAGGTCCAGGGCCTGTATTCACCAAACAGTCTCAAGAACCGTCTTTGTCTAATTCTTGAAGATTTTCAAATTTGAAAGTAACAAAACTTCTGATTGGCTAAACCAAATGGTTTAGCCAATCAGAAGTTGTGTTACTTTCAAATTAAGAAAATACTGGAGAATAAGACAAAGAATGTTCTTCAAAATGGTTGGTGAATGCTGACCCAGCAAAAGGGGTCCCCATGAAGCCTGGTCTGGAAATCCATAATAAGTAACTATAAGTAAATCCTAATGTAGAATCAATAGTTTTCACTTCAAACATATGACATGGGAAGTCACATAAACTGTCATGGTGACGTTGTCCTTTTCATTATCTAACATAGTCAGAACTAACTCTTTACCACACGACAAAAGTTTTTGACAAAGTCAAAACTCAAACCATCTCCAAGTGCCACATTTGATGCGACTCAAATGATAGGATTTGTCTTTGAAAGGATAGAAAACATTGTGGGAAAGAGAGAAAATTCTGGTCACCAGCATTTTCTCCTTTTCCTAGAATGTTTTCAACAGCCTAGTTCGTCAGGACTCTTAAAACAACAGATTATGTGGTAAAGGGTTAAGATTAAAGCCTTTACCTGACAATCCAGACTTGACAACCCTAACAAACAAAGCTTTTGAAAACATTGTTAGAAAATGAGAAAATGCTCTTAATAAGCATTTTGTCAATTTCCAACAATGTTTTCTACCCTCTCAAAGACAAATCTTCTCATTTTAGACACCATTGCCTTTTGAAATTGCTTTCAATTTTGACAAATCAAAAAAAGACGTTGTCTGGTAAAAGCGTTAATAGATTAACAAAACCAGACAAACAAATGTAATCACATGCCAAAAACATCATGGACAAACAAGAAACTGTTTGTACAGAAATTTTTGCCTTGCCAAAATGTTACCAAAAGAAGCCAACTGCAAGACACACACAAACAAAAGTAATCTTTAAGTCACAATATCTAGATGTATCTTACTTAAATCACATTCCGAGGCCATTGTGGAACCAATCCCTTGTGTTGTTTTATTTACTGGGCAGGGTGTGCATTCCTGGTTTCCAGCGCCTTCTTTGTACAAGCCTATCGCACACTGAGAGCAGTCTCCAGCAGTGTTGTTGAAAAATTCACCAGGTACACAAAATCCTTAAAAGACAGATAAAAATTCAGTTTATAAAACAAAAAAATTGTCAATCTGTCAAACTTAACAAATAAACTCTTTTCCAGGCAACAAATTTATTTACTAGTCCATATTGAATGCACTTTCAGAAAACAAATTAAAAGAGGCTCTAATTATTCAACTTGTCTTTGATAAAGCTGAAAACATTGTGTAAAAAGGAGAAAATGCTGGTTACCAGCATTTTCTCCTTTCTCCATGTTGTTTTCAAAAGCCCTCTTTCTTAGAAGAAGAAGCCATTCATCAAACATGAGTTTGCTTGGTAAATGGCTTTCTAATAATAGTGGTCCTGATCTCTGAAACAGTTTATCAAAATTTGGCAGGTATGATAGGTTTAAGCCATACATTTAACTTCTATGGTATAATACTGTTTCAAATGAAAGAGACTCCGCAGATTATCTGTAAAGTATTTCTAACTCATAACTGTCTAATTATGATTATGTTTTAAGTTCTCTGGGTTAGAAAGTTTTCTTTTGTTAACCTTCAATTCTCAATTCCTTCAAACAATACAATTTCCTACGGTGGAGTGGATTGGCATCCTGTGATGGGATATCAGCACAATGAGGAGAACTCAGAAAAACACACTTTAAAACACTAACAATGAATAACAACTTGCTCTTACGGAGAGAACAGGCACTCTGTCCAGTTCCATTTGTAGTGTAACCAGCCTCACACTGAAGACAAGGATCATCATTGCCCTTTGTGACTTTGAAGAAACCCTCTGCACACATCTCACAGCTTCCATCTCCACTGCTGTTGTATTGGTATCCGAAGTAACAGAACACTGAAAATATAATTATAATTCATGCTCTATTACAAAAATGTAGACTTATCAAAATTAAAAGCATTTACAGATGACAAACTCAGTATCACTCAAACAGTAGAAAATGTCTTTGCTAGGGTAGAAAACATTGTGGGAAAAGGAGAAAATTTTGATTACCAGCATTTTCTCCTTTTCCCTTAATGTTTTCAAAAGGCTTATTCCTCAGGGTCCTTAAAACTCGAGATTATATGGCAATGGGTTAAGAGAATGTTAGTCTGCCCAAATTCATGCAGCCTGACTCAGGTAACAGTTTTTGTGATATGTATATTTTTTCCATACCATATGAGTATCATTTTCATCTTTCAGCTGTTTAACTCACATCAGCTTATAGACAAACTGCATCCCTGTCATTGAATAATTTGCATAGTATAATGCATTTAAGAGATGCTTCAAACCCTCTTTTTCAGAAAGCATCATTCATATACAGTTCGAACTCTCATCATATAAGATTTAAAGTAATTCAACACGTGATACCTACCATGCAAAAGTTTGGGTAAACAAGACTTACTAGTGAAACCAAAGATTTTAAACCTTGACCAAAAAATTCCTTTTTTAACAACCCTCTATGAAGGAGACTTCTAAAAAAACATGGGGAAAAAGAAAAAAATGCTTGTTACCACAATGTTTTCAATCTTTTGATAGTCAAATCCCACCATTTGAGTAACATTTATTTTGTCCTCTGTAAATGCGTTCAAGTTGGACAAGTCTGAAATTTGTTTTCTTTTATGTGGTTTAACCCATTACAAAACGATATAAGATTAGACTTGGTCGTATTCAAAGCCACAAAAGTGGCTCAAATGATGGGATTACCTTTGAAAAGGCAGAAAATGTGGGATAAGGAAAAAATGCTGGTTACCAGCATTTTTTCCTTTTACCACAATGTTTTCATAAGCCTGTAAACCTAATTCCTCAGGTGTATGAAAACTTGGGATTGCTTGGTAAAGGTTTAGCTACAGTTGTTTCCCACAACATTGTTTTTTAAGGAGAAATAATTCAATATTAGTTTTTTTCATGAGCATTGGCGAGTTCTGACTGGCTGAAAAAATTTTTTCATAGCTCCATGAAAAAAAAAATTAAGCAGGGCCGGAACTACTTTTGCAGTCAAACTAATGTAAACAAACATGTATACGAGATTCCATAATGTTTTTCTGTCTGATTTTATATCCAGTCCGAATTTCAAATTGCTAGCTAAAATTATTTTCTCTGAACATTGAAAAAAATATCCAACAGTAAATTCAAAGAGAGAGCTTTAACTCATTGTCACTTTGCTGGGTCCTAACAAACTTATTTTCAACTTACTTCTAGTGTATTGAACTTCTAAAAATAAAACTACTAAATCTGCCAATGTTCAATACTATAATGACGTCATGAATTACGTCATTATTACGTCATGAACGAGCAGATTTACTGCGCTATGATTTATCAATGAAATGGACATTAAATAAATACGCAATGTTGGATTTACAAAAAAAAGCAGAGTAAAATTTAAGTGCATATATTGGTTGTGTGTGATATTGAATTATAAGGAATGAAGAGAATTTTTCTTGTTTTCGTGGAGGTATTAAAAAAAAAACTTAATCACACTGTATGAAACTGCGAAGTGGTTTCATACAGCGTGATTAGGTTTTTTTTTCATACCTCCATGAAAACAAAAAAAGTTCTCTTCATTCCTTAACAAGAGAAATACTCAACTTTGAACCCCTGAAAACACCCTTATCTGTATTTCTGGACTAAAATAATTTTACGTACAATCTGGACAGGAAGTTCTGTTTTCATCTGAAGTAAAATTGGGTGGGCACTCTTCACAGACTGCGAGTCCTGGTTCACTCTTAAAGAAATGCTCTGGACATTTTTCACATCTCTTCTCGTCTGTTCCAGGAATAGTCTGTCCTTGCAGCCCAGGATTACAAAATACTGGAAAATAATGCGCAAATAATTAACCTTATACCAAATTAGCACCTGTTTGTAGGACCCTGGGGGACAGGCCCCGGTAAAACATTCTAAGAAAAGGAGTAAATGCTGATAACCAACCTTTTCTTCTTTTCTTACAATGTTTTTACTGTTTAAGAGGAAAATTTTAATTTTTGAATCACATCTGATTTTTCAGCAAATGCTAACAATTTGGACAAGTCTGACATTTTGTCATCAAGTAAAGAATTAGCAGAAATTTTCTTACCCTTTACCAGACAACAAAATTTTAGACTTGTTAAAAGTGAAAGCATGTTGGCTCAATGGCAGAATTTGTCCTTGAAAGAGTAGGAAATGTTGGAAAAGGAGAAAATGCTGGTTACCAGCATTTTCTCCTTATTCCATGATGTTTTCATCCACAGGGTCTTTATCACTTGGAATCATGTGGTGAAATGTTGAAACATCACTATGATGCATGTAAAAGCGGAAAAACATGAAAAAAAAAGATATTTTGTTTTTTAATAACATTGTATTATGGGAAAAGAAGAATTTGCCTCTAATTGCATACATATTTGTTACCTTTCTATTTGAACCATTACGGCTTAAAGCTTAAAGCTTAGCTAATGCAGATAAAACATCAGACTGCCTAGTTTGATCTTGTCAAACATTTTGTAAAATTTACTACTAAAAAACAATTCTGAAAATGCAAACATGTGGATCTTTTTTCCTGTACAAAAACATCTATCTATTCATGGAGACCTTTGTCTATTCTTGTAGATGTTTTGCTGGAAATTCCATGTTACAATTTGTCTTTGCTACTGAGCCCAGTCACTCAGTCAAAAATGCACAGAACTTATAATCTAGGCTTTGTGAGCTCAAATCTCAGCTTGGAGTAGCTCTTTAAGACAACAGTCATTGCCAAAGAATTTATTCCTCTCCTCAACAACAATATTTATTTGAGAAAGCAACCAGTGGCTTGAATAATTGTAGTGTCATGTACACATGTATTGGTAATTTAACCCTAGTAACATTATGGATAGGTGCACTGGTATGATATAGCTAACATCATTAGGCACCTAAAAAACATCTTTTTTCTTTTTCTTTTTTTGGCCCACATAACATTTATTGATATTCTAGAACCATATAGCTGTCTTGTATGTAAAGATAATTTGGGATAGAATCAACCTGCAAAACTGTATCAATTAGTGGATACTTTTACAGGTAGAAGATCCATTCAAAATCAGTTGTAGTTGCTATCTTGCTGTTAACAACAAAATTGTATCTTCAGACCTTTACTCTTTCCCTAGGCCATTTGTTTTTGAAAGGGTAAGAAACATTATTGGAAAAGGAGAAAATGCTGGTTACCAGCATTTTTAACTTCCTTTTTACAAAAGTGATTTCACAAGCTTTTAAACTCATTTTTTGATCATGATGAATTTGCATTTATTTATTGTTGCCACTGGTTGCCCATGTGGGTGACACCCCCATGAAGGCTGTTTGTTATGGGGGATGCTGCAGGTACAGTATGAAACCCATCCTAAGTTATGCCTGGTTCTTTAACGTCTTCGGTGTATAGCACCGTCACATGGGACCTTGGTTTAACGTCTCATCCAAAAAACTATTTTCGTAATTTTAGATGGCCGGCCATGGGAATCAAACCCACACCCTCAAGTGACCCGAAACATCACGTTCATGAGTCCCACACTCTACCAACTGAGCTATGCGGGCTGGCCGACATTGTTCTTTTTTGTATGGTTTAGAATTAAAAAACACAAACTTAATTGACGGTAAAATAGGTAAAAATGCAGTACCTTGGCAAGCATCGCTGCTGTTAGAACCTTCGTTTTCTGTACTGAGGTTTTCACCACATTCTTTACAAGATGTTTTGTGTGGCTCATCTTGATATTGTCCAATAGGACATACTTGACAATCATCAGTAGTTTCATTGATGAATGTGCCAGGCTGGCAGTTACCTTAGGAAAAAAAAAAAATATGAAAACATACATGTATGAGACATGTTCTTGGAAAAGGAGGTCTAATGCATCTCTGTGATACATCAAACTGAGCAAGTCATCACATAATTACCTATTCATAGAATCCATTTTGCCTAACTGGATCATAAGCTAGTATGGTACTTGTAAATTCAGAAAATTTACAGGTAACAAAATGTTTTGATTCATGTTGCAGACTGCGCAGGCTGACATGGGTTGATACTTTTTGCAAATACATTTAAGTCCTTTTTCAAAGAGCTTGGTTCATATACCTTTCAATCAGATTGAACAAAAATGTTTCAACCAGGAAGTTAACTCAGCTAATATGTCTACACAAATACCCCAACACTTAATCTATCCTATTTCATCTGCATCTGTTACAGGTGGAAAGCATGCTAACCATATAGAAATGTATTGTATGTTATTCTTAAAGAGAAAAATACGTTTTCTCTCAGCCAATATAAAAAACCCAACTACTGCAATTTCCAGCTTTTTGCCCCAAAAACACTTTATTTGACAATGCAGGTCAAAGATCAGACTGCATATTCTGTGCAGTCTGACCTTGATCTACACGGTCCAAAAAAGAGATTTAAGCCAGTCCTAACAGCTTTTATAAATATAAAACATTAGAAACAGAAAATTATTTGTCTTTGTCGACACAATGTTTTTCCTTGAGTAAATGTTTTTTTGACACAGTCAACACCATTCACAACGTAAATGTTACACATGGAAAGTATACATCAAGTATGAGGACATTTCAAAAAATAGTTCTTGATTTTATCTCAGAGTGTAAAAGATGTGAAATGTATAATGATGTAAAGACCTATATGTGTGCTATTTCAAGCAAAATATTCAATTTAGTAACAGGATAAATAGAATAGATAGTTGGTGTCTTGGATTGGAAAAGTTTATCAGATTTGCTTTCAGCTCACCAGGTAGAATTCCTATTCCTGCCCGATAAATTTTCCCAGTTCAACACACCAACTATCTATTCTCTATATATCCTCCTGGAAATACCTGATGCATCTAGAAACATGAGTTTCAATAAATCACAACAAAGAAGCAAACAGATATAAGTAAAGTCAGGCCAGTTGTTTGGTAAAGGGTTTAGAGAAAGAGAAATATCTCCTTTTGCCTGGTTGTTTTTAATAGTGCTTTGCTGCTAGACACATTGCATCGTTTGCTGAGGCTAATGTGTTGATACATACGTATATTACAATCAGTTGCTGCCATGGCTCCAGTACCATTGGTTGTGTAGTTCTCATTACAAGGGAGACAACCATCAAATTTCCTGCTTGCTGGTTTATATGTTCCCATAGGGCAATCTACACATGTGTCTGTGTCACTGTCAAATTCCTTTCCACCATCACATATTGCTGGAGTGACAAAAAAAGATGTACCATAAAGTAAAATGACTTCTACATATGAGCTATGCTATGACAAGAGGAGGTTTAATGCATCTCCATGATATGATCATTATACCAAGCAAGTCATCACATAATTATGGGTTCATAAAATCCATTTGGTCTAATAATTGACTGGATCTGGAGGCAGACTCCTATGACATACAGAAATTTTACAAATAGCAAAAAGTTCTGACCCAGGTCTGCCTGGGCAGGCTGACTGGGGTTGATACTTTTTGCAGATACATTAACCCTCCTTGTCACAGAGCATGGCTCATAAAAGCATATCACATGAGTGGTCACTTTTTGTCATTTTTATGCAGTCAGTCAGTTTTACAACAATAAAAAAAGACAGTGCTAAGTTGTTAACATTTTTAAAATGACAAGTTGGATAAAAGCAATTATGAATATCAATGATACTTTCACTGTGTTTTGGTTACTTACGCAAGCAGTCACTAGAGCTATTTGAGCCTACAGAGCGTGTTCCTGTGGTCACATCACCGATTGCTTGACAGGCTGCACATGTTGTAGAAGTATAGGGAACTTCTGAAGGTTGATAAGAATCTTCCTCACAGTCTTTGCACTCATTCCCATCAACGACTTGACCTGCCTTACATACAGCTGGAAACAGATAGATAATTTTCTGAATGGGAGATACAAACCTTAGAATGCCAGGCATGAAAAACTGTAGATTTTCAGCAAGGAAAGAAACACCCTCATAACTGCTGTTTAAAGTTGCCTTTTCAACCAGAATGTCTTGGCATAGAGAGCAGATTAGAGATCCAAGTTCAGAGTGCAAATATTATGCAGTCTGATCCACAGGGACTCGATCCAGTAATTTTTTTGGTATCTTGTAAGTAAATAAAGACTTTATTTACTTACAAGATACCAAAAAAATTACTGGATCGAGTCCCTGTGGTCTGATCCTGATATACAGTGGCCACAAAAGCTACTATGATTGTGATAAGCACTTTAACAGGTTAACTGAGCACACTATGGACACACCTGGTAACATATAAAAGCTTCCACAATCTCTTTGCTTTCAGATAATAGAAATATTTATGGAGCAAACCTCTCAATTCTAAATTAATTATAATCACCACTGTACAAATACAACATCTAATACACCTGCACTTGACCACTTTTTGAAAATTTGTGGGAAAAGAGGCATTTGATAGTAACCAGTTGTTACTATTACACCAATACATTTGCTGAAAATGTAATTCTCCTTTCCTTGAAATGCATATCCTTTGTGCAATTTGTAATATAAGTAGTCATCTTACTCAATTTTAGACATGTAATCGACACCATTTGCAGATGGCAAATTAAATGTGGCTGAAATAATGCCATCTGTATTTGAAAGGTTATAAAACGGTGTGGAAAATGCTGGTAATCATTCTTCTTCCTTTTACTGTAATGTTTTCAGAACCTTCTGTCACAGGAGTACAGCAAATTATTGGGAAACCAGTGTGAAAATAGCTTTCATAGCAATCCTTAGATAAATGTATTTTGTCAGCAAATTAGCTATCATGATGGGATACTAAATGACTTACGAACTGTACAGTTGGCTAAATCAATGGCCCCAATAAAGTCTGTTGTTCTGCTATTATCAGGGCTACATGCTTCACACATACCAAATCTACTATCATCATCGCTATTGTCTTTAAAGAAACCACGCTGGCATTCCAAACAGTCTCCATTTTTGAGCTCAAAACCAGCCGGACAGTACACTGCAATGCAATGTGCCAAAAATCTTTTAACTCTTAACCAGACAACGAGAGAGATGAGAGAGAGATATAGGGAGAGACAGAGACAGAGAGAGAGACAGACAGACAGACAGACAGAGACAGAAAGACAGAGTGACAGAGACAGAGAGAGACAGACAGACAGACAGACTGAGGAAAAGAGGATGAGAGAGAGACATACAGACAGACAGAGAGCGAGAGACAGAGACAGAAGAGAGAGACAGACAGACATAGAATGAGACAGATGGATGAAGAAACAAATAGAGAGAGGCACAAAGAAAGCTGGACAGGCAAACAGAAAAGAAGTTAGCATAAATTTGTAAAACACTTCATTTTCACCGTGTTCAAACCCAACAAAGGCCTGAAATTTTAGTTTCAGGTTGTTTTTCTGCAACACATAGTTTCTTCTTCAAGGTATACCAATACTGGTACAGTTTTTTAACTCATTTACTCAGGGACTAAATTTTTTGTAATTGGGTTGAAACAGAATATAGCTTATGCTCTGATCTGGGACTTCAAAATCTTTTTCTTCAAAGTTCTTAAACCTGGGAATTGTTTGGTAAACAGTTGACTCTATACTAGACTTTTAAATTTAATACTATCAAATTTCACAGACAACAAATCAAATTCAGCTAAAATGATGAGATTTGTTTCCAAAAGAGTTGGAAACATTGCTAGAAAAGAAGGAGAAATTGCTAGGTTGTCAGTATAAACTCACTTTCTCACAATGTTTTAGGACTTATTTGGTACAAGGGTCAAGTGCCACTACTTACAAATACATTCACTTTGATTGACAGCACCAGTTTTGTTTGTACCATACAGATTGCCACAAATGTCACAAGGATCAGAGCAGGGCTCACAAGTAGTGCTGGTGAAGGGTAGTTCTACATCAGAGAAGGTATCTTTTGCACATTCTACACAACTCCCATTCACAATGACTTGTCCTCGCCCACATATAGCTGAATAAGATAGAATACACACTCTAGCACTTTTTGGTCATTTGTCTTGTTTTTCTTCTGTAACCCTATGTAAAGCAGGTTCATATATAACACTAGCTTGAGGCTATTTCAGAACTCAGGAATATACTTCAATAACATATCTTGGAATGTTTGTGAAAAGAAATTGCTTGTAAAATAATGGTCAATAGATAAACTGTAAAAAGGTTCAAGACCAACAATGTATTATCACTAAAGCTTGCCTTGGCACAAGAGCTATAATAAGCCAAATTAGAACCAAGTGAAATTGCATTGTGTGGAAAATTTGTGATTTTTAACAAAATTATCAGAAATATTCGTCTGTTTGAGTCATAAGTAAAATTAGAAAAATAAATGAGCCATGCTCTGGCAAAAGGGGGTTTAATGCATCTCCATAATGCATGAAACCATAGCTAGTCATCACATACTATTAAATAGTAATCCATAAAATCTGTTTTGTTTAGCAATGGGCTGGATTACAAGGCAGAATGGTCCCTTGACATTGAGAAAATTGACCACTAGCAAAAAGTATTGACCCATGTCAGCCTGCGCGGACTGCCCAGGCTGACATGGGTAGATACTTTTTGCCGATGTATTAAGCCACCTTTTCACAGAGCATTGCTCAAATGATTGAAATACATACGTATTGAACAGTTATCACTTGACACAGCAGCTATAATGTCTGTTGTTTTTCCTGCATCACAAGGTTGACACATGTCAAATCTTGTGGATCCCATGTTGTCCTTATATTTACTGCGTTCACATGGCATACATGTTTCTACTTTGCTTTCGTTTACCTCATAGCCAGTCGCACAATAAACTGAAATCGAAGTGCAAGATTGACTAAATTAACCTATTACTATACAAACCACAAAGTGGTTAGCCATAGTCCTGTAGTTGAGAGCTTTTGAAAACATTGTGGAAAAAGGAAATGGCTTTTAGCAAGACTTAGTAGTAGTTACTTTTCCACAATAATATCAAACCTTTAAATTTCCACAATAATATCAAAACTTTAAATATACCAATATTCTCTAATTCAATATTACACATTTGGGTGATTTGTAATGCTTGTTGCTAGTCTGAAAAGTAAATGGTTGAAAAAAATACAACAAATCGACAAGCTGAATTTTGGCTGATTGTTTTACTTTGTAAATATTGCAAACTCTGAATGAACTAATTGTTTTTGGAAGAAGAATTTACATCAGAGGCCTATACTTACATGTGCAATTCTCTGCAGATATTGATCTCAGTGCCTTTGTTGTGTAGTTCTTTTGACATTTGTCACACATGAGCATGGCACTCTCTGACTGATAGGTTCCCAACTCACAGTCTAAACATTCTCCAGCTGTGGTGTTCCAATACTTTCCAGGTGGGCAGTTATCTGAAAAGATTTGTTAGCTGATCTAAAGTCTTCAAATTTTCTAGATATTCCATCGAGTGCCAAGTAAGACTTATCTTGTGTGGTGTCCACAGTTGTGAGGTAGAGCGTCGGCCTCGTAACTATACGGTCCTGAGTTCGATACCTGGGAGCGGGTGTCAACTTTGGGATTTTCATTGGCTCACACATTCGGCGCGAGTACTGGTATAGTTCCCAGGAAGCAGAATCGAGAGAGATCAGTATAAGCTGTATGAACTTGTTTCTCAATCGATGTCTGAATTGAAACCATGTGCAGACGACAAACTAAGTGTGACTTAAATGTTGGGTTTTGTCTATGATAAATTAGAAAACATTGTGGGAAAAGGAGAAAATGCTGGTTACCAGCATTTTCCCCTTTTCTAACAATGTTTTCAAAAGGCTTCTTTTGCAGGGTCGTTAAAAGTCGGGGTTGTGTGGTAAAGGGTTAAAGCGCCAAATAAACCTAACTGATATTTTTAGTCAAGAAATAAAACGCAAGTGTGCAATCTCAAGACTGCCTTTGACTACAGTGTTTTAGCAAAGCAGACAGTGTAAATTAAAGATCAGACTGCACATTTTGCACAGTCTGATCTTGATTGACACTGGCTGGAAAGGCAACAGTAACTATGAAAGGCGCTTTAAGGGATAAATATATTCAGTCAATGAAAGGGTCCTATAAACAATAACAGCACTTTATTGCTGTAGGCTCCAAGTTATACAGTATTCTCTAATGGAGTTCCCCATCCTTTACTGGAAAACATAACTTAAAAGATAATCTCTACAGCCAGAGAGAAAAAACACAGTTAAAACTTCATAGTGTGTATAATGGTTAAGATATTGGTCAGCTGTGTAAATATAGGTAAACAATCTTTAAATATGGTGTACAGGATACAGAAACTCGAGGGATTTGTCCTCATTTAAACCAGAAACAACAACAGGGATAGCCTGGAAAGCCTCCAAAGCATGAAATGCATTTCCTATCCGTCATAATCTATGCAACCTTGCAGCTGTCACGGGCAACATATGGCAAGAAGACACAAGAATTATTATAGTTTCATAAAATATGGATGACATGGGTTAAAAACTGACTGAAAATGACTATAGATGTTTCTTTAAACTTGTCTTAACCCTTTACCAAACAATCCCTGGTTTTTACGACCCAGAGGAAGAAGCCTTCTGAAAACATTGTGGGAAAAGGAGAAAATGCTGGTAACCAGCATTTTCTCCTTTTCCCACAATGTTTTCTACTCTTCTAATGTCAAGTTTCAATTTTTGAGTAACATTTATTTTGTCGTCTGCAAATGCTTTCAATTTGGACAAGTCTAAAATTTTGTCATTTGGTAAAGAGTTAATTGAAAGTGTATGAAGACAACATTATTGTCATGGCTGATAATGATGGGATTTGTCTCTGGAAACTATAGAAAATATTGTGAGAAAAAGAGAAAATGCGGACTGTCAGCATTTTCTCCTTTTTCCACATTATTTTTGAAAGTCATTGCCCAAGGGTGGTTAATTCATGGGACTGTGTTGTAAAAGATTAAGTTTTAGGTTTGAAAAATAACAAGTCAATGACAAGAAATGCTGAGCATGGAACACAAGACTTTGAATATTGTCTTGGACCCTTTTCCACAGAATCCTGTGTTATAACAACCCTGATGAAAATCACGTTTGAAAATATAGTGGGAAAAAGGAGAAAATGCTGGTAACCAGCATTTTCTCCTTTTCTCACAATGTTTTCTACCAATTATACAAAGAGAAACACCATCATTTTAGCCACATGGAATTTGTAGTCTGAAAATGCTTTCAATTCTGACGAGTAAGTTTTTGCCCTCTGGCAATGAGTTCATATGTACATGAGCAATATCCACTTTTTTCAAAATGTTCTAAAATTTAAATACGTTATTTTTTGGAAAAAGATAAACCTACCCATATTACAGGATTCTTCATTTATTCCAAATTTACCAATCATAGTTGTTCTACCAGTTGGGCAAGGCTGACAGTTGTCGTATTCCAAGCTACGCCAAAAACCTCTTGTACAATTCACACAAACTTCAGTAACAGGATCCCTTTCTTGTCCAGCTGGACAGTCCTCTGTAACAGATAATGCAAGAAACTAGAATGCACTATGTGAAAAACAGATCTATTTGAAATAGGCTTTTCTTCTTTTAATTCTTTATCGTATGACAAAATTTTAGGTGTGCCCCAGTTGAAAGCATTTTGCGGGTGACACAGTAAATGTGGCTCAAATGATGGGATCTATCTTCAAAATGGTAAATAGTACAGTGGTAAAAGGTTCCCAGCATTTTCACCTTTTCTCATTATGCTCCAAAAGACTTTTTCTTCCGGCTCATTAAATAGGAGATCATCTAGTAAAGAATTAACATTTTACTAGGTGACATACATGTAACCTCCGACTTGTCCAAATTAAAAGCTTTTGCAGACAAAAAATTAAATTAATGATCAGATTGTGTCTTTGACAAAGTGGAAAACACTGATGACAACAATGCCCCTGTCATGAATAAGGAACCAATTTTGCCCTTTAACTCTTTCCCAAATGACAAAATTTTTGACTAGTCCAAATTGAAAGCATTTGCAGACGACAAAATAAATGTGAATCAAAAATTGAAATTTGATTTGGAAAGGGTTGAAAACATTGTGGGAAAAGGAGAAAATGCTGGTTACCAGCATTTTCTCCTTTTCCCACAATGTTTTCAAAGGCTTCCTTTCCCAGGGTCGTCAAAAGTCGGGATTGTGTGGTAAAGGGTTAATGAACAATCATGAGTTTTCACTATCCTACCAAAGAGGGTTCTTGAAAACATTTTTGGAAAAGGAGAAAATGCTAGTGACCAATGTACATGCATTCTTTCCTTTATGATACGAATCTCATCATTTGAGCCATATGCAATTCTGTAATCTGCCAATGCTATTAGTTTGGACCAGTCTAAAATTTTGTTATTTTATAAAGAGTGAACAATATTGTAGGTAAGACACCGCTTTCAAAGTGGCTTTTCTCGTGTGCCAGCACGACACACAATTTCTTTTAAAATGACTAGTTGCTTCAATTAATAAAAAAAGACAGTACCTTTATAATTAGCAAAAACCGAAGGAATGAATAGGAACCGTTGAAATTGAAAAGGAGACATATATTACCAGATATGTCAGGACAAAACATACCTTTGCAGTCAATAGAACTGTTAGATCCACCACTGATTGTTTTATATCCAATATCACAAGGCTTGCAAAAGTTCTGTCCCTCTTCATCTTGATAATAGTGTCTAGGACAGTCCATACATGTGCTGTCATTTTCGTTGTAGTATTTGCCTAGACTGCACACATCTACAAGGAATGTCAAAGATATAGAGAATACATACATAGTGTTGTCATATATCAGAAATATCTAACGATGTTGGGAAAACTGATAACTGTCAAGCCTTGGCTGTTGCAGACAAGATATCCATGCTATATCAAAAATAAGTATCGCATAGGTTGATTGCATAGATATTCGTTAGTTGAAAGATAAACTCAAATACAGAACTACAAAAAGTTTTTTCACCTGTGCAAAATGAATATTTTTCTTGTCAGGAAAACAGTAGATCAAAACTGTTATCATCCCTTTACAACAAAACCACATCTTTTAATAACCTTGTGAAAGAAGACTTTTTAAACACTGTGGGAAATGGAAAAAAGCTGTAACAAAAATATTCTCCTTTTCCAAAACTGTTTTCTGTCCATGCAACATTTTGGTGTGGTAAAAAGTTGATCAGAAAAGTGATTTTAGTCAACTGATGGGAAGATACTTGAGCCATACTCTATGAAAATTGGACTAGATGCATTTGGAAAAAGTATTAATCCAGGTCAGCTTCCACAGTCTCCGCAGGCTGACCTTGGTCTAAACTCTTTGCTATTTATAAATTTTCTCCGTGTCTAAGGACCATTCTACCTCATGATTCCGTTGGTTGTTAGACAAGAAAGATTTTCTGGATCCATGATTATGTGATGACTTGCTTGGTGTTATGCATCACAGAGATGCATTAAAGCTTTTTGGCCAGAGCATGGCTCATTTATATATACAACAAAGGCAAACTGAGATTACCCTCTGAAATAAATATCTCCTATGTAAATGTCTCAGCCATTACCAGATACAATTTTTTTTGGACACAAAAAGGAAACATTTTAAAAAAGAGGAGTACATTTTTTGTGATGAACATCACCCCTAGAGTGCTATACATACCAAGCAGAGATTTAAATCGAGAAACGAGACCCGAAGGAATGCAATATCGAGATCAAATGGACAATGTAGATCAGGGATCATCTTTATCTACATTGGCCACAAAAGCACCCATAGTTATGAAAGGTGCTATAAGGGTTAAATACATTATTGTCAAAAACTAACTAATAGGGAATGATTTGTAACTATCTTATAGTCTGTGCTTCATAAGACTTTTTCCCCCATCAGAGGTACCCATCCTACAGCAGCTGCCAATGACTTTTGTCCTCCCGTTCGACAGATACAAATGACTGTTGCATGCTTTTCACTGACAATTTGACCCTGTATTAACCAATTTCCTCCTTAAATGACCCCAAGAAAAACAGGCAATGAAGACATTGTCAGGAAATGAGAAAATGCTGTTGACCAGCAATTTCTTCTTTTCCAATGATGTTTTTCACCTTTTCAAAGGCAAATCTGATCCTTTGAGCCTTCCACTTACCAACACACTCTGCCTCACTGACAGCTCCCATCTGATAAGTAGTTCTTGGGTTTCCATCTGTGCCATTGCCACAAAGTTTACACATCATCTGAGCTAGCTCATCTTGATACATCCCCCTGGGACACAGGACACAGTCATTGTTCATTCGTGTCCCTGTGTAGTATCTGCCTGGTCCACAGGGGACTAGTAAAGAAATCGATCACATATTTCAAAATGACGAAATTTTAGACCAGTTCAAATTCCAAGCACTTGCAGACGACGAAATAAACTTGTTTCAGAAATTAAAATTTGTTTTGGGAAGGGTAAAAATCATTGTGGGAAAACGAAAAAGTGCTGGTTACCAGCATTTTCTCCTTTCCCACAATGTTTTCAGGGTTTTTTTTTTTTTTTTTTCAAGGTCATTAAATCTGAGGAAAAAACTTTGAAAACATTGTGAGAATACGAGAAAATGTAAAAAACCAGCATTTTCTCTATTTCCTACAATGTTTTCTACCTTATCAAGATCAACTGCCATCGTTTGAACCACACTTAACCTTTTACCACACAATCCCAAGTTTTAATGCCCCTCATTAAGATGTCTCAAAACTTTTTGGAATAGGAGAAAATGCAGGAAATCAGCATATTTTCGTTTTCCTAGAAAGTTTTCTACCCATTCAAAGACAAATTCCATCATCAGAACCAAAGTTTTAATTTGCCATCTGCCAGTGCTTTCAGTTTACAAAAGTCTCAAATTTTGTTGCGTGGTAAAGAGTTACATAAATAGTCTGCACATGGTTTCAACATGGTTGCATCCATAAATTTGTCACCTGGTAAAGAACACCAGTAAATGCCATTCCCAAACCATTTTTGCTGGAATATTTTCCTGAGATTTCAAACAGGGTTTATCCTAGATCACACGGCACATTCTGTGCTATTTTATAATGATCTGCAAAGTCTGAAAAAAAGAAACCACATACATGTACAATGAAAGCTTGTCTTAGTATCCTACAGACTGATAAAATTGGGACAAAAAGAAAACTTGCTTGTAATAACCTTTGTTTGTGTGTCTTTGTGACAATGTTTTCATATGTATTCAATCATGCATCAAACCTTCATTTATCTACCAACAGACAGACAGATGGACAACCTAATTCCTGTATACCCCCTAACATTGTTGGGTAGGCAATGCAAAAACATATAATCCCTACCACAGACTCTAGTTGAGCCCTCCCAGATGACAGCATTTCCCTCCGTGGTGCAAACTTCAGACTGCATGACAGTTACTGTATCCACAAGGAGTACACCTTCTCCAAAGTTCTATAGTATAAAACATAATATTGTATTCATTACATGGGCATGTTATTATCTATGAAATGATTTCTAACAATCCCAATCACCCTAAGCCATAGGGGACAATTACAACATTTTTGTTTTATTCCTTTACCACACAATCCCCAGCTGGGCCCCATAGCTCTGTCGGTGGCGTACAGGACTTGAGAACAGAGGTTTGCTAGTCTGATACACTCCTCAGCCAAGACTGATAATAGTCATTGCGACAAGATTCATTCCTCTCTCACCACTGACCATTGCACTGAAAATGGTTATGCGGGAAAGCAGCCAGTGGCCTGGAAAGAATGTTGTGCTGAGTATTGTTTAAAAAGAAAATCCAGGAAAATATGAATAGGTGCACTGGCCACAGCAATATAACTGAAATAATGTTGAAAACCGCACTAAACACACTAAACACCATACAAGCAATCAATCAGTCAATCAATCAACACAATCCCGAAATTTTAATGATCCTGAAGAAGACTCATGAAAACATTATGAGAAAAGGAGAAAATGCTGGTAACCAACATTTTCTCCTTTTCCCACTATGTTTTCTACCCTATCAGACTGAAATCATCATTTGACCTACACTTTTTTTGTCCTCTCCGAATGCTTTCAATTTGGGTAAGTCTAAAACTTTGTTGTGGGGTAAAGGATTAACTCTTTACCACACAGTCCCAACCTTGAGAAAGAAGCCTTTTGAAAACATTGTGGGAAATGGAGAAAATTCTGGTAACCAGCATTTTCTCCTTTTGGCACAATGTTTTCTACCCTTCCCAAACCAAATTTCAATTTTTTAGTCACATTTATTTTGTCGTCTGCAAATGCTTTTGATTTGGACCAGTCTATAATTTTGTTGTTTGGTAAAGAGTTAATACACTGCACAGAAAAATCATGGATTTTGAGGAGATGCTAAATTAACCAATTAAGTGCCTTTCACTACTGAAGTTTCCTTTGCAGTCAGTGTAGATCAAAATCAGACTGCACATAAAGTGCAGTCTGATCTTTGATCTACACTATCTGCTTGGCTGAAACAAAACAGATGAAAGACAACCACTAAATTGCAATTATCTGGGTTTTTGTTCTAGACTGGAAATGTCCATTGGGTTTATTCTGTACTTTAAAAGGGAAATGGCTTTTTCTGTCTTCTGTGCTTTATTTCACAAATCCATCAATGCATCATATTCAAATATACCTATCAAACATTTTCAGTCTAGAATAAAACCAAAATAATTGTAATTTCTACACTGCTCAAAAGAAGTAAAGGAGCACACAAATACTGAAATTCTAATCTTTCACTTTGATAAACACTCATTGTTTGGGCTCTGAAAACCATTAACTTCTGTTCTTACCAGACAAAACAACTCAATAGTTTCCTTTTTTGTTTGATTTAAAATTTAAATAAGCCACATAAAGCAGAAAATCAAGGAATTTGTTTTCCTTGTTAATATGTTAAACAACTTGTATATTTCAAATCTTTTGTTAACAATTTTGTCAAATCATACGGAAGAAGAAAACCTGAGTAAAAAATGACACCTCCAGTTCCCTAAAAAGCCTGTGTGGCATATCAGCAAGACACTTTTATAAGCATAGCCCATAAATCTTTTGTGCAAACCAAATCATTTTGCCTGTTTTTGAGATTTAATAGTGTTAAGACTGAATGAACTTAAGAGCAGAAAATTATTTGCTTTGTCCCATACTGAAAGAATCATCTTGTGGTCAAAGTCAAGGACATGTGTTCCTTTAATTTTTTTGAGCAGTGTATGTTGCTCTCGTCCAGAATGTCTCAGCAAGGCAGACGGTGTAGCTCAAAGACCAGACTTCAAGTTTTATGCTGTCAGATCTAAATCTAAATTGGTCACAGGCAACTGAAGTTACGAAAGGAGCTCCTAAGATTAAAGCATTATCAGCATGTACTGCCTACATATTTACTTTCCAAAGAAGAAGCCTGAGCTAGACTTAACACTTTTTTGTACATGATGCATAGCATCAGTGATGCCACAAATTGTAGGCATAATTCCAAAGCAAATAAAAATATAGTGCCACTATTTCAGTGGAGACAAAACTAGAGCTATCACTAAACGTGATCATACCCCCCCCACCAGCTCCTAGTCACAAAACAGCTCTTTGTCACAGAATGCAGAATGGTTTAGTACAAAAGCAAGAGTTGAAAAAAAACTAGTGGGAATAGAGTTATGGTTCTTGTACACTGCACTTCTCGTTAATGTGGTCTATCTGTATATGAAGTTTGAAGTCACTAGCTTTTATACTTTGGAAGTTATGCCCCAGACAAAAATCCAAAGTTAAAATTTACAAAGGGAAATAACTCTGAAAATAGTGGGAATAAAGTTATGGTTCTTGCACAGTGCACTTTGCTTTAATGTGATCTAATTGTATAATTATGAAGTTTGAAGTTACTAGCCTTTTGTACATTGCAAGTTATGCCCCAGATAAAAATCCAAAGTTAAAATTTACAAAGGGCAAAAACTCTAAACAAAGTAGGAATAAAGTTATGGTTTTAGTACACTGCACTTCTCGTTAATGTGGTCTATCTGTATATGAAGTTTGAAGTTACTAGCTTTTACACTTTGGAAGTTATGCCCCAGACAAAAAACCAAAGTTTAAATTTACAAAGGGAAATAACTCTAAAAATAGTGGGAATAGAGTTATGGTTCTTGCACAGTGCACTTTGCTTTATAGTGATCTAATTGTATATGAAGTTTGAAGATACTAGCTTTTGTACTTTACAAGGTGACTCCAGTATACCCCCCCCAAACTTCGTTTGTAGGGTGTATAATGACAGGACTTGTATTCATCATAGAGACATGTAATTATATTTATCCCATCTCTTTGATCAAATAACAGGTTGCCGGATATTTCTATTGTTAAAGAAGCACGCACTTGCCATGTGGGATTACTCTAAAAAAGTGTCTCAGTGATTGAATAAGTAAAAAGTGTTTCCATTAAAAACTGCCAATGAATGTTTAATATCTGTTGATAAATTCTATAATTATGCAAACCCACATTTTCTCACATGTTAACATCTAGGCTGCTAAGCCCAAATTACTGACCTTTTGCGGACAGTGTAGATCAAGATCAGACTGCACAGAACATGCAGTCTGATCTTGAATCTACACTGTCCGATAAGGAGATATTGCCCCCCCCCCCCCCGAAAAAAACTGAAAAAGCATCATTTGAGATTTTACTATTGGCTTGAAATTTTCATTTCACTTATTTAGCAGGATAAGGGTTAAAAGAATAGGGAAGGGAATTTTTTGTCATCCTTTGTTATCATACTGCAAAGAAATTTCTCGTGATCTGATTGGATAATATGCCCCGAACATATATATCATGTACACTGGCAAAACCAACGTAAAGGCAGTTTCCCTTTCGGGAGCCCCGTATACATGACTACACTTTCAACACGACATCCAAAATGGCGGCGTCGATCAAGATTAAATCAAGATTATGCACCAAACTGCACGTTTTACCAAGGTTTCAGTGACGTCAGTTCCCAGTGACGTCAGTTTTCCTTGAATTGGGGCACTCAGAAGTGAAATTTTACTTCGTCAGCGTACTCAATTTTTGAAACCAAACTAGAGGCGCTTGAGCGCCTGTATCGCTCCACAGGCCTGATATTTCTATAATGGCGAAAGGAAGTTTTTAACAATTATCATTCAATCCTGCATTTTAGCTCACTGAAGAAACAATTTGGTAGACAACCACCATAGGAACTTACCTGCAAAACAACAATGAAATCCAATGAATAGTTTTAGAGAAGAAATTTTTCAAAGATTTTACTTTATACCATAAAAGGAAAATGAGTCTCCCATAAAAGTCATGTTTTTTGACAGATCTTTTTTTTTTTAAGGAATTCTGTAAACCTGTATCTAAGGAACATTCCTGCAAAATAATAATGCTATCCAAATAGCGGTTTGGGAGGAGAAGATTTTTAAAGGTTTCTTACTTTGGTTGCCATGGCAACCAGAATTCTTCATGGAACACAATTATTTGAAGGAACTTGAAAGAGGACCACCAAAGGAACATTCCTGTGAAATTTGGTAAAAATCCAGTCAATAGTTTCTGAGGAGAAGTTTTTTAAAGAAAAAGTTTACGGACGTACGCACGGACGAACGGACGATCGAACGAACGGACGGACGGACGCACGACGGACACAACGCCATGACAATAGCTCGCTGGCCTTCGGCCAGTGGAGCTAAAAACAGGTAAATTTTGCTTAACACGCGTTGGAATGGTAAAACTTTGCAGTATAATAAATTCATTGTATGGTCAGGTGGCAGGGGAATTGGAAACTTGTTCACGGCTGTGGTGAATAATGTCGCCCCGAGCCTCCTTCGGCTTGGGGCGACATTATTCACCACAGCCGTGAACAAGTTTCCAAGTCCCCTGCCACCTGACCATACAACTAATAATGTAATACTTTTCTGCTGGAAAACATGGCATTTGTGATGTACATGTCATTGAGATGTTATTCTTGTAGCTGCTTCTGCAGTAAATGGATGCTTTTCACACTTTACCTGTTTCTTTGAAGCAAAAAATACTGTCAATATGTACATTCTTTTTAGCAAAACAGTAAATTTAGTTGGATGCAAATTGTGACTGAGCAGCACGATAGAAAACATATAAGGTTGGTGTCTTGGATAAGAAAATTTATTCGGGCTGGCTCTGGAATTTTTTCACGTTGGCCATAGCTTACCAGATAAAATTCCTACAACTTGCCTGATAAACTCTCTGACTCCAAGACACCAATCACCTATTCTCTGTATAAAATTGTGCAGAATATTTCACCTACCGCAAGGGACAACTCTTCATCCAGTTTTATAATCATTCTCATGGCGTCCTCAGCATTTACAGTTCCTCCATGGATATATGTGAGGTAGTTGCTGCAAATAAAATTTTAGTAAGTTCAGTTTTCTATAACTCCATTACATCCTGTGACAAACTGGCAGCAGATTACTCTGAAAGCATTGTTGGTTAAGTAGTAATGCATTCAGGTTTAATTCTCTACCGGACAACAAACTTTTAGACTAGTCTGTATTGATAGCGTTTGCGGACAGCAAAACAAATGTGGCTCAAATGATGGGATTTGTCTTGGAATGGGTAGAATATATGGTGGGAAAGGAAGAAAATGCTGCTTCTAAGATAGAGATTGTGGTAAAGGGTCAAAGAAGTTTATAATCTAGCCAAATTTGAAAAATTATTCATCCTTGAATTAGCTTAGGTAATAGCTGGCAAGCCATTAGTAAAAAAGAACAATAAATGTACAAGAAAAGTATTTTTCAGCAGTATTTTTTTATAGGCTGTAGCCTCCTAAGGTATTCAAAGTTTACCTGCCATTATTTCAATAAGGTTTATGGGAATGTCTTATGATCAATAACCCACATGAATTATATGCACCTGTATTCAAATAACTATGACAGCTTCATATTTTGATTTCATGAAGATTGAGGGAGTAACTCATTGCAAAGTCATCGATTCACTCTTTGAATGCCAAATTTGTACTTTTTATTTCATATAACTGTCCAGTTTCTTTACATTTGCAGGGAAAAGTATATTTTGCAGTATATATATTTACTAATGTTTAACAAAAAGTCTATTGGCAGCAGAAATTCTAAGAAGGCCTCTTTAACAACTTCCATACCACAGATGGCACCAGAAGCTTTTGTGGACAGTGTGTATCAAGATCAGACTGTACAGAATGTGCAGTCTGATCTCTGATCAATATTTTCCACTACCGTATTCTAGATCATGACTAAACTGTCTTTTGATCTTGTCGCAGAACTATATTGTAGCTTTTTAGAAAATGCAATTTATTTATTCAGTAGTTAACCCTTAGGCTGCTAAGCGCGACTCACTGACCTTTTGCAGTGTAGATCAAGATCAGACTGCACAGAACGTGCAGTCTGATCTTGGGTCTACACTGTCTGATGAGGAGATCTTATTCCCTTAAACATACCTTTAAAATATCAATATTTAAGTTTTTACTATCAAACTGAAAATTTTATTTAAGTAATTTAGCAGGGTAAGGGTTAAAGAGTCAACAACCTGGAATAGATAAATGATCTAGTACTACTCACTTGTCAAGCTGCAGCTCAAATTCAAGATCAAATCTATTAGGTGTGTTAATATCCTCACTGCATTGTGTAGTTATATACTGTAAGTTTAAGCATGATGAAATACAAATATCCGTCCAAGTTGTAGTTTTCAATCCCTCAAAACTATCTGTAATGACTTGCTGAACGTCAGCAGGGAGGGAACTTCCTAATGCAGTACAGCTGATTTTAAATTCAAACTGCATACGTGCTGTGATCACATATTTTGGAGACACTTTAGCTGGAAGAAAAAAATTAGTGCATTCATCATTTATTCTTTTTCAAGTGGAATGATGGAATTTGTCTTTGATAGGATAGTTACCAGCATTTTCACTTTTTCCCACAACATTTTCAAAAGGCCTTTTCATTACGGTCTGTAAAACTCCGGATTGTGTGGTAGAGGGTTAAATGAAGTCACTTCTTCAGTACATCTAACACCCAACAGAACTGTCTCAATGAGCTATGGTTGGCTCATTGGTAACCAGCATTTCCTCGCTTTCCCACAAAGTTTTCTACCTTATCAAAGAAAAATTGCATCATTTGAGCCACTATCAAATTGTTGTCTGCAAATGTTTTCAGTTTCAATAGGTCTACAATTTGCTGTGTGATAATGGGTTAAAGTATTTTTTTAATTAAAACTAAAGATAATTTATTTAAAGTTCAGCATCAGGTAGCAGGCAATGTAGATTCAAGATCAGACTTCAAATTTTTGAGCAGTCTTACACTATAAATGCTATCCAAGGCAACATTGGCAGTGAGAGAGTTAATGCAAGATACAATGCAAGTCATCACATAACTATGGATCCACAAAATCTATTTTGTCCAACAACCCACTTAATCATGAGGTAGACCGACCTTTAACATGTAGAAAATTAACCAATAGCAAAAAGTTTCGAACCAGGTCAGCCTGCAAAGACTGCGCAGGCTGACCTTGGTTGAAACTATTTGCTGATACATTAAATTTCTTTTTCACAGAGCATGGCTTATAGAACTTTTTTTGTTTTCATGGAGGTATGAAAAAAAAAAAAACCCTAATCACACTGTATGAAACCGTTTGCGGTTTTCATACAGTGTGACTAGGTTTTTTTTTTTTTCCATACCTCCATGAAAACAAAAAAAGTTCTCTTCATTCCTTATAATTCAATATCACAGACAACAAATATGCATTTAAATAATACTAACTGTTTTTTTTTTGTAAATCCAACATTGCGTATTTATTTAATGTCCATTTCATTCATAATTCATAGCGCAGTAAAACTGCTGGTTCATGACATAAAAATGATGTAATTCGTGACGTCATTATAGTGTCGAACATTTTGCAGGTTTAGTAGATTTATTATTAGAAGTTCAATATGCTAGAACTAAGTTGAAAATAAGATTGTTAGAATCCAGCAAAGTGACAATGAGTTTTCAGCTCTCTCTCTGAATTTACTGTTGGGTATTTTTTTCAATGTTTATGTTTACATTACTTTGACTGCAAAAGTAGTTCCGGCACTACTAACTTTTTTTTTTAATGGAGCTATGAAAAAAAATTTTCAGCCAATCAGAACTCGCCAATGTTCATGAAACTAGAGGCCCTTGAGGGCCTGAAATCGCTCTACTGGCAGTGATTTTGCTTTTTTGCTAGCATACATTATGAATTCATGATGCAAAAAGAAAAAAAAAACACACACAGAAAAAAAACACAAAAATGTGTTCTTGCAACTGGGCTCGAACCCACTTAGACAGCATGAGTAGGCATAGTGAACTGAACTAACAGTGAAAAAAAAGGAAGTGTAATTCTCAAAAATAATTGTTTAGAATCCAGCCAAAGAAATGTGACTGACAATGTGGACTTTGTTGAGTAAACGATACTAAGTCATCAAATGGCTGCTTTTACTGAACGGTTTACTAAATTTTCTTCACTTTTAATAAAGTTCAATCCCTTGATGAACCCAATAATCTTTTTCAAAAAAATTCGATCAACACTGTGGACTTCATTGCCTAGAAATGGAACTTTTCAACTTTAAATGGCTGCTTTTCCCACACTGATTGTCAGATTTTTTTTCAAAATCAATAGGGTTCAGGCAGTTTATGATACAAAACAACTGTGCAAGTTTCACAAAAATCTGATTACAAATGCAGACTTAATCATGTAAGCTAGAAATGGAAATTTTCAACTTAAAATGGCTACTTTTCCCATATTGTTTGTTGGATTATTTTCAAAATCAACAGGGTTGAAGCTATTGATAAGATAAACAAACTATGCAAGTTTCATGGAAATCTGACCACAAATACAGATTTTATCGCGTAAACAAGACATGGAACTTTTCAATTATAAATGGCTACTTTTCCCATACTGTTTGTTAGATTTTTTTCAAAATCAATAGGGTTGATGCTATTGATAAGATAAACAAACTGTGCAAGTTTCACGCAAATCTGACGACAAATGCAGACTTTATCATGTAAACAAGAAATAGAAATTTTCAACTTGAAATGGCTACTTTTCCCATATTATTTTGTTGGATTTTTTTCAAAATCAATAGGGTTGAAGCTATTGATAAGATAAACAAACTCTGCAAGTTTCACGGAAACCTGACCACAAATGCAAACTTTATCACATAAACAAGAAATTGAAATTTTCAACTTGAAATGGCTACTTTTCCCACACTGTTAGTTGGATTTTTTTCAAAATCAATAGGGTTGAAGCTATTGATAAGATAAACAAACTCTGCAAGTTTTACTGAAATCTGACCACAAATGTAGTCTTGATCGCGTAAACAAAAAATGGAAATTTTCAACTTGAAATGGCTACTTTTCCCATACTGTTTGTTGGATTTTTTTCAAAGTCAATAGGGTTGAAGCTATTGATGAGATAAGCAAACTGTGCAAGTTTCACGAAAATCTGAAAACAAATGCAGACTTTATCGCGTAAACAAGAAATGGAAATTTTCAACTTGAAATGGCTACTTTTCCCATACTGTTTGTTGGATTTTTATCAAAATCAAAAGGGTTGAAGCCATTGATGAGATAAACAAATTGTGCAAGTTTCATGAAAATCTGACAACAAATGCAGACTTTATCACGTAAACAAGAAAAAGACTAACGGACGGACGGACGGACGACGGAAACCCTGCCATGACATAAGCTCTGCTGGCTTTCAGCCAGTAGAGCTAAAAAAAACCAATATTGAATTATTAGGTCATAAAATAATAATCCATATAACTATGTAGTACATACCATTACAGGCAGGTAAAACAAGATTGTCAAATGGATGTTGTGTATCAAAGACCCCAAGTTTACTGCATGTCATGTATCTAGGTAGAGGTGCTGCGACTCCCTCATTGTTGTTGGTACATGAAATCGAGCAGACTCCATCTCCAGAATTACAAGTACTATACTGAACATCATTAGTACCACCCTGCTCTCTGGGAGGAGGACATTTGTCGTTGTCTGCAAATAAAGGGAAAATTCAACATTAGTGCTTTACCTATTACAGCAAATATTAATGACTTTCTTATGTCCCTGTAGTACATGTAAATAGCTTTTCAAAGCATATTGTTTGTTTGTTTCAAGCAATTAATCCTTCCAAACAATTCATGAATGTCTTTTTCCTTTCTTTTCCTTCAAGAGCCTCTCCTTTGTATTTCTTGAATTGGTTACCTGCTAGTCTAGATATAAACTGTGTAGTTATGAGTTAAGTCTTCATTCAATGATCCCCATTTTTAACCCTTACCACACAATCCCAAGTTTAAACAACCTTGAGGTAGAAAGCTTTTGAAAACATAGACAGAAAACTGGAAGTTGCTGGTAACCAACAGTTTCTTCTTTTCCCTTCATTTTTTCTACAATTTCAAAGACAAGCTTCATCATTTAACCAACAGTTAATTTTTTCGTCTGCAAAATCTTTCAAATAGGACCATCTAAACATTTTTTTGTGTGGTAAATAGTATAGGAAAAAAATTGTGAGAAAAGGAGAAAATAACCAACATTTTTTTTTATTCACACACTGTTTTCTACCCTTACAAAAACAAGTTTAATAATTTTGATCACATCTATTTTTCATTTACACTTTGAATTTGGACCTTGGTAAAGGGTTAAAATGTTGTTGTTGTCATTGAAAACTTTTAAAGACAGTATAGATCAAGATCAAACGGTAAAAATCATGCAGTATGGTCTTTGACTTGTGCTATTAAATCTTACATCTTTACTACCAAGTAATAAAGCCTTCCAGCACAATTCAGCCTTGGGACATTTTCAAGTAGCAAAAAATATCTATATGATCTAACATATTACCACACAATCCCGAATTTTAATGAACCTGAAGATATCTGGAAAACATTGTGGGAAAACGAGAAAATGCTGGTTACCAGCATTTTCTCTTTTCCCACAATGGTTTCCAAAGTTTCAAAGAAAGAAAGCTTCTTTTGGGCCACATTTCATTAGCCAACGCTTTCAATTTTGTGGAGTCTAGAATTTTGTCTTTTGGTAAAGAATTTACAGTTCAGGGTTAACATCAAGTTAAATGATATTAAGATTTGCGGAATATTTTTGAAAGATAGCCACTTAATTTCACTCTACAATATTGCATAATTCATGCTATTTATTTTCCACTGGCAAAAAAACATCAGACACTAGATGAAAACTATGTATCAAAGCAATTAAACTAACAAGAGCTGGCTTCTACTGAAACATTAAAATTTTTCCTTACCCCTTTATAGTACAAATAAACTTTTCATTTGTCTTTACTTGATGGATTAGGAAAAACTCATGGTGAACGGAGCATTTGTTTGTATATGCAATTCCTCCTTTTCCCACTATGTTTTCCATGTTTCTGAAAAACATTCCTTTTCTTCAAATGTGTGTCCTTTGTGAAATTCAAAAGGTGCCAATACAACAATGTTTCAATACATAACAAATTGAAGAAGTTTAGACAATTCATATTCATGTGAAGATGGTCTTCAAAAGAATCATAATCATTCACTAATCAATAAAAGTAAGAATCTAATGGTACAGAAACTTATTTCTTCAAGTACTTACATTTAACATAAACAGGGAATCTGCATTGATCATAATTATTGTACTCATTCATGCCAATTACTATTCCTTCATGATGACCCCATCTAAGTTCTACAAAGAAAAAAAATGTACATGTATATACATTAGCAGCCGTCTAGTAAAATGGGTTTAATGCATCCTGGAGATGCATTATACCAAGCAAGTCATTGTACAATTAAGGATTCGTGAATTCAGTTTGTTTAACAACCAACAAAATGAGGAGGTAGACTGATCATTTCACATGCAAAAAATTAACAAGTAGCAGAAAGTTTTGCTGACTGTTCAGGTTGAACTTGATTGATACTTTTTGCAGCATGGCTCACATGTATAATTAGTGTATACTGATACATACACTATTTGTACATGTACATACATCTGCAAGCCAACAGCCCTAATCCTTTGCCACATGTAAGTTTTGGTTTGCAAAAGCGTTCAATTTGACTGCATGTCTAAATTTTGTCATCTAGTTAAGAGTTGAATCACAGCTTGCATTCTTGTGTAGAAAGAGATCAGACTGGACATGTTTTGTTGTGATCTTGGATCTACGTTGTTTGATATATATATTTCTAACAAAACTTGTTTGAAATCACAATGATCAGGCTTTTCTTCTATCTGAAAACACATCCTTTTCAGGCAATGTGTACTTCTTTTCCAGATGATTACTCTACCATGATTTTGCCCAACAATGTTGAAAAAGGGGAAAATGCTGGAAAATCAACATTTTCTCAAAATAAATTCCACTCTTTCACAGACAAATCCAATCATCTGAGATCCATTTCACCTTTCCTTTACACAATGCTTTGAAACTGGACTTGTCTATATTTTTGTCATCTGGTATAAGGTTGAATTTCACAGCTGATGATCCTATATATATTAAACTTACCATGTGGAAGTGTATATCTGAACATAAGACCTGGATTATTTTCCTCTATTTCCATCAGATTGTTTTGAACATCACTAAGGCTACCCAGAGACACAAAACTGCTGTTTAAAAATCCTAAAACTCTCTCCACAGGACTGACGAGGCCACTGCAGTTCAAAACAGGAGGAATTCTGGTCATGTCTATATAGAAATTCAAGAAATCAAAAAAATAATGATACACTTAAAATGGGTTTACCCTTTAAATGACCCTGGGGAAGAGGCCTTTTGAAAAAGTTTTGAGAAAAGGAGAAAATGCTGATAACCAGCATTTTCTCCTTTTCTCATAATGTTTTCTACCCTATCAATGGGGAATCCAATCATTTGATGCTTACTTTATTCGTTGTCTGCAAATGCTTTCAATCTGGACTTGTTCAAAATTTTGTTGTCCGGTAAAGGGTTAAATTAAGTCTAAGAAGAACTTTATTTGCAACAAAATGACTTAACTCTTTACCAAACAACAAAAATGTAGACTTGTCCAATTTCAAAGCATTTGCAGACGACAATTTAAATGTGGCTCAAATTGTGCAAACTTTCTTTGATTAGGTAGAAAACATTGTGGGAAAAGGAGAAAATGCTGGTTACCAACATTTTCTCCATTTTTCCACTATGTTTTCAAAAGGCTTCTTTCCAAGGGTTGTGAAATGTCGGCATTGTGTGGTAAAGGATTAAGTTCCATAACCCTTTCCCCCATTATAAAATCCTAGACTTTTCAAAATTCAAAACATCTGCTGACGACAAATTCAAAATTGGTACAAATGAGCATAATTTTTATTGTAGGGTAAAAAACACTGTGAGAAGGAGCTAAATGCTAGTTACCACCATTGTCTCTTTTTCCCACTATGTTTTTAAAAGCTTTTTCTGTTATGCATGTTTAACTCTTTACCAAACGACAAAATTTGAAAGCATTTGCAGATGACAAAGTAACTGTTACTCAAAATCTACAATTGCCCTTTGAAAAGGTAGAAAATATTGTGGGCAAAGGAGAAAATGCTGGTTACCAGCATTTTCTCCTTTTCCTACAATGTCTTCTACGGTCAATAAAACTCAAGATTGTGTGGTATAGGGTTGAACCCCCGATTGTGTGGTAAATGGTTAAACATACGTATCACTTCAAGATGCTGAAATCATTGGGACACGACTGAAATTGTTTGTCTTTTTTCACTATGTTCTCTAAGCTCATAAGGAATAATACAATGGAATTTGCAAATGCATTTAACCCTTTACCAAACAATCCCTGGTTTTAACGACCCTGAGGAAGAAGCCTTCTGAAAACATAGTGGGAAAAGGAGAAAATGCTGGTAACCAGCATTTTCTTCTTTTCCCACAATGTTTTCTACTCTTCCAAAGTCAAATTTCAATTTTTGAGTCACGTTTATTTTGTCGTCTGCAAATGATTTCAATCTGGACAAGTCTAAACTTTTGTCGTTTGGTAAAGAGTTTATCTTATACTCAACCCTTTACCTAACAATCCTGTGTTTTAACAACCCTGAATATGGCTTTCAAAAACATGGTGGAAAAAGGAGACAATGCTGGTGACCAGCATTTTTCTTCTTTCCCATAATGTTTTCTAATGTGTCAATACCAAATCTGACTGATGTAGTCCCACTTATTTTCTGGCCTTCAAAATGCATTCAACTGGGACAAGTCTAAAATTTTGATTTGTGGAAAAAGTTAATACAAGTACACTTAAAACAAGCAATTTCATTGAAATGATATCCCCTGCCGAAAAAGACCTTTTCAAAAATTTACACGACCACATAACTCAAAATCATTACCAGTAGGGCCATTTTGCATTGAATCAAAAAAAAAAAAAATTACATATATTGGCGGAATAGGTTATTGTACACAGAATGTGCAGTCTGATCTTGGATCTACACTGTCCGATAAGGAGATATCTTTGTCCAAAAAATAAGTTTGTAGTAACATTATTCGGGCTTTTATAATAGGCTTGAAAGTTTTATTTGACTTATTTAGCAGGATAAGGGTTAATACAGTGACCACTATGACAGATTTTACTGTGGTTTTATTGTTTGGCAAAGAGTTGTAAATTGTATATCAAGTTTTCTTACCTGGAGCTGGAGATGTTTCAAGGTCCGAGTTAAGTTTAATAGTTGAAGGTTGTAGTAGGTAATTCCACCAGCCCTGTACTGGATTCTTTTCCGGAGTAAACATGTTTACCTTCGCAAGTGAAAAGTCACCGCTAGACAGATAGTAATCCCAGACACTGATATTCTTGTACTCGGCAAACACACCCTTTCCGAGGCAAATTTGTACACTGAAAGGTTGACCAAAATCATAAACAATTTAATCCTCAGAGTGCAGAATAAACCCAAATCATTAGATTGGAGTTTAATGCTGTTTGAACAGCTTAGGTCATATCACAGGGGTCAGTGCACCTCGACATGTATTTCCTGGCTTTCTTACACAAGTACTGACACAACTTTCTTTCCAAGTCACTGACTACTTTCTCACATGTATCAGAGGTTAGAGGCCAAAATGGCCAGAAAGAAAGTGTGCCTCAACCTGGTATCGAACTCACAACCACCAGGTCATGGGTACTATGTGCTTACCACTGAGCTACCCGGGTGGGCAATAAACCCAAAGGGTATTCTCAGTTTGGAAATAAGGCCTAAATAATTGTAATTTAAGACCACTTTTGTCCAAAATGTCCACGCAAAGCTGAAATAGTGGGTCAGAGATTAGACAGCAAGATTTGTGCCGTCTGATCTTGATTTAAACTAGCTACAAAGGCAGCTATAGTTGTGAAAAGCTCTTAAAAGGTAAAATCTTTACCAGATGACAAAATGTTAGACTTGGTACATATTGAAAACATTTGCATAATAACAATCAACCACTGAAAAGCCATATAAACCTTAAACCTTTAACACACAATCCAAACTTTTACTGATCCTGAGGAAGCAGGCTCTTGAAGTAGGCCTTTCTCCACAGGGTACTTGACTCTGTATTGGTTTCATGGATATGTATATGTAATATTGTTGTTTGCAATATGGGCCTGTGGCCTTCTGCATAAATAAATATTTGAGTTGAGTTAAAAATAGGATATCTAGAAGTAGAAATACAAAAAATTCTGTTATTCCTAATTTACAGAAGCATCTTTTCTCCAAGCAGTTAAAACACACATCATTATGTAACGAATGAAATATTTCATAACAAGGCAGCCTGTAATCATTAATAAATAATAAATTTAGCTCAAACCTATATATCACTTTTTCAAAAGTTTTTCTTCTTTGCAGTTTTCAAGTGAAGATACAAAGGGTTAAAACTGAGCTTACTTGTCACTGAACATCACATTACTCCCTATGTTTGCCATGTTCTGTGAAGTTCTGGCATCTATTGTACTTGACATGTCACCATTAGTGTCCACAGCTATGCCAACATGATGCCATTCTCCATCAAACAAATCATCACCAAACAAGGAGTTATACTGTAAACCAGTGATAGTGTTGTCCTTATGCTTAGCAACTATACCATCTCCTGTTACATTCAGGTTAAAGTTTGCTTCCGCAACCTTCGGCATTAGAGCTGATCCACTGTGAAAGATTTTTGTAAAGTCAAATTATTGTAACCTTGAAACTGGGACAGTAAAGCACAACAATGATATTTTTCTAGTTGTTCTTGTCGACAATGCAATTCAAAATTGAAAGACATATTTATTTGGTAGGGCTCTGCTGGATCATTTGACCACACTACCATACAACGGGTTGCTACCATCAATCATTATTTCATACTTTTGGTAGTTTATCGAGTAATAATGGTGTATTATGGTTTGATATTTCATGGTTATGACTAGTGACTCTTCAATTGATGGTCGAAACAGTCATTCCCATGCTAGTTACCTACATGTGTCTAAGCAGTGCTTGCCATTCAACCATCTAGGTTTAGAAAAAGATGGATTTTCAGTGATAATTCTTAGTCAAAAAAGGGGCATACATTAGTGTCAAAAGTAGTCTAATGGCTATCTGCCCTTTTTCATTTGGATTCCCTTTTTAATAGTTAACAACTAGACTAAGTTTGAAATAAAGATCCTCAGCAATGACAGAGATATTATAGTGAAGCAAATATCTTCAGCAGTAACAGAGATATTAAAATGTCATTTTTTGCATGACAAAAGCTGAAAAAGGAGCATAACTGTGAAAAACATTTTGATGGTTATCTGCCCTTGTTGTTTGGGTTCCCCTTTTGATAGTCAACAACTTGTCTGGGTATGAAGTAAATATCCTTAGTAATGACAAAGATATTATAAAATGTCAAGGTTTTTGCATGACAATGCAAATGACGATAAGGCTATGACAATACCTCGACTTTTTCTTTTAAAACAGCCAGACTTAAAATTAAAGACAAATAAAGTAACTAATTTTAAGTAAAAATTTTTTCTTTGATAAATATCTTATTTTCTGTAATAAAAAAAAATTGAAACAATTGCCATGGGATATCAATTAAAGGCAGCAACTCCTGGTAGGTTTGTGTCATAAAAATGGGTCAAAATAAGCAGTTTAGTTAGGCATATTCTTTGAAATAAACAGAATATCCAATTTACTGCATATATGAATAAAGGTAACCATTGCAATATTTTCTATGCAAATACAAGATCAAATCATTTAAAGAAAAAAATATAGACAGTGAGCTGTGAAGAAAGAACTCTGTAAAACGACAATGGCAACTGTTTGGCAATGAAATGAATATTTACACTGGGAAGGCTATACTATGTCTCAAAGATGACCATGGAAACCATGAAAAAAGGAAGCTGAAGGTGGATATCAGAAATTTTTGTTAAGCGTTCATATCAAAAGAATATTCATGAAGTTGTTGCCTTTATTCCAGTTGCCATGAACCCAGATTAAAACACTTGTGTAGAAAGTGTAGATTAAAATCAGACTGCACAGAATTTGCACATTCTGTGCAGTCTGATCTTTCATCTACAATGTTCACTTCTTTGATAGATATTTTGACAAAATCAAGTTTGAAACTATAAAATCTGCAGTTTAACACTTTACCAGGCCAACATCAAGTTTTACTGACCTTGAAAGAGCAGGCTTTTAAACATAGTGGGAAAAGGAGAAAATGCTGGTAACCAGCATTTTCTCCTTTTCCCACAATGTTTTCTACCTTATAATAGACAGAAATCATTATTTTGACTGCATTTGACCAGATCTGATTTGTTGTGTGCTGTTACTTTCAATTTGGTCCAGTCCAAAATTTTGTCATTTGGTAAAGAGTTAAGTACTAACAGAGAATGTTTAAAAATTTCATTTATGTAGCACAACATGGGCTATGAGACACATTTCCCGAGGGGATAAAGTCTGTTAATTATAACATATATTAGTATGTTAACTTTGTCTTACACAATGACCTGCATGACTCACAAAGTAACTTTTCATACCTGAATAAATGAAGGACAATTGCATCCGTGTTTACAGCATAAAACCTGACCCACATCATCAAAGAGAATGTGTTGGAATCCAGTCGGAAAGGTGTTGCCAGGCATGATGTTTCTTCACCATTCAGGGTGTTGACAAGCAGTCCAAAACGATTTTCTGGTGCTAAATACAAATAAAAATATTGATCTAGTAAAACATGTTAAGAGTTTCTTCATTTTGCTTGTATTTTAGGTGTAAAGAGCCATTTTTAACAATATTTCTGTCATGTTACAGTGTCATTGCACCAATAAGCACATTTCTGGACTTTTTTTTTCTTTGCCTAACAGTTTTTTGGAGACACTAGCTGCTTTTTGACATCTACATCATCAAATCAAGGTTCAACACAGATGTTTCATTCACCATTAATTGCATAATTACAGCTGTCTATGCTCCTACAGGAGGGCAGTTTCCATAACTATATTACATTTAACTTATCTAATGAATTACTAACCCTTTAACACCACACAATCCCAAAGTTTAATGACCCAGAGGAGAATCCCTCTAAAAAAAAAGGAGAGGATGCTGGTAAACAGCATTTTTTTTCCTTTTCCACAATGCACAGAATGTGCAGTGTGATCTATAACGTTAGTTTGTCTTGTAAAGCTCATAAGTTAAAGACCTCTCCGAGTCCAATTGAACTGTATTTTCCAGCCATCAAATGATGTCTAGTTTTTATTTTTGGTGCTGAAAATTATTGTAAAAACAATGATTTCCTTTTGCAAAAGGTTTTTGCCATAGGACTCTTGAAAAATCTCTTTTTCTTTTCTTCACCTGTTTCTTCTGTAAGTTATTTGCAGAATGATGTGTATACTGTGTTTGTTTGGGTGCCTATAGAAACAGTAACCAAGGAAGTTCGTTTATCTTACTGCCACAGATTCATGTATTTGTTTACCTGGAAATTATACTGGTACTAATTCTATACCAGAAGACAAATGGTAGACTTGTTCATACTAAAAACATTCGAAAATGACAAATCAAAATGCTGTACAAATAATATGAATAATCCTTGACAGGGTAGAAACAAAGCTGTTAAAAGCGGCAAATGCTCTTTTGCTTCGAAGTTAAATTTTTACCTGCAAATGCTTTCAGTTCCGGCGAGTTCAACATTCTCTTGTAGATTTAATGCCTAGATAAATGCACTGATTAGGAAGACAGAATAATCAAAGCTAGTATTTAGCAAACAAACAGCTGTCTAAGTTCAAGGGGGAACCCTCTTCAACACATAAAAGCAGTCATCCAAAATAACAGTTTCTGGCAAAATGTTGTACAAAGATTTTATACATTGACTGCAAAACTGGGGGAGAAGTTTCCAAAGATCAAATTAAGCTCCCTACAATCAAATGACTTTGTAAATATCCACAGATAGGTAGACAAACTGATAGGCTGATTCCTATAAACATTTGTTACACAGGAATACAAAACAAGAATACTGGTAAAATCCTATGGTTTGCTTCCTTATGTTTGAAAAAAAATTATAGGTGCATGGACATGCAGACAATGTGGCAGCCATATGCTATGCCTAAATTCTTTCAGGATGTATAAAAAATAATATTAAACATGTTACCTTCACAGGCAGAACCTATGAAAACTTGACCCTCTGGGCACTGGCAGATATACTCAGTGACTGTTGACCTACATGTTGCAACACCTCCACACGGATCAGGATCAGAACCACAAGGGTCAGCAACATCCTGACACACAACACCACTATATCCTGTGTGAGAAAATCATTCACCTACTTACTTTTCTTGCATACAAATATTAATCCTTGTCTTGCTATAGTAAGTGAACTGCAACTTTCAAGCCAATTGTAAAAATCCAAATATTGCTATTTCAAAGGTATTTTTGGGGGGACAAATATACATGTATCTCTTTATCCAACAGGGTAGATCCAAGATCAGACTGCAAGTTCTGTGCAGTCTGATCTTGATCTATTCTGTCAGCAAAAAGTCCTCGAGTCCAGCTCAGCAGCCTAAGGATTAACTCTTTGTTCAACAACCTCAATTTTTACAAACCTATGAAAGAAGGCTTTTGCAAACATTGTGTGAAAAGAACAAATGCTGGTAAGTAGCATTTTCTCCTTTTCCCACATTGTTTTCTGCTCCATTACAGACCAGTTCTATCATTCAAGCAACCCTTAATTAATTTTGTAGACAACATATGCCCTAACTGTGGACTAGTCTATAATCTTATTGTCTGATTAACAGGTTACCTGTTCAGTTCTCTACAAATATTAATGAGAAAACCTATCAGCTATTAAACCTTAAGCTGATAAGTGCAACTGGAGGAGCTTTTGCAGCCAGTGTAGATCAAGATCAGACTGCACAGAACATGTAGTCTGATCTTGGATCTACACTGTCCAATCAGAAGATACCCCCCCCCCAAAAAAAAAAAACTTTGAAACTGCAATATTTGGGTTTATTACTGTACGCTGGAAAGTTTCATTTCACTTTTTTAGCAGGTTAAGAGTTAATAATTACTGTTTTACAATGATATTTTCAAACACTGTCTCCTACAGATTTATTTTCAGGGGGTAGTGATTTAAATATTCTCTCCTAAATATAATATACCTATAAATTTTTCTGCTCAAATACATCCATCACGTGAAATTAAAATCGCAAAAGACGAAAGAATTATCTGTTTCTATACAATGTCAAATACAGTTCAAAATATGGTATGATGATGTATTCTGTGGACTGAATACATAAATATTCCTTTGCAATTTGATTGGTCAAAATTTTACACTATAATATATACCAACATTAATAAAAGCAAAGTTAATTAATACCGACTAAAGTAGTAGATTTTATTTACTACACTGTTTTCATGTAAAGTCCTGTCAATAATTGCAATATTTTGTAGTTGAAAATTGTAGGTACACAATTAATACAGAGTATTATGTTGTAGTAGCTTTCCTAGTGATTGTATTTAATTCAAGCAGCATGAGAAAATTTGATATTGCGTGAGACCGAAGGTCGAGCCAGATATCATAATTTTCTTACATAGCAGGAAGTAAATACAAGCACCAGGACAGTTACTACAACATAATATTCCTTTTACTATATAACTGCCACTTTCAAAGACAATATTTTGCAATTATTGACATTTTATTCGATAACAGTAAATGAAATAAAAGAAATAATGGTATAGTGGCCAGCAATTTTGTTTTTATGAATGTTGTTTGAATATTATAGCTTACAATTGTGACCAATTAAATCGCATATCAATATACATGTTTTCTGCGTATGACATACATCATCAAACCATATTTGGAAGCCGTATTTCACAGTGTGTAGATATTGATTTTTTTCTGATGTGTTTGATATTTTATCCACCTGCAATGCATGTACGATATTTGAGCTGGAAAATTTGCTGGTATAAGATAAAAAGAAAATATTATTTTGAAGTAACTTTTTTGGTGCTTGTATATTTGTTTTACTGCATAAGAAAATACAGATGTCTCACATGACCTTCAGTCTCCCTCAACATCATATTTTTCCCTTCACATCAATTTTCTAATGCTGCTCAAAGCTAAATATAAGCACCAAAAAGGTTACTACAACTCAATTTTCCATAATACCGGTACATATAATGCTAGCATCCAAGAAAAGCCTTTTGATACTGGATAAAAAGTAAAGAAGGTATGGTCTACCTTTCAAAGTCAAAGCTACATCCAACAACAGTTAATTCTTTACTAAAGGATAAATTTTTGGACTCGAAAGAATTGAAAGCATTTGTAGACAACAAATCAAATGTTCTGTATCTCAAATGCTGCTTTCTGTCTATGATAGGGAAGAGAACATTGTGGGAAAAGGAGAAAGTGCTAGTTACAACCGATTTCTCTTTTTTCCCCACAGTGTTTTCAAAGACCTTCTCTTTCAGCATCTTTAAAACTCAGGATTGTGAGGTAAGCTGTTAATGTTAGAAGGTAGCTTACAGTTTGACCAAATACTGAAACTTTGTTGGAAAAGATAAAAAATAATGGTAACAAGCATTTTCTCCTTTGTCTTCAATATCATCTACCCTTTCAAAGACAAATCCTATCATTTGAGACATATTTTGTTTACCATCTGCAAATCCATAATTTTGTTATTTGGAATAGAGTTAGCCCTTTGCCAAACAATCATGAGAAAGAAAGCTTTTAAAAACATTGTGGTAAAATAAGAACTAGAGGCGCTTGAGCGCCTGTATCGCTCCACAGGCCTGATATTTCTATAATGGCGAAAGGAAGTTTTTAACAATTATCATTCAATCCTGCATTTTAGCTCACTGAAGAAACAATTTGGTAGACAACCACCATAGGAACTTACCTGCAAAACAACAATGAAATCCAATGAATAGTTTTAGAGAAGAAATTTTTCAAAGATTTTACTTTATACCATAAAAGGAAAATGAGTCTCCCATAAAAGCCATGTTTTTTGACAGATCTTTTTTTTTTAAGGAATTCTGTAAACCTGTATCTAAGGAACATTCCTGCAAAATAATAATGCTATCCAAATAGCGGTTTGGGAGGAGAAGATTTTTAAAGGTTTTTTACTTTGGTTGCCATGGCAACCAGAATTCTTCATGGAACACAATTATTTGAAGGAATTTGAAAGAGGACCACCAAAGGAACATTCCTGTGAAATTTGGTAAAAATCCAGTCAATAGTTTCTGAGGAGAAGTTTTTTAAAGAAAAAGTTTACGGACGCACGCACGGACGAACGGACGGACGGACGCACGCACGCACGGACGGACGCACGACGGACGCACGCACGACGGACACAATGCCATGACAATAGCTCTCTGGCCTTCGGCCAGTGGAGCTAAAAACCAACATTTACTCCTTTTCAAACAATGTTTTCTAGCCTTTCAAAAAAAAGCTGTCATTATGTGTAAATGCTTTCAATATCGAACACCTCAAATTTTGTTGTTGGATAAAAATGAGTTAACCCTTTACCACACATTCCCAAGATTGAACAATCCTGTGGAAGAAGGCTTTTGAAAACATTTTGGGAAAAGGTGAAAATGCTGGTAACCAGAATTTTCTCTACCCAAAATGTTTTCTTCCCTTTTGGCAACAAATTCCAACATTGGAGTCATGTTTAATTTGTCGTCTGCAAATGCTTTCAGTTTGGACAAGTCTGAAATGTTGATGTTGGTAAAGAGTTAACCCTTTACCAAACAACAAAATTTTGGACTGGTCCAAATTGAAAGCATTTGCAGACGACAAATTAAATGTGGCTGAAATGCTGAGATTAATCTCTGAAAGGTTAGAAAACATTGTGGGAAAAGGAGAAAATGCTGGTTACCAGCATTTTCTCCTTTTCCCACAATGTTTTCAAAAGCTTTCTTTCTCAGGGTCGTTAAAACTTGGGATTGTGTGTTAAAGGGTAAAAAGACTTCAGAAGAGATGTGAATAAATACCTTCTTGACAGTCACACTTGAAGCCTCTTGGACTAATTAAGGAGCATTGTCCATTGTTTTGACAGGTGTCTGCATCTGCACAGTGGTCTTTTATGAACTGACAGGAACCACCAGAATAATCTGTAAAAATTTGAAGCAAAATAGTTTATAACCCAGTTTCCTGTGTAAATGATAAAATTTGAAGAATAGCAATTAAAAGCTAGCTGTAGGATCACTGCTTCTAAAAACATGAAGTTATCCTTTCAGTGTCTTATCCAGAGCGTGTGATTGCGAGAATCACCCGAGTTTTTCATCATTCACGCACATTTTCAAAACCAGTGCGCGACAATCGCATGCAAAAAATAATTCGAAAATTAGATCTAATGTACAATCATTTGTTAAACTTAACACTCAAATGTTGATGTAAAAATCACTTTCACAGCCAGCACAGCTGCATCACATCATTCCTATGAATCAAGAATGACTTCCCTTTCTTTCCTCACAAACTTTGATTTTATAGAAAAAAATATGTTCCATATTTTTTCTTTTCGATTTATAGCCTATGTGTTGAACATGTCTCCAACACTTATTCATCAAAATACATTATGTGTGAAGTACTGCCTTTCCATCCAAACACATACCAAAGCTGTCAAGATGAATTTATGTTGATATTAATTTATCAGTTTTGTATTAATACTGATTCCCGGAAGTTGATTTTTTGCATGTAAACCCAAACAAATAGCAGACGATATTGATAGTTCTGTTTTCTAAGATGGACAGAAACATCCAATTACTGATATCTTTATGCTTAGAGCCAATAGCAATGAAGATACACAATCAGTTTTGGAAAAATCTGTTATTAAAGATGCAAGTCACAGCCAGTGCGATGCAGAGGTGAGCATAAGTGAGTGATGAAAGTGCAGTAGGGACTAGCGGTTGAAATTCTATTTACAGTTATGACTTTCAAATTTCAAAGTAAGATTTTGTGTTAGGTATCAACAAGACTGAAGGCACAGTACTATTGAATAGAAAGGGTTTCATAAATACAAAAGAGATTAGCTCTGTTTCTTGTGTTTTGTACTTAATTTTGATCCCCCTATACTTTGTAGAAATCCCTCATGCTTTTCAGAGTGATGGGGGACAATCCCCCACTTTTTTCAAATCCTGGATCAGACACTGTCCTTTAATATCGGTCCTTTTAATTTCAGTAATAACAGTAAAATTTTGGTTTGCAAAAATTTGGTCAGCGCAAGAGTTCACTTCTATCAACTGATGGTGGAAACCATAGACACTTGTATGGCAGACAGCCACTCCGAAGAAGAAACCTTTGAAAACATTGTTGGGAAGAGAAACCAATAGCATAACATACAGTTTCTGATGCTTGGCTGCAATTGCTTTAAGAAATCAATTGATTTTCAGTGAAAATTCTAAGTTGAAAAAAGGTATAACTGTGTACAAAGATATTCTTATGGCTTTACTGGTATGGGTTCCTCTTTTGATATGATAGTAAATAGCTAGTCCTAGTTTAAAGTAAATATCTTTAGCAATGACAAAGATATTATTAAATGTCAAAGTTTTTGCATGATGTCAACACAGATGACAGCAACACTGGTGACAGGGCTATGACAATACCTTGGCTTTTTCTTGAAAACAGCTGTGCTAAAAATAGTGGTAGTCTTCCTTTTTCTTTTCTCCGGTAATAATTTTAACCCTTTCAAATAAAGATCCAATCATTTTATCTACATTACATTTGTCCTATGAAAATTCTTCCAATAGCAACACAAGTAAAATTTTGTTTTCATTTATAAAGTCACTCTCCAAGGGTAAAAGATTTTTTACAGTAGATACTTGTATGAAACATTTGTGTTTTAATGACCTTGAGGAAGAACCCTTTTGAATATATTGTGGGGAAAAGAGAAAATGCTGATAGCCAGTATTTCTTCCTTCTCCTGCAATGTTTATGAGAGACAAATAAAACAGTCTCAGTAGTACTCAATTTTCATCAATAAAGTCTTTCAATTTTGGCTAATCTCAAACTTTGTTGTATGGTTAAACCTTAGGCTGCTAAGCCCGACTCAAAGATCTTTTTCAGACAGTATAGATCAAGATCTGCCTGCACAGAGTGAGCAGTCTGATCTTGGATCTACACTGCCCAATAAGGAGATATTTTTCCCAAACAAATAACTTTGAAATAGCAAAATAGCAAAATTTTTATTAGTACTTTCAGCTGGAAAGTTTAATTTGATTTATTTAGCAGGTTAAGGAGTGAGAGTTAAACAAAAATTACCTATTGGACAGCTCCTGTAGAAAAGTACAGAACCCTCTGCACTTTGAGGAGAAATATAGGTCTGATTATAGAAGAAACAAAATGTTGAAGAAAATGTCACCGCATCACAATTTTCTAACTTAAGGCATTCCTCCTTGCATTGGTCAGAAGAATTCCCAGGTGAGAACTTAAAATAGTCAGCTCCTCCTACTGTATTTTCTATTCCCTCTAGAAAGTAGCATCGGTCAAATATGTACTCTGTCAAAATAAACGTAAAAAATTTAGAGGGCAACTTTACAAAGTCATCTGCTCATAAGTGTATCAAACATTGGAATTTCAGATAAAAAGAGACCTTTTAATCCTTTACCAAATAATCTTGGGTTTTAACCCCTAGGTTGCTAAGTGCCACTCACTGATCTTTTGCGGACAGTGTAGATCAAGATCAGACTGCACAGAATGTGCAGTCTGATCTTGGATCTACTCTGTCCCATACGGAGATATTTTTCTCCAAAAACAAGAGAGCCATTATGGCTCTAAAGTGGCTCACCAGAGTCTTTTAACTAAACATGACCCATTTTCAATCTCTTTTGAGATATTATGACAAACATTCTACCAAACATAATTATTGGACTGAAAATTTGGCCTCTAGCTTGTACACAAGCTTTTTGTAAAATTTCTCAAAGTGACCTACTTTTTCACCTTACATAGCCCATTTTCCCACTGTAGATATTATCAAAACAAAGCTTCTAACCACCCTTCATAAGTATTGGACAGAAAATGTGGTCTCTAGATTTCCAAGATTTGACATGGCAACCTGGTTTTTTACCCAATGTGACCCATTTTCAATTTTATCATATTGATCATGAAGAAAAACATTCGGACTATTTTTCATAAGTACTGGACAGAAAATGATGACTCTTGAGCTACATGTACACAAGCTATTTTATAGATTTGACCTGGTGACCTAGTTTTTGACCCAATGTGACCCATTTTCAAACTCATTCCAGATATCATTATAACAAACATTCTGACCAACTTTCATGAGTATCTGAATGAAAATGTGGCCTCTAGAGGTTACAAGGTTTTTGTAAGAATAGACCCAGTAACCTAGTTATGACCCAACATGATCCATTTTCAAAGCAGTCCAAGCAATCATCATGACAAACATTCTGACCAAGTTTCGTGAGAATTGCACTGAAAATGTGGCCTCTAGAGCATACACAAGGTTTTTCTAAGATTTGACCTTGTGACCTAGTTTTTGACCCGACATGACTAATTTTCAAACTCATCCGAGGTATCATCAAGACAAACATTCTGGCCACCCTTCAAGAGTTTTGGACTGAAAATGTGGCCTCTAGAGCGTACACAAGGCTTTACTAAGATTTGATCTAGTGACCAAGTTTTTGACCACCCATTTTCAAACTAGTTCGAGATATCATCAAGACAAACATTCTGACCAACTTTCCAGAGTATTGGACTGAAAAAGTGGCCTCTAGAGTGTACACAAGGTTTTTCTAAGATTTGACCTAGTGACCTAGTTTTTGATCCGACATGACTCATTTTGAAATTCATCTGAAATATCATCAAGACAAACATTTTGACCAAGTTTCATGACTATTGGACTAAAAGAGTGGCCTCTAGAGTGTACACAAGGTTTTTCTAAGATTTGACCTAGTGACCTAGTTTTTGATCCGACATGACTCATTTAGAAAGTCGTCTGAAATATCATCAAGACAAACATTTTGACCAAGTTTCATGACTATTGGACAAAAAATGTGGCCTCTAGCACGTACACAAGGTAAAAGTTGACGACAGATGACGCACGTCGCATGACGGACGACAGGCAACAGACACAGCACTATCACAAAAGCTCACCATGAGTACTTCGTGCTCAGGTGAGCTAAAAATTTGTCCACTGCCAGAGGCAATAAGTGCACACAAAAAAGTAACAGAGAAATAATGTAATACCAGTTTGACACTGGCACACTGCACTTCCATCTCTGTTCTCACATATTGCATCATTCTGGCACAGATCAGCATCAGACAAAATTTCACAAATGTCAGCAGGATTCTCACAAAACTCTCCTTGTGTTCCTCCTTCACACCTGTTGAAAACATAAAAAGTTTACACTGAAATAACCAGCCAAGAATCTGGATCAAAAGCAACTGTTCTACCAAATGACTACAAAAGATACATGTAGATCTAAAGCAACAACCATACTTTAAGTGTCAACTTATATTTCATCCTTCTACAGTCACGCTTTACCAAACAATCCTAATTTTTAATCAACCTACAGAAGAAGACTTTTGAAAACACTGTGGAAAAAGGAGAAAGCCATGTATGAGGGCTGTTCGGGAATTCCGTATAATTGTTTAGTAATCCGATTCCTAAACAAAAAAAAAAAAATTAATTTTTACATATTATGATTACCTAATATGCATACAATGAATAGTATTAGAATAAAAATATATTAATTATAACAAGTAACAAAAAAATCCAATATAAACAACACAGTAAGCACTTCATGGGGCACGCTCAACATCACAAAGTTACGACATAAGCACGTCTTCACTTTTCCACGCAGTCTCCAGCAACACTCGCACATTTTTCGTGACGCTGAACCAGTTTATCAAATGTCTGAATGTACCATGTGTTATCAAATGTTGAAAATATCTTCTGGGCTGCTGTTTGTAATTTGTCTACTGTCTCAAACTGAATCCCTTGAAGATTGGCCTCAAAGTACAGGAACATGTGTTTCCCTACACTTCTGACAGATTTGGCTTTGCGAGAAGGTGGTGTGTTGACTGTTTTCCACACTGCAGACTGTGCTTTAGACTCAGGATCATAATGGTATAACCATGTTTCGTCCAGCGTAACGATCCTATCCAAGAAATCCTCACCGTCTTCTGCGTAACGTCTCAGGAACTCCTGGGAACAAGCTACCCGCCGCTGCATATCATTGTCAGACAGAAGGCGAGTAACCTATTGTGCACTTACTTTTGACATGCAAAGATCTTTATTTTTGCTGATTCATGTACTTCAGTCAGCGATGTTCCCATCTTCTGGCAATAGCCCACACAGTCACCTTATGGTCTTCGTCTACCATGGCTCGCACCTTGTCGACGTTGCTTGGTTGTACAACAGCCGGGCGTCCAGATCATTTGGGCGTTTCGATCGACTCATCACCATCACAGAGCCGCTTGTACCATTTGTACACCAATGGCATGCTTATCTTCCTCCTTAACCCAGTCTCGACCATTTCCCTTGCTTGTATTGGCATTTTATTCCGACCGACACAAAGTTTTAATGCTGCAGGCACATCAACTTCATTGGTTGACATCATGTTTATCATTTGGTTTCAACAGTTTTACTTGCGAGAAATGCAAAATTTTAATGAATGGAACGTCGTATCAACACCAAAATTAAAGGAAATGGTTCCAACATATTTATAGAACGTCACATCTTTTTGCAGACATTTTTTGTGATGACTGAAGCATTTAGGCGATGTTTAGTGAAAGCCATTGGCTGACCGCTGTATGTCAAAATCAACCTGCCCCGGTGTACGCTATGCGGGATGATATTTTGCCCTATAATATCGAAAATAACAGTGTAAATGTATTATTTTTCTGCTGGGTAAGTCCAAAAGGACTGATAGTTTAACAAAAAGAAATTCTAAATTTTATAGGACGCGAGATGCTTTTTATACCGAATTCCCGAACAGCCCTCGTATATCAGGGTTTTTGAAACGCAGAATTGTTTGGTAAAAGGTATATTGAGTCAATTATCAATCTGAGCCAGTCAGACAGCTAGTGCAAGATATACAGAACAACAACAATACATTGAAATATATGTATTGGTTAACTCTATACCAAACAATAAAACTTTTGACTTGTTTACAATAATTCAACTGGCGATTTTTTTCTTTGAATAATTGGACCCCTCTTTGCAGAAAAGAACACATTGTAAGAACAGAAAAAATGCTAGTCACCAGCATTTTCTACTCTCCCTATCCTGTTAGTAAACCCCTTTTTTCATTGCCATTAAGACAAATGGGATCATTTGGACAAGGGCTGACATCAGTTATTCATTCTGTCTGCAAACCCTGTACCATACAATCCCGAGTTTTACAATCTAAAGTCAAACACTGTTGCAGTCTGATCTTGATCTACACTGTAATTGAAATTGTTTCGAGCATTTTTGGAAGTTAATCTTTGCTAAACAATCCCATGATAAAGAACCCTGGGGAAAAAGGGCTTCGAAAAACATTGTGGGACAAGGAGAAAATGCTGGTAACCAGCATTTTCTCCTTTTCCTACAATGTTTTCTACCATTTTAAGATAAAACTCATCATTTAAATCACTGTTAATGTCATCTGCAAATGTTTTCAATTCAGATTGTTTCAATTCAGATTGATTGGTGGAGTTAACTTATCAAATATACATGTAATTACCTGCAGATTGATTTTTCCAGAATGCTGAAGCACTTGCCATCATTTTGACACTTGTTGTCCACACAGTTATCAAGAGCAATCTCACAGTTATCCCCTGTCCAGCCCACTGGGCAGTCACAAGTATAGGAAGCTATGCCTTGCGTGCAGTTACCACCATGTCGACAGGGACAGCTCACACACTCATCTATATCAATCTGTAATCATCATTATTCCAACAATAGAATAAAAGTCAAAAGCACTTTACCCAACAGCAAACAATAACAGGTTTTAACAAACCTGAGAGAGAAAATACATTGTTGGAAAAGGAGAAAATGCTGCTGAAAAACACTTTTTTTCCCTCAATGTTTTTTTTTTTTTAAATCACAGACAAATCCCATTATTTGAGCCATTTTATTTTTATGTTTGTAAATACTTCCTATTTCAACAAGTCTAGAATTCATTGCCTGGTAAAGTGCTATAAAAGTTAGTAAAATCATATAAAATTAGGTGTTTTTGTGGACAATGTAATATATTCAAGATCACGGTCTTTATTCACCAACCATTCTTAATTTCATGTTAAGTCTAATTCTAGATTAAGAAAGTAATACAACTTCTGACTGGCGAAACCATTTCGCTTAGCCAATCAGAAGTTGTATTACTTTTACTCCATTTGCTTGTATGTGTTACATGTCGTTCAAGTGTACAAGACATGTCCATTTATTTTCAAATATTCACAAAAATATTTCGGTTAGCATATCACATCCGCTGACATAGAGCAGCCATTTTTTTATGCAGATATATTTGCGGAGAGTGAGAATAAACCACCATTTTAGAAATAGACTGACCTTACCCATTCCTTGCTAACACGGTCATGTGACAGCCATTAACAGCAAATCCTGGTGGAAGTGTTAATTTTTTTTCAAACATGGTTTTGTCTTGAAAAACCTTGTAGTTGAGAGCGAGAGATTTTTGTGTTAGTGGTATGACATATATTGAAAATGAGTTTTTAAAGATCGTGAACATGCATACCTAACCTCATTTTGCTGCAATTTTTCAAACAATAATAACATTAATAAGAGGTAAGACATGATCAGCCACACTTTTGATACAGTATCAAGTGACTTATAACAAAAACAAAATGGTCGCCAAAGTCCATATATTGTGATTTTAGATGATTTGACAATAATTATTTGTCTTGCTTAATAGAAATTGATACCAGTTTTCTTATTTGTAAAAAGTATCCCTTCTCAGAACCACGAAGGCCGATTGTTTTCTGCAGTATATACTACCCCGTCATCTGTTTCAGGTCATATTTGCACTAGAAGGCCGACAGCATGTATTTTTCGATGCACCAGAAAATTGAAATTAATATAAATATTTGTATTCACTTGAAATTGGCATAAAAGTTAAATCTTTACATGAATATTATCAGAATGGATGTTTTTATGAAGGCAAACTTTTTCTAATTTATTTTCTTGGATAAACTCTATCATGTAGTGATTACAAGGTTTAACACATTATATAAATTAAGTCTTCTTCTTAATTCTTTACTATACGACAAAAATTTATACTGTTCCAAACTGAAGGCATTTGGAGATGACAAATTAAAGATGGCTAAAATGCTGGAATTTGTCCTTGATAGAGTAGAATAAAGAATAAAGAATGAAATTGAAAAAATTGGGGGAAAAGGAGAAAATGTTGATTACCAGCATTTTCTCCTTTTTCCACAATGTTTTCAAAAGACTTTTTACCAAGGGTTGTTAAAACCCGGGATAGTTTGGCAAAGGGTTGAATAATGATATTCTAAACTGATTTAGGTTCAAATGGATTCATTGGAAATGAGAGTAGAAATGCAGTTTTAAAACACAAAATTAAACCATAACCTGTTAAAAAAGTTGAATAAAACTTTCCAGCAAATAGTAAAAATCCAAAACTTGCTATTTCAAAGTTATCTTGGGGAAAAAAATATCTCCTTATCAAACAGTGTAGATCCAAGATCAGACTGCACGTTCTCTGCAGTTTGATTTTGATCTTCAATGTCCGCAAAAGGCCCTTGAGTCTTAGCAGCCTAAGGGTTAAAACTGAACAAGGACCAGTCATAAAACATGGCTCCTTGATTTACAAGTACCTATCTGATAAAAACCTAGCATTAAACTTCTTAAATTTCAAATATGAAAGGTGCAGCTAAAATGCTTAGTTTTTCTACACTCTCTACTGTCTACAAAACTCTTTAACTAACCTCACAAAATGCCCCTGTGAATCCTTCAATACAGTTACAAGTGAATGTATCTATTCCATCTATGCAAGTTCCATTGACACAGCTCCCTGGACAGTCGTTTGTGTTGTTTTCACAGTTCTCACCTTAAATATATAGCAAATAGAACATTAGTTTAACTCTTTACTAGGGGACGAAATTTCAGGCATGTCAAAGTTTAAAGTTGAAACTAAATGTTGCTCAAATGATTACATGCATTTGGCTGTGAAATGGCAGAAAACAGTGTGGGAAAAATGCTTGTCACCAGCACCTGAAAATAATTTAAAATATTGAAAAGCAAAAGACAGCATATTCTGGTCTAGATCTATACCATTCAGTACCACACAATCCCGACTTTTAATGACCCTTTTGGAAACTGGTAACCAGCATTTTCTTCTTTCCCCACAATTTTTTTCACTCTTCCGAAAACAAATTTCACTTCTTGAGCAACAATTATTTTGTCATCTGCAAACGCTCTTTGGGCTAGTCTAAAGTTTTGTCATTTGGTAAAGAGCTAAAAGCAGCCAATGGTTGCAAACAGAACACTGAGAATAATTAGAGAAAGAACACAACTAACCTTCAAATCCAGCATCACAGGTACAGTTAAAGCCCCCTACTTTATCATTACATGTACCTCTACCGGAACAAGCCGAGTCAAAACAATCATCGATGTTATGTTGACATGCATGTCCAGTGAACTCCGTCATACAGCTACAAGTTGCTGTCAAACCGTCATCACTGTCAGAGCACATCCCACCATTTTCACACTCAAGGAAGTCACATGGATTTGAGGTCTTGTTGCATGTGAAGGGATCCACTAGTCAGGTAGAAAAAAGAAATATCATTAGTTTCACATATTTCTGTACTGATTAACCCTTTACCACACAATCCTGACTTTTGGTGACCATGTGGAAGAAGCCATTGGTAACCAGCATTTTCTCCTTTTCCCAGAATGTTTTCTTCCCTTCCAAAAATGTATTTCAATTTTTGAGTCACATTTATTGTGTCATCTGCAAATGCTTACAATTTGCTTTTCATTTGTCGCTTGGTAAAGAGTTAAATATCAGATGACTCAAGAAATCATGCAAGTTAAACCAAGGAGGAACATTAAAACTCTTTACTAATCAACATAAATTTAAACTTGCCTACCTTGAACATATTTGCAGACAACATATAAAGTATAGCTTAAATGATGGGACTTGTCTTTAAATAATTTGAGACCACATTTGCACAAGTAGAACATGCTGGCTGCCAACATTTACTGTTCCCACAATGTTTTCTTAAGCCTTCATCCTCCTACTCTTTACCACATAATCCCTGTAGGAAATACAGAAATCACCACTTAAGCTACATTAATTTGATGACTGCAAATTCTATCAATTTGGTCCAGTCAAAAATTCTGTTATTTGGTAAAGCGTTAAGAAAAGGGCAAAATACTTTTCAAGAACTAAATGAAAAACGTACAGGGAAGGAACAAGCTACTGCTCCTGTTCTTTCTATGATTTCCAAGATCATGATCAAACCACACAGAACGTGCAGTTGAAGCTTACATCTGTACTGTCTGCTTTATTTTGTCAAGCTAATATGATAAAAGTCTTTTTTGGTTTCGGCCAATTGTTCTTTCAGCTGTTGCAAGTGATCTAGTCTATAGATTTAGCACAGATATAGTTTAACCTTTTACCAAACGACAAACTTTTGGACTTGTCTAACGTGAAAGCATTTGCAGATGACAAATCAAATGTGGCTCAAATGATGAGATTTGTCTCAAAAAAGGCAAAAAATATTGTAGAAAAAGGAGAAAATCCTGTTTATCAGCGTTTTCTCCTTTTCCCAAAATGTTTTCTAAACTTTTCTTCTTAATGATTGTTAAAATTTGGGATTGTGTGGTAAAGAGTTAGGCGCCATACACAACTTCAGTTGCTTTTTGGGACAGCATATTTCAAGTTCAGATTTTTTCCAAATAAAAAATGTTTGCACTAGTCTGAAATATTTGGTGACATTTTCAAGAAGAATATAAGGCATCAAATTTGTACAAGGAGTCAAAAACACAAAAGAAACACTGATTGAATCTATCATTATATCTTTAACTTGTCTTGTATGACTGTGCTTAACTATTTTACATTTTTCACACAGTGAACTAACCACATTTAACTCTTTAAAATAAAAGAATAAGAGTGCCGTCGTCACAATATATGCCGCAACATGGCTGCTATTTTAAGCAGCTAGCTATAGAGACTAAAGTGTTGGAATTTCTAGCACTTGCCTGGGTAGCTCAATGGATATATTGTGTTACTTGTGATCTGAAAGGTTTATGCATGGACCGATGGATGGACAGACAGATGCATGACAGACTCATTGGTCATTGGCTTTGATTAACCAATAAAAATATGAAGTTTCGTGAAATTATGTCCATTAGTTGGACATACATTGATGAAAAATAAATTTGACATGAAGCTCCTTTTTTCCATGACACAGCAATAAATTCCAAAACCCTGACAATATGTGCTAGGTCACATGATCTGTGAAAATTTCATCCAAATCTGTTGAGATATGGCAAGTAATTAAAGAGATATTGGTGAAAAATGAAATATAACATGAAGACCCCTTTTCATGACGCAGCTATAAATCGCAAAACCTTGACAATATGCGCTAGGTCACATGATGAGAAACATTCTGTGAAAATTTTATCCAAATCCGTCTAGAAATGTGGGAGGAGTTGCGTTCAAAAGAAATGGAATGGAATATAACATGAAGCCCCCCTTTTCCATGACGCAGTTATAAATCGCAAAACCTTGACAATATGCGCTAGGTCACATGATGAGAAACATTCTGTGAAAATTTTATCCAAATCTGTCAAGAAATATGGGAGGAGTTGCGTCACAAAAAATGGAATGAAATATAACATGAAGCCCCCTTTTTCTGCAAAACCTTGACAATATGCGCTAGGTCACATGATGAGAAAAATTCTGAGAAAATTTTATCCAAATCTGTCAAGAAATGTGGGAGGAGTTGCGTTCACAAGAATTGGAATGAAATATAACATGAAGCCCCCTTTTTCAATGAGGCAGCTACAAATCGCAAAACCCTGACAATATGCAATAGGTCACATGATAAGAAACACTCTGAGAAAATTTTATCCAAATCTGTCAAGAAATGTGGGAGGAGTTGCATTCACAAGAAATGGAATGAAATATAACATGAAGCCCCCTTTTTCCATGACGCAGCATAGTAATAACAAATCGCAAAACCCTGACAATATGCAATAGGTCACATGATGAGAAACATTCTGTGAAAATTTTATCCAAATCCGTCAAGAAATGTGGGAGGAGTTGCATTCACAAGAAATGGACCTACGTACAGACGGACGAAGGAACGGACGTACAGACTGACAGACAAAGAAGATGACGCCAATATACATTGCCTCCGGCGGCATAAAAAAATTGGAGTCATCCAAATTGTAAGCATTTGCTGATGAAAATAAAAAGTGTGGCTGGGATTTTGAGATTTGGCTATAAAAGAGTAGAAAACATTGTGGGAAAAAGAGAAAATGCTGGGTACCAGCATTTTCTCCTTTTCCCACAATGTGTCCAAAAGCCTTTTTCCTCAGAGTTGTTTAAAGTTAGGATTGTTAGGTAAAGGGTGAATTAAACCTGCTTTGTTGTAAATATACCCAATTGGATGGCCCCTCAAACCATGTACATCCTTATCTCAAATTTTCATTTGTTTTCAAGAACAGACTGCACAAACATGCAGTCTAATCTTTGATTGATAATATCTTATAAGGAGATATTATTCCCAAAAACATAACCTTGAAATGGCAGTATTTGGGTTTTAAATATTGAATGGAAAATTTTATTTTAGTTATTTAGCAGGATAAGGGTTAAAAACATTGCGGTTGAAGGAAAAAATGATTGTTGTCAAGATTTTCTTTTTTTGACAATTTTTTCTGTCCTTTCAAAAAAAAACCCAAATTGTTTTTTACATAGAAACATGTTCAAAATGGACAAGGCAACAATTTCGCTATCTAGTATAGAGAGAGGTAACCAATCAGGCAAGGAATACCTACCATTTTCAAACAGAGGGCCCTCACATGTACATACTCCTTTACTGAATTCAAGACTACTGTAACACACATTGTCAAGGCAATTGTTGCTACTGCAAAAATCTGGTGTATTTTCACAATTGTCTCCTGAAAAGCCTTCTGCACATTCACAGCTGTAGTCTCCCACTTCTGGGGAACATGTTCCATTGTACAGACACACACCCGGGTTAAACATGCATTCATCTGAAAATGTATGAAAAATGAAATAATTACCCTCTTCGTAAGTTTTGAACCTGTTGATATTTAAAGCTTCTGACTACAATGACTTGCACTATTGCTGCATACTTTTCATCTATGACATATAAGAAATCTTCTCACTGGGTCTCACGGGCCTACTTTTTTTGTCTGGTGTTAATTTCATTTAGAGAATTTGTTTTCCAGTATCACACTATTGAAGTATCAAGAGCAGCCAACAGGTAGGCTGTTATTGATCCTTATCCAAGGGACAGTTAACCCTTTACCACACGGCAAAATTTTAGACCTGTCCAAATTGAAAGCATTTGCAGAAGACAATTTCATAGTGGCTCAAATAACACAACTTTGCTTTGATAGGGTAGAAAACTTTGTGGGAAAAGGAGAAAATGCTGATTACCAGCATTTTCTCCTTTTCCCACAATGTTTTCAAAAGGCCTCTTCTTCAGGGGTGTTAAAAGGCGTCATTGTGTGGTAAAGGGTTAAGGGAGAGACAACAGATATCAGTTGAAACCAGTGTGACCATAGAGTTGTTAACCCATTCCCACACCATCCCAACTTTCAACAACCCTGAGGAAGTTGTTAACCCATTCCCACACAATCCCAACTTTTAACAACCCTGAGGAAGAATGCTTTTAAAAACTTAGTGTAAAAAGGAGAAAATCCTGGTAGTCAGCATTTTCCCTCTTTCCCACAATCTTTTCTACCCTTTCATTGACTTTGTCATTGGAGCCATCTTTAATTTGTTGTCTGCAAATGCTTTTAATTTCGACAAGTCTAAAATTCTGTAGTTCGGTACAGAGTTAAGGGGGCTTTCATTGGCTATTTCTGTAGGTGTTTACCTATACTGTCCAATCAATAAAGCCATGCTGTAAAACACTATGCAGTTTGTTGCATTAATAGCACAGCAAAAGTTTCAGCAACCAGTTTTAGAATTTTCACCGAAGAAATAATGACATGGTAACACTAACAATCAACTTGCCTCATTAACTCTTTACCACACAACAAATTGTAGACTTGTCCAAACTGAAAGAATTTACAGGCAACAATTTAAATGTGGCTCAAAATGATGGAACTTTTCTTTGAGAGGGTAGAAAACATTGTGGTAAAAGAAGAAAATGCTAGTTATCAGCATTTTTTCCTTTTCCCAGAATGTTTTCAAAAGACTTCTTTTTCAGGGTCATTAAAACTCAGGATTGTAAGGGTAAAGGGTTCAAAGATGATCACGAAGATGTTAGAAGCAAAATCAGTGACGGAAGGAAGTTCATGTTTTTCAGCCAGTAATTAATAGGTTAAGAACATTTCATTGTTGCATGACTGTTCTTAAAACAAAGAATACTTTAATTTGTGCTTCTATAGCACATAAGACAAATATTTACACAGTAGATAATTTTTTTCTTACATATACAAGTATGAGACATTCATTGGGACAGCAATGTAACTTCAGGTTGTACAGATGATGAGTTTAAGAGACAGTGTTTAAGATTCAGGTTTTCTCTTGTCTGCATAAATTTCTCTAATGGCTCATATTTTTTCTGATGAGGGTACTAGTCATCTCCATGGATTTGATTTCTAGAATGAACCCTGCTTTTCATACAAATATATTTGTATCTTACTGTACCACATGCAGCATACGTATCATTTTAACACAGGCAGCAGTCAAAAAGAACCATGGCTTGTATATCCTCCATACAGGTACATTGGTATCTGACAATACCATATGAGGTGCTTGTACAACAAGGGTAAAGGTCACACACAACCATAGCTTGTAAAAAAACATTCTTACCTATCAGAGTGTCACATGTCTCTCCAGTATAACCTTCAGCACAGGTACACTGGTATCTTACAGTACCAAATGCTGTACACATACCATTTTCACAAGGGTCAGGGTCACACACATCGATGGCTTGTGTACACCTAAAAAGGAATCACAGAAAACAATAATCATTTACAAAAAAAGACTTAAACATACATCTTCACATGTTTTCATCCAGTTTTTTAACCGTTTTTTTCTTTATTTTATGAAACTATAATCACTCTTGTATCCTCATGCCAAATATTGCCCCTGATGGTTGCAAGGTTGCACAGATTACAGCAGACAGAAAATGCATTTCATTCTATTAGAGCTAACCATGGACAAAACAACCACAGTTTCCGGTTTAAATCGAACACAAATCCCTACAGTTTCTTTACCCCATACACCTTATATTGCTTTTTTATATACGTTTACACAGCGGACCAGATTATAACACCGTCAAGTTTTAACAGCGTTTGTTTACTCTCTGGCTGTAAAGATGTCTCTTTAAGCTATTCACATACAAGTAAAACACCTTGACAGACAGTTCATTTTGTGGGAAATTGCTGGCTAAAATGCACCTGCTCCTTTCCTTTTAACATCTTTTAAGGGGTTCTTTTGCGAAACTTGTGTGGCAGTTTTGAAAGGTATGGGCCATGCACTGTGAAAAGAGTGCTTAATGCATCTGCAAAAAGTATCTAAACACTTTTTCTAAACTCGTCTGATAAACTTTTTCATCAAAGTCAACAAATGTCAGATTCTATTTATTACCTAACAGTATGTTGAGAGTTTAGTTTGTAGTGTGGAAAACATATGCATACATGTACATGCATATTGAAATTTACATGCACATAAATTAGATCTTGTTTGCTTTTGGGGACAGGTTTGTACATCCCGATTAATAATATCGCAGAAGAATCTCAAATGTAACAAATACATGGGGAAAAAACATAATAATTCTACTACACCTTATTTCTCTTCTTTTCGGGCATAAAAAACAAGGGTGATCATTACCATAAATACATGTACTTACAAAGGGCCACTGTATCCCCCATCTGTGGGACAGAGACATTCAGATCCATTCACTTTGTCCATGCACATTGATTCTGAGGAACAGCCAGCAGTTACACAATCATCAACAAGGTCCTTTTCACATCTTGTACCTCCAATAGCTGAGAAGTATTTGAATCGGATACAGTAATTGTATTTCTCAATTCCAGTTGCAATGATTACTGGAATGTTTTAAATTTATACCAGAAAACATAATAATTAAGTTTAAGTTGAATGAATGAATGTATGATGTTTTATGGTGCATCGACATCTAGGGTCATTTAGCACGCAAAAAAAAAAGTAATGAAAGGAAAGGATAGGATGTATGAATGTGAGTCGTGAGTATGATTATGATGAAAGATGTTTAAGTTGAAAGCACTGGCAGACAACAACTGCCATGTGGCTCAACAGATCAAATCTGTTCCTCAAAGATTATAAAACATTTTGAGAAAAAGAGAAAAAGCTTATTCCCAGAATTTTCTCCTTTTCTTGCTAGTTTCTCAAAATTGTTTTTCCTCAGAGACCTTTGAACACAGATTGTATGGCAAAAAGAGTTGAAATAGCATACAAGATTATGGCTTAACCGTTTACCAAACAATCCCCTATTTAACCATTGTCCTGCTAAATAACTAAAATTTTCATTTTGATAGTTAAAACCCAAATATTGCAATTTCAAAGTTATGTTTTAGGGAATAAAATCTCCATATTGGACAGTGTAGATCAAAGATCAGACTGCACGTTCCGTGCAGTCTGATCTTGATCTACACTATCCACAAAAGGTCACACTTAGCAGCCTAAGGGTTAACCCAAACCTATGTTGTTGGTTACCATTAGCATTTTCTTCATCTTTCAAGCTTTCATAAGACCTACAAAAAGTAATTGAGCCATACTCTGTGAAAAGGGGGCTTAATACATCTGCAGAAAATATCCACCCAGGTCAGCCTGAGCAGTCTATGCAGACCAACCTGGGCCAAAATTTGTCTGCAATAGGTCATTTTTCTGCATACCAAAGGACCATTCTAAGCAAGACATCACATACTTAGGAATCCAAAACATCAACTTTGTCTAACAACCAACTTTATCCTGTGATAGAATGGTCTTTGGCCATACTGAAAATTTACGAAAAGTAAAATGTTTTAACACAGGTCAGCCTGCGTGGACTGCAGGCTAACCCAAGTTGGTTCTTTCTGCAGATGCCTAAAACCTCCTTTTCATATAACATGGCTCAAATACATCTGCCAGACATCCATGTAGAATATATTTCAGTGGAAATAGGCCAAGCAAACAAAGATCATAATGATCTAAAGTCACTGCAAAAGAAACTACGCATCAATTGATAATGATAATACTATGTGAAATGTGCATGCCCTAGTTCTTGTAACAAGATGTTTCATCGGCTTATAAATTTCTGTTGTCAACCTACTTGAACTTCGCCTTTGAAAACTGTGTAAGACTGATCATAAAACTCTGTAACTGAATATAAAATTTTAGACTTGTCCACAACAAAAGCATCTGCAAACAACACATTCATTTCACCTAATGCCAAATTTTGGACTTGTCCACACTGAAACCATTTGCAGATGACATATAAGATGTAACTCAAATGGTAAGTTCTGTCTATGAAACGGAACAATATAATTGTGATTCAAAAATTGAAGAATGTTTGTGGAAGGTTGGAAAACATTTTGTGAAAAGGAGAAAATGCTGGGTACCAGCATTTTCTCCTTTTCCTACAATGTTTGCAAAAGCCCTCTGCCTTATTAAACCCCCCTTTGATACTGTTGTTTCCAAAGCTGTCTTCGGCAAAATTATGATTCATAATGAGTTACATACCATTAACAAATTTATTTTTCTTCACTGATCATGCAGTCAAATTTCATGTACAATGACGGAAAGTCTATGTCCTTATTCATTAACCATTTTTGAGAATATTCTTTGTTTAATTCTTTGTTTAATTCTCTAAAATACTCTAGATTTGAAAGTAGCACAACTTCTAACTGGCTACAACCAAAAAGTTAAGCCAATCAGAAGTTGTGTTACTATCAAATTTAGAAAGTCCTTCACCATAAGAAAAAGAATAGTCTTAAGAATGGTTGGTTATTACCGACCCAATTCTTACCACTTGTGCAGTTCTTTTCCATATATACCGCTTCGTAAGTTGCATTCCGTAAAGGTATGTCTAAAGTATCAAACAGAAAGCAAAACTTTGTTTGCCCAGGTGCAGTAAATATTGCACTTGAGCACTGGACATCATTCAAACATGCCTCCTCACATTCTGTCTGGTTAGCCACAGCAGTAATTGTTCTATAAGCATTGACTGAACCATCCGACTCTTGTCCGGTGCTCTTCACAAGTACATCACAATCATCCAAATCTGATGAAATGAAAAGAAATTAGATTAACTGCCTTGTAAACTGTTGCACAAACTTAATTCTTTACCAAACAAATATATTAGACTTGTCCAATTTGAAAACATTTGCATTCTATAAATTTACTCTTTACCAAATGAAATTCTTCACTGGTTTAAATTGGAGGCATTTCCAGATGACAAACTACATGCAGGACAAATTATAATATTTATCTTTGAAAGGGTAAAAAACATTGTAGAAAAAGGAGAAAATGCTGGTCACCAGCATTTTCTCCTTTTCCTACAATGTTTTCGAAAGTCTTTTTCCTTGGGGTCATTAAAACTCAGGATGGTGAAGGGCTGTATTTCAAATGATAGAAAATATTGTGAAAAAACACAAAAGTGCTGTTTACCATCATTTTCTTCTTTTCCAGCAACTCTTTTTAGAAGCTATTTCAGCAGTTCATTAAACTCAAGATAATATAGGAAAGTGTTACGAAACTTTCAGGAAAAAGAAAGATTGCAAGATACTTGCTTGAATGAAATACTCATTACATAAATTAATCTAGTATACAAAATTGAAAAAAGTCCTAGAGGCAACAGAGGAAGTAATCAATAACTGTACAATAACTTCCATGAAATCCTTTGAAAGATATTTTAGCCAAACTCATACCAATCTCGAAACGATCAATTGCTCAAGAAATAATTGCCCCTGTTGAGTACGACTGAGTTCCTTGGGCAATAACAGGAAATTTAAAAATAAGTAACCTCTCCTTTAGTCATTATGTTTTTTAACTCTACATGTCACAGGGATGTAACAAAGATTATGAGCTACCCATTCACCTTTCCTACAAGTACACATGAAATCTGTGTTGTTTTCACCCTGATTGCATGTCGAGCCCTCAGTGCAAGGATCATAGTTACAAATCTCATACTGCATTTCACACTTGGACCCATGGAAACCTGGCTCTGAAAAAAAGTTTTTATCTTATTACCTTTTAATTAACTCTTTCCCAGACTATAAAACTTTACCATTGATATTAATGAAAGCAACTGCTGAGGACATGTTAAATAGGACTCTATATTGATGGAATCATCTAAGATAGGATAGAAACCATTCTGGGGAAAGGAGAAAATGCTAGTTAACAGCATTTTCTCCTTTTCCCAGAATGTTTTAAAAAAACCTTGATCTTCAGGGTCGTAAAAACATGCAGTTGTCTTGAAATGAGTTAACACCAGAGGTATATCCACAAGTCTATTGACAGACTGTACAATCGAAGCATGGCATTAAATTATATATGATCCATGCTCTGGCAAAAGGTGATTCAATAAATCTTCATGATGCATCATTACCAAGCAAGTCATCACATAATTATAGATTCATAAATTCAGCGTTTGTCCAACAACTGACTGAACTGAACCATGAGGTAAGCTGGTCCATGGCCATATAAAAAATTGACCAAAACCAAAAAATTTTTGACAAAGGCTGACAAGGGTTGATACTTTTTGCAAATGCATAAAAACCTCCTGTTCACAGCATACAGCTCATACATATGAGCTATGCTCTGTGAAAAGAGGGTTTTATGTATTTGCAAAAAAGGTCAGCCTGCAGACTGTATTTGGTGGAAAACTTTTGCTATTGGTCATGTTTCTACATATCCAATGACCATTCTATCTCAAAATTCGGCTGTTTGTTAGACATTCAGCCCCCTTTCCTTGCTTGGCTCTATATACACAATCAAAAAAAAAAAAATCGTAAGTCAAGGGGTAAAAATGTCATCTTCCTGTGAAATGGCAAAGTAACAAATGGTTGGGCTGGCAACTACAGAATGATGCCATAAAATTACATTTAAACCAAAACAAGATAGGTTAAAAATACTTTCAAACACTTGTGATTTATCAGAAATAACCTATGAGTTTTAAACACTGCCGGTCGAGGCAATGTTTCCTGCCAAATAAAGATCAAATCCCATCTATTGAGCTGTGTTGAATTAGTCGTGTACAAATGCTATCAATACAGGTAAGTCAAAAATTCTGTCATTTGGAAAAGATTAATTAGGGTATTTCTACAAGTCTTTTGACAAAGGATTTTATCATAGCATTGTATGTAATCTTTATTCATGTGAAATCATAAAAATTTGTCAAAGACAAATTAATGTCATTTTTCAATGAAAGAGCGAAGTAAAGCAAAATTATATGCATGATTATTGTGGTTTGTGCCTCTGGATTCAGTTGTTGATAATTACAATAACAAAATAGGGACCTAAAAAAAGACATAAGTGTATTATCAAATGTGTATCAAGGATTTAAATCTTTAGCAGACCATAAAATTTTAGACTTGTATGAAATGTAAGCATTTCCAGGGTCTGTATTCACCAACCATTCTTAAGAACATTCCATAGGCCTCTGAAACTCCATTGGTCTAACAAGGGGTAACGAAATTTTCATTATCAGACACTGTTACTATAAATAGCACATTGGGGGATTCCCCCCTATCGTATCGTATATAGTAAGACAAGGTGTGCAACAAATTCGAAGAAATTTTGACTCCCGTCCCCTTTCAGAGACAATATTTAAATGAGAACAAATAAATTAACCTAGTTACTGGTGCAGATGGGTTCATTAATGATTTTTCTTTTATACCCTGACCTTCGAAAGTTCCAAACAGCTCATGCCATCAAGCAATAGCTTTCATCTTAAAAATATTAAAAAGCTTCCATATTTTCCGGATTGCCATGCGCTGATGTCACACGATTTGGAATCCTGCAGCGAATAAGAATTAAATTCTTTTTTTCAAACATAGATCGAAAATTTTTTTGTTGGTGTATTGATGAAATTATCAAATTAACATTTCGTCTGATATAATTTATCTTTTCACCTATAATCTAATCCAGTTTCACGATTTTCATCTCCCATTTCCCATATTTTCAAATGCGCTTTTACTGTTCATTGGTCAAAAGCTTTGGCACGTCTTTTGATAGCAAATTCACGTGAGTAATAATTCACTGCGTCGTAACGAATTGTGTGACATCAGCACATGGCGATCCGGAAAATGTGGAAGCTTTGCAATTTTTTTCTGATGAGAGCTATCGCTTGATGGCAAGAGCCGTTTGGAACTTTTGAGGGTCAGGGTACAGAAGGAAAATCATTTGTGAACCCATCTGCACCGGTAACTAGGTTTATTTTTCCATTTTCTGTTAAATGCTATCTCTGAAAGGGGACGGGGGCCAAATTTTCGTTGCACACCTTGTCTTACTATATACGATAGAGGGAGTCACCAATGTGCTATTTATAGAAACAGCGTTGATAAAAGTTTGAATATATATCCCATGATATACAGGCGATGCACCAATGTGCTATAAGTGTTCGATAATCGACCAAGGACAATTTTAGTGTTCCGTGATAGACTTATAGAACTTCAAAGGCCTGTGAACATTCCTTGTCTTATTCTCTAATATTTTCTAAATTTGAAAGTAACACAACTCCTGATTGGCTAAACCAATTGGTTTAGGCAATCAGGAGTTGTGTCGCTTTCAAATTTAGAAAACTCTGGAGAATAAGACTAAGAACATTCTAAAGAATGGTTGGTGAATACCGACCTAGATGACACTAAATGTGGCTCAATTGCGCTCAAATGATTTGATTTGTCTATAAATGGTTAGAAAACATTGTGGGAAAATGAGAAAATGCTGGTTACCTTTTCCTATAAAGTTTTCAATAGCCTTTTTTCTCAGGGTGGTTAAATCCTGGAATTCAAAGGTAAAGGGCTAGTGTACTGCTGGTTGAGGTTTTATGTGATAAATAAATTGACTACTTACTACATTTACAAACAGGTCTATGAAAATGGTATTCACACTGGTGTGTCCCGTTTGAATCGCATCCATAGCTGGCACAACCTAAAAAAATTAAACAAAATGACCCTTCACCAAATAAACCTCAGGAATAACACAGTTGAAAACAGTGTGGGAAAAGGTGAAAATGCTCCAAACCAGCATTTTCTCCATTTCCCACCATGTTTATTTCCCTTTGAAAGAAATATCTCATCAATTAAGTTATTTCTAATTTGCCATTTGTCAATTACTTTCAATTTGGAGACTGCAGATACTTAGTTGCCTGCTAAATATTTTACATATAAGTCAACTTGTGCAACCTATTGCAGAGCATAAAATCCGTCTAAAGTTTTGTTGTAAGAAGGTGAGAAAAGAAGCAAAGGCAGGTAAAAGGCATTTTCTTCTTTTCCCACAATCTTTTCGAAAAATATTGCCTCCTTTTAAGCACATCTTATTTGATGATTGGCAATCCTCTCAATATAGACAAGTCTGAAACCTTGAAATCTGGATTAATAATCCATCAAATATGCTACTGATATACGAGGAGTGTCTATTTCCTTCTACTTATTGAATGAAAGTCTTTATTTCTAACTGTTGTACTTGCTGAAGCACTAATTAAAATGGAAGTTTTAGCATAAACTCATCTGAGTATGAACTCAAGTTTTGAAAGTATGGATCCTGCTAATTTACTATTAACATTCTTTGAAAACATAGAGAGAATTTCAGTCAATTGATACTTGAATGTTATGAATCTTCAAATTTAACTTGGAAATCAATCAGTCTAAAATTTGACAAGAACATCCAAATTTCAAAACGGACCACATTGCATACAAGCAAATTTGTATACAACCAAAGCTTTGTGCCATTGCTACCACCATACTGCTTTACCTACTTTCCTTTATCTCTACAATATGGGTATTTAACCCTCTACACAAAAACTGATGTTTCAACAACTTTGAGAAAGAAGGCTTTCAGAAAATATTGTGGGAAAAGGAGAAAATGCTGGTGATACCAACATGTTCACCTTTTTCCCACACTGCTTTCTCTATCAACTCCATGCAGTTGCATTTTTGGTGAAAATTCTGTCATTGAGAGGAATAGCTGTATCAAAAAAAATTTGGGGGGTTACCCATCCTTCTTGTAGGGTTCCTGTTTTTTAATAAATTAATGACAAGCCAAAATTGTGTCTGTGGTCTTGAGGTAAAGCATCGGCCTCGTAACCAAAGGGTCCCAAGTTCAATTCCCGGGAGCGGGTGTCAACTTTGGGATTTTTCATTGGCCCACACGTTCGGCGTGAGTACTGGTGTAGTTCCCAGGAAGCAGAATCGAGAGAGATTAGTATAAGTTGTCAGAACTTGTTTCTCAATCGATGTAAAATAAATATGTTTAAACTAAACTAAAATTTAAAGTAAATGATAATCTTCTGTAATGACAGAGATATCAGAAAATAAAAAAAAAATTCTAACAACTGCAAAACAATTATAGGTCTATGATATGACCTCAATGGTTTTCTTCTAAAGCACCCAAGCTAAATATGTAGTTAGCTTACTGTCCAATTCTGAGCAGTCGTTAACATCAGTCTTTTGAGTGCCATCTGTGCCCTGACTGGGGGAACATTCTTGACATGAACTCATACCCTCAACTGGCTGGTAAAACCCATCAGGACAGGCTGTGCAACCGTCTACATCATAACCAGTCTCTGAATATGACCCAGCTGGACAGGGTTCTGAAATAACAATCATCTTTGTCATTCTTTGACTCAGATCTAAAGCACATGACCAAATTTTTATACTTGTCCAAATAGAAAGCATATGCAGATGACAAAATAAATGTAACTTAGTAATTAAAATTTACTTTTGGAAGTTTAGAAAACAATGTGGGAAAAGGAGACAATGCTGATAACCAGCATTTTCTACTTTTCCCACAATGTTTTCAAAGCCATCTTCCTCAGGTCATTAAAAGTCTGGATTGTGTGGAAATAGGATAAATCTTTACAAGACAACAACATGTAAGACTTGATCATATTGAAAGCCCATGCAGAAGACACTCAGCAAATTCAGAAAGGCTCAAATAATGGGAACTGTGTATGAAAAGATTAAAAATGTTGTGGAAAAAGGTGAAAAATTGCCGAAAAACATTTTCTGTCTTTCCAAGAATGTTTTGAGCAGCCTCCTTCTTTAGGGCATTTAACTCTTTACCAAACGACATAATTTTAGACTAGCCCAAATTGGAAGCATTTGCAGACGACAAAATTAATGTGACTGAAAAATTGAAATTTGTGTTGGGAAGGGAAGAAAACATTGTGGGAAAAGGAGAAAATGCTGGTTACCAGCATTTTCTCCTTTTCCCACAATGTTTTCAGAAGGCTTCTTTCTGAGGGTTGTGAAAACCAGGGATTGTTTGGGAAAGGGTTAAAACACAGAATTGTTTGGTTAAAGTGAGCAAGCCCATTTGAAGCTGCAACATTGTAGAAACATGGGTGAAAATGCTGGTAGCCAGCATTTTACTCCTTTTCCCACAATGTATTGAACAGCTTACTTCTTTAGAGTAATTAAAGGGTTCACCCTTTACCAAATAATACCATGTTTTGAAAAACTTCGATGAAAAATGCTTTAGAAAACATTGTGGTGAACAGCATTTCTCTTTTTTCCCATGCTTTTCTTTTTTTTTTAAAACTCTTCCAAGAACAAATCCCATCAATTGTAGCTCTCATTCAATTTCTTCTTAAGATTACTAGTTTGTCATCATGAGTCACATATTCATTTGATAACCCAATACCACACTAAATGACTAAAAGTGATTCAAGTGCATGCCATTGTCACTACAGGCACATTTAAGGATAGTTTAGATTAAGATCAGACAGCAAAAATCATGCAGTATGACAGTTAGACTTATGCTATTAAAGCTTACATTTATACCATCAAATAATGTGTCAAGATTTTCTTGCACAATTCAACTTTTGAGCATTTTCTGGTGGCAGGAAATGTCTGTGATTTAAGGCAGTAGTCCCGCGTTTTAACAACCCTGAAGAAGAAGCCTTTTGAAAACATTGTGGCAAAAGGACAAAATGCTGGTAGCCAGCATTTTCTCCTTTTCTCACAATGTTTTCTACCCCTTTAAAGACAAATCCCATTACTTGAACTAATCTGAATATGTCGTCTGCAAATGCTTTCAATTTAGACAAATTCAAAATTTTGTTGTTTGGTATAGAAGGGGAGTGACAAATAGCTAAATACACCATAAATATCTCCTTATCAGACAGTGTAGATCTAAGATCAGACTGCACAGAATGTGCAGTCTGATCTTGATCTCAACTGTCCACAAGATGTCATTGAGTTGCGCTAAAGGTTAAAATTTTAGCCACATTGTTTAAAAATTGACCGCCAGCCAGACAATCTAGGCAATTCTAGAGTGCTGTAATTTTCTCACCAAGCCCGCTAGCCCAGTCAGTAACATACAGGAGTTGAGATCATGGGGTCACTGGTTCATACCCCCAGCTCAGACAATTTCGTTTGAGGACTGATGATAGTCATTGCAACAGGATTCATTCTTGTCTCACTGTTGAACATTAATAAGATGATGATTATGTGGGAACACAGGTAGTGGCTTGGGAAGAAAATTGTGCATAGTACTGGTAAAAGGAAACTCCACGAAAACATAGGTGACTATGCCACCATGATATAACTGAAATAATGTTGAAAACAGTTTTAAACTCCATACAATCAATCGTTGGGGTAACATTGTAGATGTGGTGGGGAGGGGGGGTGTTAAAATTAAGATAATAAAAGAAAAGGGAGAACACAAAGGCTCAATGTAAGACAAAGTTAGGTCCTTTTGTGTAAAACAAATCAATATAACAGTAGAGATCAGAAAAACACTTACCATAGCAATCACTAGAGCTTGCTGCACCCTCAAGACCAACGGTTGTACTAGGTCCAGGACACATCTGGCATGTCGCTGAATCCACCCAGAACTGATTGACAGGACAAGCTACACAAGGATGAAATCCACTGCTTGAGGAAAAGCCAGGAGGGCATGTATCTACAAAAAGAGGTCAGGTTTAAACTAGAACTTGTTTTTCTACAAAAAAACAGATTCCCCCCCCCCTTTTTTGTGTCAGAAGGATTGATATGTGACCAAGGCAATTTCTAACTGAAATAATGGTCATTTTTCTCTAACGGTTTTCGTGCGGACACGAAATTGTATGTAAAATTAGTAAGGAAAATAATCAAAGGGAAATAACTCGAAAAATATACAAGCCAGAGTCATGGTTCTTGTGCATGACACTTCGTCTCATGGTGCTTTACAAATGTGTGAAGTTTTATCAAAATATCTGAAAAGGGTCTGAGTTATAGAGCGGACACGATTTGTGACAGAATATAATCAAAGGGAAATAACTCGAAAAATATACAAGCCAGAGTTATGGTTCTTGTGCATGACACTTCGTCTCATGGTGCTGTACAAATGTGTGAAGTTTTATCAAAATATCTTAAAAGGTTTTCGAGTTATAGAGCGGACACAATTTGTGACGGACAGACAGACAGACAGACGGACAGACAGACACACGGGCAAAAACATTATGTCTCCCGACCCTGATGGGGAAGACATAATTTTATTATACTGCAAAGAAATTTCTCGTGATCTGATTGGATAATATGCCCCGAACATATATGTCATGTACTCTGGCAAAACCAATGTAAAAGCAGTTTCCCTTTCGGGAGCCCCGTATACATGACTACACTATCAACACAACATCCAAAATGGCGGCGTCGATCAAGATTAACATCAAGATTATGCGCCAAGCTGCACATTTTAGCACGTATTACCAAGGTTTCAGTGACGTCAGTTCCCAGTGACGTCAGTTTTCATTGAATTGGGGCACTCAGAAGGGAAATTCTACTTCGTCAGCGTACTCAATTTTTTAAACCAAAAAACAGGTAAAATTCGCTTAACAAACGTTGGAATGGTAAAACTTTGCAGTATAATAAATTCATTGTACGATCAGGTGGCAGGGGACTTGGAAACTTGTTCACGGCTGTGGTGAATCATGTCGCCACCTCGCCTTCAGCTCAGGGCGACATGATTCACCACAGCCGTGAACAAGTTTCCAAGTTCCCTACCACCTGACCTTACAACTAATAATGTAAACTATTTACCAAACCTCAAAATTTTATACTGCACTTTATTCAAAGTAGCTGCAGACAAGAAATTTAAGGGAGCTAAAATTATGATACTTGGTCAATACTTTTTGCAGATTTATTAAGCCCCCTTTTGCCAGAGTAAGGCATAAAGATTGATTTTCGGAGAAAATTTTAAGTTAGAAAGGGGGCATACCAGTGCAAAAAATATTTTAATGTTTACATGTATGGATTTTCCTTTTGAAAGTTCAGAACTACTACTAGTTTGGAGTACAGATCTTCAGTAATGACAAAGATATTATAAAATGTCTAAGTTTTTTCACGACGACACAGACAACAACAATGTAGATGACAGCACTATGACAATACCCTGACATTTACTTCAATAACAGCAGAGCAAATAAGATGTCATCAAAAAAAAAATTTTGTAAGAATTTCCCAGTACAGCTGTAACTTCTTCTAGAATAAAAAAATTCATACAGGATTAAAACTTACTGTCACAAGCAATTTGATCTGCATTTGGTGCGGTGCCCGCCGGGCAGCTCTTACATTGACTTTGATCAATTTCATCTTGATACTCTCCACTGGGACATTTACTACAGTTATTCGAGACATCATAGAAATATCCAGGTCCACATGGCACTGCAAAGAAACCCATTGAACAAAACATGAATTTTTAAGCTTCAACCCTTTACCCCACAATCCAAGTTTTAGAGACACCCCCCCCCCCCCCCCCCAAGAAACAGGCCTTTTGAAAACATAGTGGGGAAAAGGAGAAATACTGGTACCCAGCATTTTCTCCTTCTCCCACAATGTTTTCTACCCTATCAAAGACAGGAATCATCATCTGAGCTATGTTTAAGGTGTACAGCCCCTAACTCTCATATTAAAAGATGGAAGCTGCCAAGATTGGCTGAATAATCTTTACAAAAACGTCGATGTTACACGATATTTACTGATGAGTTAGGAGTCATAATCCTTAATTTGTTCTCTGCAAATGCTTTCAAATTTGGACTAGTCTAAAATGATGTTGTTTGGTAACGAGTCAACTTGTTATCAAACAACTCCCTATTTTAATGACTCTAAGGCAGTCAGCTTTTGACAACAGGAAGAGGCTAATTACCAGTATTTTCTTCTTTTCTGACAATATTTTCTACCCTATTAAAGATCTTTTGCTCATTTGCACCAACTTTGAGTTTGAATTTGAAGCTGCAGATGCTCTGATTTTGACAGTATGAAAAATTGTCATATGGTGAAGGTTTGAAATATTGAAGATATCTAATAGTACTAACAGCCAAGTAAGTAACATTAATTGGAAAATGGCATTGGAGCATGTAAATCAAGATCAGACAGCACATTTTGTACAGTTTTGCAAATTCTGCAAAATCTTGATCCTGAAAAAGTTCACAAACAATGACAGGGGTATGGCAATACATGTAACTCAATGTTTGTTTTATAAACAGCCAAGCTTAAAATCCTGCAGCAACTTTTATCCAGTCTATGAAAGAATTCATCTTCTGTTTTCAGAACCCTGTGGTCTAAGGGCTTTGAAAACATTATTAGGAAAGGAGAAACACTGGTATCCAATATTTTATCCTTTTCCCACTATCCTATCAAAGATCTCATCATCATTTGATTTGGTTCTACAAATGCTTTACAGACAAGTTTTATATTTTCTTACATTGTAAAGAGATAAATATTAAGCCATTGTATCTAAATTTGATGCACTGTTGTACATGTAGCTGATCCACTTGGGCCTATTTCAAACAACCATTCTTAATAACATGTTCAAAAATTTTCTAAATTTCAAAGTAACACAATTTCTGACTGGCTAAACCAAATGGTTTAGCCAATCAGAAAATTGTGTCACTTTCTCATTCTAAAATAAGCCAAAGAATACAATAAAGAATGGTAATTGAATATTGGCCCTGGATTCATATTATTACTTACCACAAACATCACCAATATCTGTGTCCTCTCTGAGACTGTATGAAGGGCTTGTGCAGCTTAAAATGGGTGTGCTTAATTGTAACGTCTTTAGAGTAATTGGGTTACTATCACCAGGTGCAACAGCACAAGACAGCGAATTATTGGTAATATTGAATACAGAATTGCTTATCATTTGAACCTGGTTAATGCAGGCCTCTCGCTCAGCAGTAGTGCTTTCTGTACTTAAGAGATTCAACTGCAGTGTGATATCAAACTGAAAATAAAGCATTGATTTACATGTAAATAGAATCCAAATTTCAAAGAATTAATAAATTTACTCTAAAACTGTCAAACATAAATGACATTTTCATTCTAGGCAGTCTGATCTTGATCTCTGCAAATCTCAAAATCCTCTGTTTTTGCTTTACTATAATGGCCCTGTTAGGGTTCAGGAGGTATTGAGCAGGGTATAAATCAAAGCACTAGAAGGACCTTGAAACACTGATCTTTTATGTACCTTGTTTGGTAGATTTCTAATTCTAAGATTTTAAGTCCACATTCAGTGTTTGATACATGTATTTACACCAGCTTAGTAACAGGCTCCAACCCTTAACCACACAAACCTGACTTTAAATGAATGGGGTAGAAGATTGTATAGTATGTCTAATACAAATCTGCAAAATCAAACAATTGTCAATTATCACTGAGCATCACAGTTGATATTCAACATGAGAGGACATAATCAATCAGCAAAATTTTTGTTATTACACCAATTTTAAATACATAATACAAGGATCCATGGAAATCAATATTTGACCAATCAGGTCATCACATTAGTTGGGCCAGATGTGCAGTCATGCTACAGGTGCGTTATTTCAGCTCCCAAATAAATGAATATTAAGTTGTTAATTGTAGAAGGGTGCGATAGTATTTATTTACTTTGTGTTTTAAATGTTCATAATTGAAAAATAAGGTCAACTCTTTACCACGCAATCCCAAGTTTAAACGACCCTGACTTGTAGGCCTTTTGAAAACATTGTGCTTACGAATTGGACACATCTACAATATTGCCATTTGGGAAAGAGTTAAAAGATGGGTGTTTTTGCAAACATGTGCAACTGAGTGATGTCAGATATATACTGAGGTAACAAGTTTGCATTATAACAACGATTTACGATGGAACATATTTTGATCAATGCTAAATGACACACTTAATCAATTAATGCTACATATTTTTTCTTTTTTTTTCTCAGAAAGAGGCATAAAATGTTTAAGAGTGGAAAACAAAGGCAAAAACATACGTTAAATACTAACAGAAAGAAAGTATGTTCACTTGAATATCTAGCCTTGTTTGAAAACCTATGCACAACCTATTAAAAATGGTAATTGTCATCAGTTTCAGTTCGATATTTACCTTAACCCTTGGTGCGTAAAGAATATGTTTAATCTGTAGGTATAGATCAGGTTGCTAATAACATGCAGTTTCAATCTGCTTAATCAGAATTCTGACCAATACAGCATTAAATACAAAATTCGTAAATTTACTCGTATTCCTTATTGAATATCGATTTCAATTATGAAACAGTCTAGGTCCTGTTCTGTACTGGTTAAGAAGTTCAGCTCCATTGGCAACTTATATTAACTAAATCAAACTTTGCTTTAGCCATATTTTACTAGATTAGTACATCTTCTATTTTTATAGGCTATGTTGGGCACACTGTTAATTATTAGGGTGCATGTTTTATTGGAAATCAAATTGGTAGGGTAATCTATCCCACCAACCGTTGTCTAAAGTATATCAAAAGACAAAACAAAGTACCATCAACAAACAAAGATATTAACAAGTTTATACATTGACAGCACACTTAACACATGTTAAAGTCAGCAAACAACCATTTTCCCTTTAGCCTTAAATTGAAACTTTGTTAGACTTATAGCTCTCTGTTAAATCAGACAATCTATAATATTCAGAAATGCTTGTAATTCAGTGTAAGTTATGTATTAATGAATATGATGCCCAAGAAGACTGAACTAACCTTACATGAACAATAAGCATCCTTATTTTTATTATTCTTTGACAAAACTGAAACCTATGAGGCACTGGAACATTTTTATGATACAAAAATATTTAACAAGAGGACCATGATGGTCCTATATTGCTCACCTGAGTACTAAGCAGTAAAGGTCTACAATGAAAATAAATACCAAATACTGAGGTTCAAGGCCAAATGATAATGAAACAAGAGTGGCAAACTGTTGCAAGATATGCCCATCCCACCGCCCGTTGTCGAGGAGGTATAATAATTGAAAAGGGCAGGTAATGCAACAAACATGTTTACCAAGTCTCAAGTCAATTTGACTTGAGACTTCAAAGTTCCATTCCAGACAAGCAAGAAATACTGTAAAAATGAAGATCAAAGTGGAATTACTCAAAATCTGCACTAGGTAGAGTTACTGTTCTTGCGCACAGTACTCGGTAATATTGCAACAAACATGCATACCAAGTTTGAAGTCGTTCTGACGTGAGATGACAAAGTTATATTCCGGACAAGCACTAAATGCTGTAAAAATGATTATCAAAGGGAAATAACTCAAAGACAGCACAAGGTAGAGTTACAATTCTTGTGCACTGCACTTCCAAATATTGCAACAAATAAGCATACCATATTGCAAGTCATTCCTACTTAAGATCACAAAGTTTTGCTCCAGACAAGCAAGAAATGCTATAAAAATGAAGGTCAAAGGGGGAAGAACTCAAAATTCGTGCTAGGAGGAGTTACGGTTCTTGTGCACTGCACTTCGTAATTTTTCAACAATCATGCATACCAAACTTGAAGATGTTCAGGCTAGAGATGACAAAGTTATATTCCGGACAAGCAGAAAATGCTGTAAAAATGACGATCAAAGGGAAATAACTCAAAGACAGTACGAGGTAGAGTTATGGTTCTTTTACACTGCACTCCGTATTATTGCAACGAACACAAATACCAAGTTTCAAGTCAATCAGACTGGAGATGACAAAGTTATGCTCCGGACAAGGAACTATTCTATAGAACTTTCTAATTCAAGGGCAAATAACTCCAGCGGTTCTGGTCCGATTAGACCCATAATCAAACTCATCCGAGATCTCACGATCATAAGTATTTTGACCAAGTTTGGTGCTGATTGGTTAAAAATTGTAGATGCTAGAGTGTAAACAAAGTCAAATATATCAATTTTTCTAATTCAAGGGCTAATAACTCCAGTTCTTCTGGTCTGATTAGACCCATAATCCACCTCATCCGAGATCTTATGATCATATATATTTTGACCAAGTTTGGTGCTGATTGGTTGATATTTGTAGATGCTAGAGTGTACACAAAGTCAAATATAGCAATTTTTCTAATTCAACGGCAAATAACTCCAGTTGTTCTGATCTGATTAAACCCATAATCAAACTCATCCTAGATCTTATGGTCATATATATATTGATCAAGTTTGGTGCTGATTGGTTAATAATTGTAGATATTAGAGTGTAAAACAAAGTCAAATATAGCAATTTTTCTAATTCAAGGGCAAATAACTCCAGTTGTTCTGGTCTGATTAGACCTATTATCAAACTCATCTGAGATCTTATGGTCATATATATTTTGACCAAGTTTGGTGCTGATTGGTTAATAATTGTAGATGCTAGAGTGTAAACAAAGTCAAATATAGCAATTTTTCTAATTCGAGGGCTAATAACTCCAGTCGTTCTGGTCCGATTAGAACCATAATCAAACTCAACTGAGATCTTATGGTCATTTGTATTTTGACCAAGTTTGGTGCTGATTGGTTGATATTTGTAAATGCTAGAGTGTAAACAAAGTCAAATATAGCAATTTTTCTAAATCAAGGGCAAATAACTCCAGTTGTTCTGGTCCGATTGACCCATAATCCAACTCATCCGAGATCTTATGGTCATATATACATGTATTTTGACCAAGTTTGGTGCTGATTGGTTAGTATTTGTAGATGCTAGAGTGTAAACAAAAAAATGTGAACGGACGGACGACGGACGGACAGACAGATGATGGACGCCGACAGACGGTGAGTGATCACAATAGCTCATCCTGAGCACTTTGTGCTCAGGTGAGCTAATTATGAGGACGCATGCTAGCTGTGCCCCTATGGTCACTAAGATACCATGATGCTTTTTTCTCATTGGTCAATTTCATGAAAATATATATCACATTTCAACTGGGCTGTGCCTCACAGTTTGCCTAGTTTATAATGTAATAGGAAGCTTTTTTCTGTTTGCTAGAATTGTTTAAATTACATTGGACATTTTCTTTTCATTGCGGTGAAAAGTTCTGGCAATTTTTACTGTGATTTCATGTATCACTATTTGTTCATGAAGTCTAGTGAATTTTTTTTTGTTAGTATTGATCAAAGTACTTTGAGTATCATACTGATCTTTAATTGAGTAATGAATTTTGAGAGACCAAGGCGTGAAATGGAAGCACTAACAAATCTTCAAGATCCATATACGGTCTCTATACAAGAACAAAAGGAACATCTAAATTACAAATCCAGAATTACTTCCCCTGAGATGTCATTGGACAATGAAGAAGAAATTCAGTTGTTAAAGATAGAAAGAGAGAAACTACAGTGCGATGAGGAAATATTGCAGAAACAGATAAAAAAAAGTAAAGCTAAAGAAATAGAACAACAGATCAGATCAGATGGTATCTTAGTGATCATAGGGGCACAGTTAGTATAGTACCGAATCATGTGATTCTATTCTTTTTCAATCAAGTCCAAAAACTTTGCTACAACAAGTATTTCATCATCCACAGCCACCGAAATTCTTTCTTGTAGTACATATCCTTGTGTAGTTTGATTATCTCTCTAAATTTCTTAATGAGCATTCATCATTGTAGACAAATATGATGGGAAACCTTTTTTCCGGAATTTAATTGAGAGAAAGAGTCATGACAGTACAATTTAAGAAGTCTATCTGCTATACTGTATTGTGAGGTTATTTAACATGCTTGGGTACAATACTGAATTCTATTGGATGGGTACACTGCAGAACCGGTCTATATTTTGGACGAGGTAACAGCCGAGTCCAAAATATAGACTGGTTCTGCAGTGTACGAATCCAATTGAATTCAGTATTGTACCCAAGCATGTTAAATGACCTCTTTATTTCACACTTCTGTATTGACTTTAAAGTAAAGGAAAAGTATAGGGCCATTTCAATTTAAATAATTCAAAAATAAAGAAATCAAAACATGTCAAAAGAGGGTTTTGAAATTACTTTTTTTACAACGGACTTCGGTAGACTACTCTTCCAGTCAAATATTGATATTCGGGACTCTAGCCTCGTTTTGAAAAATTTATACTGGACTCTTGCCTTGTTCTGAAAAATCCATATTGGACTCTACAGCGTCCAATATGGAATAAGATATTCAGTACTCACGTGGTAGTATTAAAGTGAATTCATTGGATGTCAAATTATAGGTGTGAAACAACAGTAACCAAGGAAGTCAATTTATCTTATTGCCATGGATCCATGTATTCTGTAGCAGGGTTCTAGTTTCTCAGTTACTCTGGCATTTTTGTCATGTGGTCAGAGTTAATGTAGAGAAACACTAAATAAAAGTCAAACTGAAATAATTACAATTTCATGGGTGCGTTTGTCTAGGGTTTCATTGAAGCAGATACTGAAAATCAAAGATCAGACTGCATGATTGATCTTAATCTAAACAGGCCGTGAAGGCCCTTTGAAAGTTAATATTGTTTTAAAGTTGTTCAGATTGTATTTTGCAACCTTGGAAAAAGTTCTTACTGATTATTGGTAGAAATAAAGTTCACTATTTACAAAACAACAAAATTTTAGATTTGTTGAACTTTGAAGCACTAAGTCTTGCAGATAACATAATAAACAAGAGGGGCAAATTGTCGCAAGATACGCCCGTCCCACCACCAGTTGTCGAGTGGGTATAATAATCGTAAAAGGTAGGTAATGTAACAAACATGTTTACCAAAATCTCAAGTCAATTTGACTTGAGGTGACAAAGTTCCGTTCTGGACAAGCAAGAAATACTGTAAAAATGAAGATCAAAGTGGAATTACTCAAAATCCGCACTAGGTAGAGTTATTGTTCTTGCGCACTGTACTCCGTAATACTGCAACAAACATGCATACCAAGTTTGAAGTCACTCTGACTTGAGATGACAAAGTTATATTCCGGACAAGCACTAAATGCTGTAAAAATGACGATCAAAGGGAAATAACTCAAAATTCATGCTAGGAAGAGTTATGGTTCTTGTGCACTGTACTCCGTAAATTTTCAACAATCATGCATACCAAATTTGAAGATCTTCAGACTAGAGATGACAAAGTTATATTCCGGACAAGCAGAAAATGCTGTAAAATGACAATCAAAGGGGGAATAACTCAAAGACAGCACCAGGTAGAGTTATGGTTCTTTCGCACTGCACTCCGTATTATTGCAACAAACACAAATGCCAAGTTTCAAGTCAATCGGACTGGAGATGACAAAGTTATGCTCCGGACAAGCAGAAAATGCTGTAAAAATGACGATCAAAGGGAAACAACTCAAAGACAGCACCAGGTAGAGTTATGGTTCTTTTGCAGTGCACTCCGTATTATTGCAACAAACACACATGCCAAGTTTCAAGTCAATCAGACTGAAGATGACAAAGTTATGCTCCAGACAAAGAACTGGAAGCCGCCCACCCACCCGCCCGGATGGATGCCCGCCCGTACGCCATGGGTGATCCCATAATACGTCCCGTCTTCGACGGGCGTATAAAAAGGTTCAAATGATGAGATTTGTCTTTGATAAGGTGCATGCAGAAAACATAGGACAAGGAGAAAAATTTGGTTACCAGCATTTTCATATTTTTCCACATTTATTTTCAAAAGCTTTCCATCTTGAGGTTGTTATAACTCCAGACTCTTTGATAATGAGTAAATGAAATGGTTTTATATCAAGATAAGGCACTCACAGTAAACAGGCCTGATGTAGAAGCTGGAATGCTGACAGTGATGTCCCAGTTTACACCATCACACTCAGGCAAACTTGCAATGTTAGCCTCAAATTGACTGAGCTCTTGATTTATAGTGTTACTGAAGTCCTCCAAACAGCTTCCTGCAGGGAAGTTAAAGTGGTCATACTCCAATTTAACATCAGCAAGGTAAGCTGGATTTTGGGTTGCTGAAGGAAAAAAAAATGAAAAACAGTAAAACTTGTCTTAGTGGTGAGTAACCCTTTACCAAACAATCCTGTCTCATCCACCCCGAATTAGTAGGCCTTTAAAAGCAATTTAGGAAACAGAGAAAATGCTGGTGACCAGCATATTTCTCCTTTTCCCACAATGCTTGTGGTAAATTTCTTTCTCCTGATAGGATGACAAAATTTTGGATCCCTCAATATTGAAAGCATTTCTACAGAAAAATTTAGCAAGACTAAAATGATGAAATTTGTCTTTGAAAGGGTAGAAAATGGTGTGAGAAATGGAGAAAATGTTTGTTACCATCATTTTCTCCTTTTCCAACAACTGTTTTCAAAATTCCTCTTCCTTGTAGCTACTCTTTTGGTAGAGACTTAACAAGTATCTTTATCTATACTTACGTAGACAATAAATGTCCAAATCATTGGGATAGACCCAGTTGTTTGTTCCTGAGCAAGTGAAAGTCTTCATGGTTGATCCATCATTGAAAACATAAGTACTTTTACAGGTGGAATTGCAGGTCAGTCCATCATCTGTGCTTGCACAAGATCTAACTGCATTACTGTCCTCTATCAGTAATTCCTCAAAGCACTTTCCGGCTGCAAAGATAAATGAAAATATTTACTAAATTTTCAAGTCTGCACGGAAACAGGGCAGATTTCTACAATCCTTCAAAAGTATTTTATAACTGAATTTAGTAAGGCAATATCTCTCACAAACAAAAATACAGTCGACTCTCGTTATGTCGAAATCGCTCATCTCAAAACTCCTGTCATGTCAAAGTCAAAACTTTGTCCGAACTTCGTGCCTCTTTATTTTATGTTGATTTTTGTTTTTATCTCGAAACCATTGCATCTAAAAAACCGTTATGTCAACGTAATTTTGAGAGCAATTTTGTACTTCATCATACTCTCATTCATATCCGCCATTGTTTGTACATAATGGGGTGCCAATTCACAAGATATGATATTACTGTAATTGATTCATTAAATATCAGATTATAAAAAGTGTGAATAAGTTTGTAGCATTGTAAACACTGGTTCATGTAAGTCTCATACTCATCATGAAAAATACACTGAGTGATAAAGCGCGTTAGCTTGTCTCTCTTGCTCATCGCTCATTTTTTGGGGGATGAACACATTGTCACCATTTTTGTGTATTCAGTCGTTCTGCCCCAATGCTGCTAATACATTTCTTGAATGCTCATGATGTCATCAGAAATGCAACTTGATTGAGCTTTTCCTATGGCCGAGCAAACCAGCAAGGGTCCTTTAAATTTCCGGGGGATAACTGGTTCGGTCATTTAATTAAAACAGAGGTACGATCATAAGCTTGATGTGAAGTCATACAGTAGAAAAAAGCCATTTTGGAGGTTGTTCCACAAAGCCACGACGACCCCGTCCTATTTTATGTTTACTTCTGGTTTTTGGTATGTCTGTCTTCAAATTCTCATATCAAACCCGTTATGTCAAATTAGTTTTGTTGTCCCCAGGGATTCGAGATAACAAGAGTCGACTGTAAATATAAAAGAGAAAAGTCAGAAAAAGATATAACAGTATTTCCTTTATGGAACTGGTGCTTAAGATATTGTTAGACTTTGAGATAGAATTTTGCAAAGGCCAGTGGGAATGTCACATTATTGATAACCTGTGTGGATTATAAACAAAACAGAGCAGAACAGAACAATGTTTATTGTCAAAACATCTAAAATCGCTATGTATAAAAGTTTGCGGCCATTTTGTTTTTCTTGTAAGTCACATGACACTGTATCAAAATCGAGGCTGATGACGTCATACAATTTATCAATATTATTTTCATCTGCAAAATTTGCGGGTAAATGAGGTTTAGATATGCAAATCGGCAAACTTAAAAAACTCAATTTCAACACACATCATTCCACTAAGGCAAAAAACCCTTGCCATATAAACTACAAATTATTACGAAATGAAACCGTGTTTGAAAAAATTTAAGACTTCCACCAGGATTTACTGTTAATGGCTGTCACATGACTGTCAGTGAGGGATGTTTAAGGTCAGTCTCTTTCTAAACTGGTGGTTTATCCTCACACTCGAGGAATATACCTGCATAACGAAGTGGCTGCTCTGTGTTGGATTTGTTATGCTCACCAAAATATTTTTGTGGATATTTGAAAATAAATGGCCATGTCTTGTATACCTGAAGGAATTTAATTTGTTTAACATGTACAGGCAAGTGGAGTTTCATTTTGATCCCTGTAATTTAAGGTGGCAAACACCGAAAGCTTAACAGCGCAATTGTCAGTGTGTCAAGGGTATTTGACAAAAACTGTACCAAGTCTGCAGGCAATAACATAGGATTGTATTCAAATAAGTTTGATGACATCATAATCTGCTCAAATAAAAAAAGATGGCGATAATAATTGCCAGTTGAGCATTTGTTTTTTAAACACATAAACTGTATATATGGCTTCTTTAGGCTCACACAAAGAAGTACAATATCGTTTAGTGGTAGTTATCAGTGTTTTAACCCTTTACCAAATGACAAAATTTTGGCCTCAATAAAATTGAAAACATATGCAGAGGACAATTCAAATGTGGCTCAAGTAATGAAATTTGTCTTTAATAGGTTAGAAAACATTGTGGGAAAAGGAGTAAATGCTGGTTACCAGCATTTTCTCCTTTTCCCACAATGTTTTCAAAAGCCTTCTTACTTCAGGGCCATTAAAACTCAAGATTGTGTGGTATAGGGTTACAGGAAATTTTGATTGAGAATATCAAAAAACATCATACAACAGTTACACCTTCAGCAAACAGCCCTATGTTTTAACTACCTTGGTGAAGAAAGCCTCTGAAAACATTGTGGGGGGGGAAGGAGAAATTGCTTGTAACAAACAATTTATCCTTGTCCCACAATATTTTCTACCCTATTAGAGATCCTCACATGCACTTGTACAAATTTTCAAATTTTTTTGCATCTGCAGATGCTTTCAATTTGGAAGAGTTCAAAATTTGTTGCTTGGTGAAGTTACCGCCAGCACAGATCAAGACCAACATCTGAAGTTATCCAGTTCTTTCCATAAAGCCATACATGACTTGAGAACAGGGGGTTTGATTCCCAGCTCGGCCAATTTCTTTCCGAAGATGATAATTGTCATTGCAACAGGATTTATTTCTCTCCCATTGCTGACCATTGTTTTGACAAGTTATGCAGGAAAGCAGCCAGTGGTTTGGAAAGAATATTGTGTGGAGTACTGGTAAAAGAAACTACAGGAACTCATGGATAGGTGCACTGGCCACCATGATATTACTAAAATAATGTTGTAAACAGCGTTAAACACCATATAATCAATCAATCAACCAACCTGTAAAATGTATCATAAATGTGCATTCTGATGTCCTGCCACTGCCATCAGTCAAGGATACCCTGGCAATCTGTGCTGATCCAATCTTATTAAATGTTCGCTCAAATGTTGTAGGATTGGTATCTAGAGTAGCATTTGAGTCGTAATCTATCAACAAGTCTTTTACTTCTTGTATATCATCATCGTTACTCATTATTGCAACATTTTCATCACTAGGGCATGTCAAACTTGGCTTATCATTTCTGTCTGTTGAAAGAATAGTAGTAACTATATTTAAACTTTTACCCCATAATAACAAACCTGAGGAAGACGGTTTTTGAAAACATCTTGGGAAGAGGAGAAAATGCTGGTAATCAGCATTTTCTCTTTTTCACAAGATGTTTTATACCCTTTTAAAGACAAATTGAATCATTTGAGCCACAATTATCTGGCTGTCTGCAAATGTTTTCAACACAGAAGAATCTAAACTTTGTAATCTAGTAAAGAGTTTACAACCCAGTGAAAATACTACAAAGCTAATGAAAAACCTTGTGCAAAAAGTAGAAAATGGTGGTAATCAGCATTTTCTCCCACTTCCACATTGTTTTCAAAAAGCTGTCGGAGACAAATCAAATTATTTGAGTCTCTTTTATATGTTGTCTGCAACTACTTTAAATTCAGTCTAAGATTTTATTGCCTTGTTAACCTTTTAACGCTCAATCGCAAGCTTTATCAACCCATAAGCAAAAGTCTTTTTGAAAACACAGAGGGAAAAAGAAAAAAAATGCTGGTAACCAGCATTTTTTTCCTTTTCCCGCCATGTTTTCTACCCTATCAAAGACATAAATTATCATTTGGAATACATTTAATTTGTTGTCTGTAAATGCTTTTAATTTGTTCAAGCCCTAAATTTTGTTTAGTAAAGAGTTAGAGGTTCCCCCCCCCCAAAAAAAAAAATTTTGGCTCTCCAGACAACAAATTGAAAATGGTTAAAATGATGGTCACTAAAAGTACAAGCATGACAAGGGCTGAAAGATTCCCCTGAATAAATCTTTAACTCTTTACCAGACGACAAAATTTTGGACTTGAACAAACTGAAAGCATTTTCAGACGACAAATTAAAAATTTCTAAATTGATGATTTCCATCTTAGATAGGGTAGAAAACATTGTGGGAAAAGGAGAAAATGCTGGTTACCAGCATTTTCTCCTTTTCTCACAATGTTTTCTAAAGCCTTCTTCTTCAGGGTCATTAAAACTCGGGATTGTGTGGTAAAGTATTAAAACATAGTAGCAAAAAATATTAACTTAACTCTGCTAGATGATAAAACTCTAGAATAGTCAAAATCTAAAGCAAATTGATAATGGCCGAAACTGTTGGGTTTGTCTATCCCAGGGTAGAAAACATTGTAGGAAAGTGAGAAAAAGCTGGTAAGCATTTTATCCTTTACCCAAAATGCTTTCAAAAGCCTTCTTCCTCAAGATTGTGAAACATAAGATTGTTAAGTGAAATGTTAACACTTTACAAAACAGTTTAAAAATGGTGAATAATTACAACTTGAAAACATTGTGGGAAAGGGAGAAAATGGTTGTAGTTAGCACTTTCTCACTTTTCTACAATGTTTTCTACTACTTAAAAGACAAACTCTATCAAATAAGCCATGTTACATTTGTATATCTGCAGATGCTTAAATACAATGTATGAATAAGACTTACAATTTTATTATTTGGTGATAATTATGTTAAATGAAATTAGAAATAAAAAACTTACCTAACATTCTATAGGTAAATGAACAAGAAGTCATGAGGTTCTCAAAATCTTCCACTTCATAATTAAAGACTTGTTCACCAATAATGACATCTCCTGTTTCCATGTAATTGCTTCTTGAATCAGCATTAATCCCAAAATTGTCCGAAAACATCGGCATTGTAACCTCAACCATATCCATCGGGAAGTACTCCTTATCATCTGGACAAGTGACCACTTCAGGAGGCGTCACATCTAATGATAAGAAATGAAAGAGTCCCATCTTCAGAGTTGCAGATATGTAGATTATTCCTGCGTTAACCCTTTCCCAAACAATCCCTTGTTTTCACAGCCCTGAAAAAGAAGCCTTTTGAAAACATCATGAGAAAAGGAGAAAATGCCGGTAACCAGCATTTTCTCCTTTTCCCACAATGTTTTCTACCCTCCCATAACAAATTTCAATTTTTGAGTCACGTTAATTTTGTTGTCTGCAAATGCTTTCAATTTGGACCAGTCTAAAATTTTGTCGTTTGGTAAAGAGTTAACCCTTTACCACACAACAAAATTTTAGACTGGACCAATTCAAGAGCATTTGCAGGCAAGAAACTGAATTTGGCTAAAATGATTGGATTTGTGTATGAAAAGGTAGAAAACATTGTGGAAAAAGGAGAGAATGCTGGTAACCAGTATTTTCTCCTTTGCCCACTATGTTTTCAAAAGCCTTCCCTGTCAAGTTTGTTAAAAGTCAAGAAAGAAGTAACATTACCCTTGTTCTTTACTAAAACCTATGTTTTGGGTACTCATTCAGATTGTCTTGATGAGACAAATCTTATCAATAACCAAACCATAGGTTTTACTGAAGAAATAATGTTTTACAGGATTTACACATAACTTGACAAATAATCTGGCAACAGTTTGTAACCCGAAAGACAATGACTAAATAAGGCAAAGGACTAAAAAACTTTTGGTGGTTTCAAGCATTTTCTCCTTTTCCCCATGCTGTTTTTCTAAGGCCTTTTTTCCCCAAAATTTTTAACACCTGTTTTTATATAGTATTAGGTTAATTACCGTAACTTACCAGTGCAAACAGGCAGGTTATCTGGTCCAAGGTTGTCTGTCCACTCTGCTGTGTCAGTGGATTCGTTATACCGACAGGTGTAGTTTTTCTCGACACCTCCCATCAAAGGTTTGAAACCATCTCTGGTGCAGTTGTAAACTAGAACCTTGCCAATCTCATAGGTCTCAACTATTTGCATAGCATCAACAGGGGTTCCAGGGTCCGTGCATTTCTTTCCTGAAGTAAATATTATACTTACACCCTAAACCACACATTCCTGACTTTTTGCAACTTTGAGGAAAAAGGCTTTTGAAAACATAATTGGAAAAGGAGAAAATGCTGGTAAACAACATTTTCTCCTTTTCCCACAATGTTTTCTACCCTATCAGACAGATATCATCATTTTTGCTACATCTAATTTGTCATCTACATATGCTTTAAACTTGGTCAGGTCCTTACTTTTATCCCTTGGTAAAGAGTTAAAGCACTGAAATGAATCGACCTTTAAAAGACTGTGTAGATCAAGACCAGAAATACAGAATGTGAGGTCTGATCTTTAACCTACACTGTCTGATACAGTGTGATTTTTTTCAGCCAAAAGAACCCTGAAATCATAACATTCGAGTTTTTACTATCAGCAAGAAATTTTCATGTCATTTTTTTTAACATTTAGGGGTAACTGAAGTAAAGTTTTTCAATATAGAAATGTAGCTAGAGCATTGCATTTTCAAAGTTGTTTTGACCAAAATATGTTACAGAATAGCAGACAGTCTTGATTGAAGATTGTACTACATGTTGTGTACTGTCTGATTTGGATCTATACAAAAACAACATAAACTGTGCCTGGCTGTCAAAGGGCCAGCCCCTCTATGAGCATCCAATCAAATATTTTATAACAGTCTGTAAAAATGTAGTAGTGAATAGTATAAACTACTTGGAAAATAATGCTTTGGGCAAAAAGTGGAATTAATGTTTTTTGAACCATTTACCACACAATCCCCAGTACTAACGACCCTGAAGAAGAAAGCCCTTGAAAACATTGTGGGAAAAGGAGAAAATGCTAGAACCAGCAACTTCTCCTTTTCAAACAATATTTTCTCCTCTATCAAAGACATAAGTCATCATTTGAGCAGCATTTAAATTGTTGTCTATGAATGCATTCAATTTGGTAGAGTCCACAATTTTGTTGTTTGGTAAAAAGTTAGGCACAAAGCAGAGGTAAAAGGATATCATATACCATCACAACGGAGGGTTCCAAAGCTCCAACGCCCATTATCTTGACAAACAACAAGATCTGAATCTGTCGAGTTGCCTGCTCCACCGGATCTGTCGTACCCAGGTCCACACTTGAACACAAAACTTGGACTATCTAAGAATCTCGTAGAAGATGGACCTGTCCCATTATATTCTCCACCATCGGGCAAACTTGGTTCACGACAATCGATCACTGAAGTTTAAAAGTTGAAGTTTTACCATACAATCCTTTGTTTTAATGACCTTAACCCTTTACCACACAATCCCAATTTTTCACACCCATAAGAAAAAACATTTTTAAAAACATTGTGGGAAAAGGAAAAAATGCTGGTTACCAGCATTTTCTCCATTTCCCAGAATGTTTTCAATCCATCCCAAAACAAATTCCAATTTTTGAGTCACATTCGTTTTGTTGTCTGCAAGTGCTTTTAATTCCAACAAGTCTAAATTGTTGTCATTTGGTAAAGGGCTAAAATGGTAACTTTTGAAAAAATTGGAAGAAAACAAGAAAATACTAGTAATCAGCATTCTCTCCTTTTTCCTACAATGTTCTCTACCTTGTCAAAGGCAAAATTGTTTAATTTGAGATAAATTTTAACCCTTAGGCTGCTAAGCGCGAATCAAGGACCTTTTTGTGGACAGTGTAGATAAAGATCAGCATGAAAAGAACGTGCAGTCTGATCTTGGATCTACACTGTTCAATCAGGAGATATTTTCCCCCCAAAAATAGCATTGAAATAAAATAAAATTGGGTTTTACAATGGGCTTGAAAGTCTCGTTTCACTTATTTAGCAGGATAGGGGTTAAATGTTGCCTGAAAAGTGTTGTTGGTAAAAGCTTTAACTCTTTACCAAACGACAAAATTTTAGACCTGTCCAAAATCGAAAGCATTTGCAGACAACAAAATTAATGTGACTCAAAAATTGAAACTTGACTTTAGAAGAGCAGAAAACATTGTGGGAAAAGGAGAAAATGCTGGTTACCAGCATTTTCTCCTTTTCCCACAATGTTTTCAGAAGGCTTCTCTCTCTGGGTCGTAAAAACCAGGGATTGTTTGGTAAAGGGTTAAATATGGACAAGTCTAAAATTTTGTCATTCAAGCCTTTGGCTAAATTTTTCTCAAGCAACGTCTAAGTGATTTATAAATCTAGAGATGATGAGCGTCCCCTTTTTTTCTTGTTTTACAATTTTTGTTTAAAATACTGTTTACTCTGTTACATAGGCATACGCATGTAGGTTCATTTTTAACAACCTTGAGATAGAAAACTTTTGAAATGATTGAAAGAAAAGAAGAAAATGCTGGTGACTGTGACCAGCAGTTTTCTTCTTTTCCCTCGATATTTTTCAAGCCTTTCAAAGGCAAATCCTGTTATTTGAGTCAAATTTATCTGGTGACCAGCATTTTCTTCTTTTCTCACAATGTTTCTTCTTCCACAGGCAAATCCTGTTGTTCAAGTCAAATTTACCTGGTAACCAGCATTTTCTCCTTTTCCAATGGTGTTTTTTACCCTCTGATATACAAATTTCATATTTCCAGTTACATTTGTTGACTGCTAATGCTTTCAATTGGACATGTCTAAAATTTTGTTGTCTGGGAAAGGGTGAATGTTCACTTTTGCTGAGACATCTGATCGCATTTAGATGAAGTTATGTCTAAACCTGAATCTTCTGACATATTCTTTCATTGAGTAGGTTAGGAATTGCAGTACATTACATTTCCCTGTTTCCCAAAATGTTTTCAAAAACCATCTTCCTCAGAGTCAGCCCAGCCCTGGTAGCTCAGTGGGTAGCTCAGTCAGTAGCATAAAGGACTTGAGAACAGAGGGTCACTGGATCGATCCCCAACTCGGCCAGTTTCTTTTGGAGAAATGATGTTCATTGTAATGTCAACGATCCTTATCTGAGAAAGCAGCCAGTGGCTTGGAAAGAATATTGTGCTGAGTGCTGCTTAAAGAAACTCCAGAAAAACATGGATAGGTGCACTAGCTACAATATAACTGAAAACAATGTGAAACACCATACAATTAATCAATCTTCAGAGTCATATAAGCATGTGTTGACTTTGCAGAGATTTACAGTAAGTTACCCACCTGGACACTCATTAATATTTTCTCCTCCCAATCTCATGTTACCACTGTCAAAGATGCACATTGCTTTCTGCATTACTTGTTCTTCAGCGCTATAATTGCACGTCAGAGTTAAGGTCTCTCCAAATGTCACACTGGTTTTGTCAAACATTCCATACATTGGCTCGTCAGGGATTTCACAACTACGAGCTGAAATTATGGAAATAATATAATGCTTCGAATTGTTATTAACTTTTAACTTCTAGGCTGCTAAGTGTAACTCAAAGATCTTTTAAGGACTGTGTAGATCAAGATCAGACTGCACAGAGCGTGCAGTCTGTTCTTGAAGCTACACTGTCCAATTAGGAGATATCCTTTCCCAAAGAATACCTTCGAAATAGAAAATTTTGAGTTTGTACAAGTGGGTTGAAAGTTTCATGCCACTTTTTTAGCAGGTTAAGGGTTAAAACTTTACCAAACAATGCAAGGGTTCTTCAACATAAAAGAAGAGGGCCTTTCATTGGGAAAATGAGAAAATAGTGCTAATAATCAGCATAGTCTCCTTTTCCCACCAATTTTTCTACATTCAAAAGGTACATATAACTCTTTTGAATCATATTTGTATAATATCTGCAATGCTTTCAATATTGAAAGGTCTTTTACTGCCTGGAAAAGAGTTCATTATTTCATGCAATTTGCAGCTCTTTCATTGTTGTTTATGATTGTGAATGAAATTTTGTATTATGGGCCGGGGGCCTACATTTACAAATAAAATCTTGTATGTATGTATGTATGCTTTCCGGTAGGTTATCGAGAAATATCGGTGAAATATTTTTCGATATTTCATGGTTACGACCAGTGAAAATACCGATTTTTATATTCTAACTCTTCAATTGAAGGCGGAAACAGTTGTTCCCGCGCACTAGTTACCTTGGTAAAATGCACATGCCTCACAACCAGATGGAAATATGACGTAATTTACCTTACATTTCTTGCGCTTGACGTAATATTGTAATGCATTGCTATGCATAGGGGGTACGCCACGGGGAATAACCGAAAAGAACTGGATTTTGATTAAGTTCCCCTCAGAAAGGTTTAAAGCATGAAATAAATAGAATGTTTGTTTTTTTACTGTGAAAGATTGAAATTTATTTCATCTCATGAACATCATTGGTAATATTTTCACTCGTGGCTGTGCCACTCGTGAAAATATTACCAATGATGATCACTCAATGAAATAAATTTCGATCTTTCACCGTAAAAAAGAAATATCCTCTATATATTTTTGAGCTCTAAATAACTGAATCAAATAGATTCACTAGATCTACTGACACCAAAGGCTTTAACCCCTTACTATACATTCCTGTGTTTTTTTTATCCTAAAAATAGAAAGCACTTGAAAAGATTCTGAGAAAAGGAGAAATTGCTTGTAACACACAATTTCTCCTTTTTCCCACAATGTTTTCTACCCTATCAGAAAACATCAGGTCAATTATACCCATTCCAAATTTTTTGTCTATTTATGCTTTCATTTTTTGAAGAGTCTGAAATTTGTGGTCTGGAAAACGTTTAAGGTAAAATATCTGGCAGAGTATCAAACAGTGAAGAGTTAATATCAAACTGCATTGTTTGCACAAAATAAAGATGATCTACATAGCAGTAAAAAGCAAATCAAATTATGTAAATGGTAACAAACATTTCCTCTTTCCAACAATGTTTTACACCCTTTCAAAGACAATTTCCATCACATGAAAATTTGAGCCACAGTTTGTGTGTAAGATGTTTCCAAATTTACAATATAAAAATTTGGCTGTCTGTTAACCTTTTACCAAACAGTCCCATGTTTTAACAACCCTGGGGCTGAACCCTTTTGATGTAACCAGCATTTTCTCCTATTTCCACAATGTTTTATACCATTTTAGAGTCAGGTTTCATCAAATGAGCCTCATTTAATTTGTCGTCTGCAACAGCTCTGAATTTTGGACGAATGTGAAATTTCATCGTTTGGTAAAGCGTTGTAGAGTTAAAATATTCATTTTCACTGATATATTCGAATGTGGAAACAACAAGGGCAGATAAACTTTTTGACCTACCTGAGCAGTTCAGTGTATTATCCCATGTACCGTTGGACATACATAGGACCTCGGCCTCAACCACCTCGCTGCCAAAACCAGTTACATAGTACCCATCATCACAGCGTAGAGTAACTCTGTCCATAAAGTGAAAGAATGCCAGGTTGCGTGCAAGATACTGTCCATAAGGTACATTGGTAAGAGTTGGGCATAACTTTCCTGGAAAGCAATAGTTCTCTATTATATTTTGAAGAAACATTGATCTTATCTCAATCTTTATCACATCTTGTGCTTAACCCTTTACCTCACAATCCCAAGTTTTTGTGACCCCGAGTGTAAAAAAACTTTTTGAAAACATTGTTGGAAAAGGAGAAAATGCTGGTAACCAGCATTTTCTCCTTTTCCCACAATGTTTTCAGCTCAATTGAAGGCAAGTTTTTTCATTTTAGCCATATTGTAATCGTCACCTGCAGATGCTTTCAATTTAAACTGGTTTATATTTTTGGCATGTAGTAAAGAGTTAAACGAATTTGAAGGATAATTAAAGATACATCCTTATAGCTAGAGAGAGAAAATGCTGTTAAAATTTAAAAGTGTAAAATGGCTCAGCTGTGTAAACATAGAAAAATTACCAATAGAATTATATGGTGTAAGGGATAGAAAACCACAAGGGATTTATCCTCATTTAAGACTTTAAACGACAACAGCAATTGCTTGGAAGGCCCCCAAAACATGAAATGCATTTTCTCTCCGTCATAATCTGTGCAATCTTCCAGCCGTCAGGGTAAACATTTGGCATGAAGATACAAGATGATTATAGTTTCATGAAATAAGGATGAAATGGGTTTAAAAGTGTCTGAGTATCTTTTAAGGCTTTTGACAAGATTGTGTGAGAAGGAAAAAATGCTAATATCCAGCATTTTCTTAAAATGTTTTCTGCCCTTTCAAAGAAAAAAGAAAAATTACTTGAGTCCCCCATAACCCTTGACCAAACAATCACAAGTTTTGATAACCTTTGGCAAAAAACCTTTCGAAAGCTTTGTGAGAAGATAAGAAAATACTGGTACAAGTAACCTGCATTTTCTCCTTTCTCACAATGTTTTTTCCATCCTTTCAAAATCACTTCCATCATTTGAGCAACATTCAAGTCGACTGCCAATACTTTCACTTTGGACAAGTCTAGCATTTTTTTCGTCTGGTAAAGGGTTAATTATAATTAACTGTCTGCAAAAGCACTCAATTTGGCTTGGTCTAAAAATGTGTGGTAAATTATGAAATAGCCCAGACTTTACCCTAACTCAAGAACTTTTAGTTGAAGACACCTAATTTAGAAATACTTGACTCGTTACCTGATGATAAAACTTTCGACCTATCTAAATTGAAAGAATTAAAATGAAAAGTTCAAAGATGGAATATTAAACATAACTCAAAAAAGCAGATAATGCATTAGGACGCAAAGAAAACATTGTGATACTTGACGGTACATTCAAGGAGAAAATGCTCTCTGCTAGCTTATCTTCTTTTTCAACAATGTTATCAAAAGCTTTCTTCTTGAGGGTAATTAATACTTAGGATAGCATTATATTTACAATCAGTTAAACTTGGGGTTACAATGTTTAAAGTTACTTAGGGACAGCTGATCTTATTTCCATACAACCAGATTTAAATATTGACAATCTATGGACAGTAGACATGGAACCACATGTGAACAAAAAAAATTAGTCTATTAGAGAAATAGTGATTTCTCCTTCTGCCACAATGTATTAAAACATCTTTCCAAAGACAATGCAACATAGAAAAAAAGGAAATTAAGATTCATAGGCCTAAAATACTTACTGACGCATGTATGATTGTATCTGTATAAATCACCCGCAAGTAGCCCATTTTCCGATTCTGGAATCATATATCCATGGAGACCATCTTCTGTGAACAGGTCATATCCGACGTCACATTGGCATTCATAGCTACCCGGAAGCTCAACACAAGTAAAGTTACAACCTCCATTATTGTCACCACACTCCAGTATGTCTGAAATTATCATTAAAAGAAACACAAAAAATCATATTTGGATTAATCTTCACCAACCCACTTATATTTTTCTCCGATTCTGTAGGAGAAGACTTTTGAAAACCATTGAGAGTATAGGAGAGCCTTAAAAAAAGTCATTTTTGAAAATGGGCTGTATGGATCTTTGTAATGCATTATACCAAATAAGTGGTCAAACAATATGGATCTATTTTTTCTAGACATTGGATAAATCATGAGTAGAATCATCCTTTGACAAGCAGAAAATTTACCAAAAACAAAACATCTCAATCCAGGTCAGCCTTTTTGGACTGCACTGTCTAACATGGTTCTAGTCCAAATTTTAGATTTATAAATGTTATTTACCTTTCAACATTTATCTATCGAAGATTACACATTTTTTCTTTTGCAAGTGACAATGAATGTCAAAATGAAAAATATGCAAACAATGAATGTCAAAATGGGAAATAATGTACATAGCAGCTTATAAATTGGACTAACATACTTTTTCTAAATGCACTCAACTCACTTTTCAAAAAGCATGATTTGTATTTGCATCTGGCAAAATAAATAAAAGACAACTCTGACTAACCACAGAGATATTTGCTATCCAAATTTTCCATATAGCCTGCAACGCGTGAAAAGGGGCATTCGGACATTTGCGTAACGTGTCGTTTCGGATCAGCCTGCGCACTCCGCGCAGACTAATCCGTAACGACACTTTCCGTTTTTATGTGATTTTCTGTTTCACGCAAGTCTACTGTATGACAAATCTAATGTAGTCTTAAAATGCCATCTCGGATTAGCCTGCGCAGACTGCACAGGCTGATCCGAGACGACACTTTACACAAATGTCCGAATGCCCCTTTTCGCGTGATGCAAGCCATATGAAATCTAACATATTTAGTCATTTGGATCTAAAAATACTTTTTCTCCTAAGAGATCGGTAACCAACAAAATTATTTAAACATTTTGCAGGTAACAAAATAAGAGGTTGCACAAATGATGGAATTATCTTCGGTAAAGTTGAAAACATTGTGCAAAAAAGAGAATCCTCATAGATAGAATAGAAAACATTTACCATTTATCAGACAACAAAATTCAAGACTTTTCCAAGTTGAAAGCATTTGCAAGTGACAAATACAAGTTGGCTCAAATGATAGTATAATTTCTCAAATACGGTGGAAAACATTGCAGGAAAAGGAGGAAATATTGGTTACCAGCATTTTCTCCTTTTCCAACAATGTATTCAAAAGCCTTCTTCCTACAGGTCATTAATACATGGAATTGTTTGGTGAAGGGTTTACATATGCAATTCAGCAAGAAAAAAGTTGATTTATTTTCTGTGTGAAACATTTTTTCATTTGCAGTGTTACAAACCTTTTTATATAAAAATAATTAACCCTTAACTCATTACCACACAATCCCAACTTTTAACGACCCTGAGAAAGAAGCCTATTAAAAACACTGTGGGAAAAAGAGGAAATTCTGGTAACCAGCATTTTCTCCTTTTCCCACAATGTTTTCTACCCTTTTCAAAACAAGTTTCAATTTTTCAGTCACATTTATTTTATTGTCTGCAAATGCTTTCAATCTGGACAAGTCTAAAATTTTGTCGTTTGGTAAAGGGTTAAGCTGCTAAATAAATGCAATGAAGATTTCCATTCAAAAATAAAAACTCAAATATTCACGGCAATTTCAAAGTTGATTTCACCAGAGGAAAACACCGTATCGTAAATTGTAGATCCTAGATCAGACTGCACATTTGTGCAGTCTGATCTTGATCTATGTTGTCCGCAAAAGCTCTCCGCATAGCATTTATCAGCCTATGCATTAAAAAAAGAATACCTGTGCATGTAAAATCATCAACGCGCCTGTATCCATCCAGACACTCACAAGTGTAGTTTCCCTCTGTATTCATACACATGGTAGTATCACTGTCACAGCTGTTGGTTCCATTGCACTCATCAATATCTGAAGTAGAAATGGAAATATTTGAAGAAAAAAATTGAAAACATTGTGGGGAAAAGGAGAAAATGCTGATAATCAGCATTTTCTCCTTTTCCCATAATGTTTTCTACCCGCTCAGTGTCAAATATCATCATTTGAGCCACATTTAATTTATGATCTGCTAAATGTTTTAATATTTAGGACAAGCCAAAAATTTTTTTGGAAAGAATTAAGGGGAAAGAGTTAAGGCTCAGTTCCAATCATAATGAGCGATTTCTTCTTTTGCCACAATGTTTTTGTATGTAGTCATTTATAAGATTTTACTTTATGATAGGGTTATCAAAATTTTATTAAAAAGATGCTAAAGCAATTCTAAACATTTACCAAGGAATCCTAGGCTTTTATGTCCCTGAACAAGAACTCTTTTAAAAGCACTCTAGTTAAAAAGAAAATACTGAATACATGTACTAATATTATCTCCCTTTCATAAAATATTTTCTACCCTTTCACACAATGTTTTCTACCCTTTCAATAATAACTTTGATCAATTACTTTATTGTCTGCAAAGGGCCACCTTTAATTTATTTTCTGAAAATCAAAGGGTGAATGCGAAACTACTCCATCTGCATTTTGAAGCATTTTACAGGTGAGAGAAAAAACTTCTCATTCCTCTGAAAAGTATTGTTAGATCGTCTTTTGTATATATGTTATGTTGAATTAATTTTACACAATTCAACACAACATATCTGAAAAAAAAAAAAATGATCTAACAATTTCTTCCCTCATCTGTAAAATTTTCCAAAACGCAGATGGAATAGTTTCGCATTCACCCCTCGAAATGCTTTCAATACAGACAAGTCTAAAACTGTATCATTTGGTGTGAAAAGTGTCAAGTGATACTTCAGATGCAGTCACAAGAAAAAAGTTTGTTAGAGAAAATCACCCTTAGAGTGCCAAATAAATCTAACAGACATTTTCAGTATAAGAAATACATTTATCACATAACCTCCCTTGTTTTCGATGTAATATACCCATCACATATTTTCTTATCTTATACATGTTTGATAGCACAATTGTGTGACGTTATTTTTTGACGTCAACTTGTATGTATTTCATAGAAGTTAATGGGTTTTATAATTATAATCGCGAGTGCATATCTAGATGGTTTGGCATCTTCTGATCTATAATTTGTGAAATATCATTATGTGATAAAAAAGAATCTGACATTCGTTAGCGTTTGAGATAGAATTTTATTAAACTCGTCAAGAAAAATGTTTTAAGCTTGCCAAAGGCTCGCTTAATAACATTTTTCCTAGACTCGTTTAATAAAATTCTATGTCAAAAACCAACTCATTTCAGATCCTATATATCTGATATTTGAAATTTTAACATTGTTCTAAGATGGTGAAGAACATAGATCAGACAACATGTTTTGTGTAGTCTGATCTTGATCCTTACTGAATGTGACTATAGTAGCTAAAGGCTCTTTAACTCTTTACCACACAATCCCGACTTTTAACGACCCTGAAAGAGAAGGCTTTAGAAAACATTGTGGGAAAAGGAGAAAATGCTGGTAACCAGCATTTTCTCCATTTCCCACAATGTTTTCTACCCTATCAGAGACAGAAATTGTCATCTAAGCAACATTAAATTTTTCATCTGCAAATGCTTTCAATTTGGATGAGTCCAACATCTTGTCATTTGGTAAAGAGTTAAGGGTTAATTGTTTTAGACTATCATGGTCACCACTTAACTCTTTACCAGACGACAAAATTTCAGAATGGTCATAATTGAAAACATTTGCAGACGACAATTTCAGAGTAGCTCAAATGGTGCAATTTTTCTTTGATAGCGTAGAAAACATGGGGGAAAGGAGAAAATGCTGGCTACCAGCATTTTCTCCTTTTCCCACATTGTTTTCAAAAGGCTTCTTTCCTAGGGTCGTTAAAACCCAAAATTGTTTGGGAAAGAGTTAATCAATTTCAGTTCAGTCTATTTTCCAATCATCAAAGGATTTTGCCAGTCCCTTTTGGACCTCAGATTACTGAAATTTGAGGGTACTTACCAGTACATGTAACTTCCATATCCAAAGTTTGATTTGATAAACATGTAACTATTTGACTGCCATCATATCCAGGTTTACACTGAATCTGCGTGGATGTGTTAAACTCGATGGTGGGAGAAGTAAGTGGCCCAGCATTGACCACCTCTGGTAGAAGGCACTTTAGTTCTGGGGAAAGAATCACAAATTAATGACCAATTTGTGATGAGACTTTAAATTCAGGATTTTTCCTTGCATAATTATCTTTAACATATTACTTTCTTTTGTCTTGAGCATATCGTTTTTTAAAAACAGAAGGGGAAAATACACACAATTATTTAATACTCCTATTACCATAATATTTTCATATTTTTAACCCGACTTTGAATTTATTATCCATAATATACATATATAGGATATATATAGTTAGGAATTGAATCAGAAAATTGGATTTTTGCCTGTAAATTCAACTTGCTATCAAACAAATACAACAAGAGGGCCAAGATGGCCCTGGATCGCTCACCTGAATTTTTGAGAGGACCATAGCCATTTTTTTTTTTTGAGGTATTGAAACTTTGGAAACAAAATCATTATTTTGCCAAGCAATTTTGAAAAGGTCACATGTAAAAGGCATTTCAAAATCTGTCACCACCCCTACAATCATCACCACAGCAATGAATTTGATGAATCAGAATTCTGCAAATAAATTTTTGGATAGATCACCCAAGGACAATTTCTTGAAAAAGAGCACATGCTCGTTAGTGACTAAAAACATAAGTCGAACAAGAGCACCACATGCAGGTGCCAACAATTGGCTGTTGTTTTTCAACAGATAAAAATTTCCCTAACAATTTTTGAAAAGGGTCACCCTAGGAACATTTCTGTGAAATCATTTCAAAATCTGACCAGCCATTCCAGAGAATAAAAATTAAGAAATTCCTCTTCATGTCCCTGTAGTGCAAATAGCCCCCACTATCAGAGCCTATTTTTTGACAGATCACAATTTTGTGAACAATTTTTGAAAAGAGTCACCCAAGGAACATTGTTGTGAAATTATTTCAAAATCTGACCAGCGGTTTCAGAGAAGAAGGATTTTTAAGAATTTCTTCATGTCCGTATAGTGTAAATAGCTCACAGCCATCAGAGCCATGTTTCTTGATGGATCAAAATTTCTCGAACACTTTCTAAAAAGGGTCACCCAAGAAACATTTCTGTGAAATTATTTCAAAATCTGACCAGCCGTTTCAGAGAAGAAGAATTTTTAAGAATTTCTTCATGTCCATATAGTGCAAGTGGCCCCCCCCCCCATCAGAGCCATGTTTCTTGACGAATTAGCATTTTGCTAACAATTTTTGAAAAGGGTCACCCTAAGAACATTTCTGTGAAATTATTTCAAAATCTGACCAGCGGTTTCAGAGAAGAAGAATTTTTAAGAATTTCTTCATTTCTGTATAGTGCAAGTAGCCCCCATTCACCAGAGCCATGTTTCTTGACGGATCAAAATTTCACGAACACTTTTTGAAAAGGGTCACCAAAGGAACATCTCTGTGAAATTATTTTAAAATCTGACCAGCCGTTTCAGAGAAGAAGAATTTTTAAGAATTTCTTCATTTCTGTATAGTGCAAGTAGCCCCCGTTCACCAGAGCCATGTTTCTTGACGGATCAAAATTTCGCGAACAATTTTTGAAAAGGGTCACCAAAGGAACATCTCTGTGAAATTACTTTAAAATCTGACCAGTGGTTTCAGAGAAGAAGAATTTTTAAGAATTTCTTCATTTCTGTATAGTGCAAGTAGCCCCCATTCACCAGAGCCATGTTTCTTGACAGATCAAAATTTCACAAACAATTTTTGAAAAGGGTCACCCAAGGAACATCTCTGTGAAATTATTTGAAAATCTGACCAGCGGTTTCAGAGAAGAAGATTTTTAAAGAATTTCTTAGAAAATTCCATTTGGTTGCCATGGCAACCAGAGTTTTTGATGGAATCAAATTCTGTGAACACTTTTTAAAGAGGACCTCCCAAGGAACATTCCAGCAAAGTTTGGTCCAAATTGGCCCAGCGGTTTAGGAGGAGTTGATGTTTAAAAAATTGTTGACGACAGACGACGCACGGCGGACGACGGACACCGGGTGATCCTAAAAGCTCCCCTTGAGCACGTTGTGCTCAGGTGAGCTAAAAAGTAATATTGGACCTATCCAATCCAATACAATAAAAATGCAACTATTGACTCTTCTCCACGCAACAGCCATGTAGACTGGTCCAAAAGAAAGCATTTGCAGAAGATAAATTAGATATGGCTAAATGGTGATAAGTTTGTCTCTGAAAGGGCAGACAACAATGTGGAAAAAGGAGAAAATGCTGGTTACCAGTATTTTCTCCTTTTCCCACAATGTTTTCAAAAGATTTCTTCCTCAGGTTCGTTAAAACTCCGGATTGTGTGGTGAAGGATTAATAGCTGCATGGCTACTAACTCCTACAGAGAAATAACAAACAAGATGAAGATCAAAGTTGCCTATCATTTTTGTCATTAAAATCAAATACTTCTTTCATTAAACAAAATCTGATTGATTTATTGATTGATTGATTGTATGATGTTTAGCGCCGTTTTCAACATTATTCAGTTATATCACTGTGGCCAGTGCACCTATCCATGCTTTCCTGAGTTCCTTTTACCAGTACTCCCCAGAATATTCTTTCCAAGCCACCAGCTGCTTGCCCACATAACCATTGTCGAAACAACAATCAGCTGTAAGAGAGGAATGAATCCTGTCGCAATGACTATCATCAATCCTCTGAAAGAAATTGGCCGAGCCGGGAATCGAACCAGCGCCCCCTGTTCTTGAGTCCTGTGCGCTACTGACTGCTCTACCGGGGCTCAGCAAACAAAATCTGAATCTTACTTTGACAGGTAGGTGGTGCCTCATGATCCCAACTTGTGGTGTTGCAGTATGTTCGTAACTGTCCTATCAGCTCAAACCCATCATTGCAATAGAACTTCACAACCACATTGAATTCTGCAAAACTTCCAGTGATATTGTTTCCTGCCTCAACTTTAAAACCCCCATTTTCCACTGTTAGTTCATTGTTGGACACAGAACACTCTGAGGCTTTGTGAATTGAAAATAAATAAAAAAATCAAATTGCATTGTTAGGATTGATTGTATGGTGTTAATGCCATTTTCAACATTATTTCAGTCATATCGCGGAAGCCAGTGCATCTATCCATGCTTTCCTGGAGTTTCTTTACCAGTACTCCACACAATATCCTTTCCAAGCCACTGACTACTTTCCAACATAACCATCATCGAATCAATGGTCAGCAGTGAGAGGGGAATGAATCCTGTCGCAATGACTATTATCAATCCTCAGAAATAAATTGGCTGAGCCCGGGATAGAACCCCCAACCCCCTGTTCTCAAGTCCTGTACACTACCGACTGAGCTACCAGGGCCAAGCTGCATTGTTAGGAATGGAAGTATCTCTTGACAACCATACAAAAATTGACTTTTGAAATAAACATAAAACATAGCAGGAAAAAAAGTCTATAACAAACACAATGCTCCTTTGTACAAAGCCCATAAATTTTAACCCTTAAAGTGCCAAATAAACCAACTGGCCATTTTTAGTCTATAATAAGAATTAGATAATTACAATTTTGTTGCTGCATTTTGCTTTTTGAGTACACAGCAAAGCGGACAGTGTAGATCAAAGACCAGACTGCACGTTTTGTGCAGTCTGATCTTAATCTACACTGGCCACAGAGGCAACTGTAGTAGAGAAAGCCGCTTTAAGGGTTAAAAAAAAAATTATTTGCAAGACAAATGTTATTTCAATAATTTATATGTGGTTATAGATTAATTTCTTTAGTTCTTTAACTTCCTTTCCTGCTTCTGTGGATTAACTTTTACTACAGAACAAAAACAGTCAAAAAAATTTTATAGTGAATGGAACTTATCAACTCCTTAGCAGATTATAAAATTTAAGGCTTGTCAAGTTGAAAGCATTTGCCGACAACAAATCAAATATGACTCAAAAAACATCATTTTTATTCTAAATAATTGGATGGATGGATGGATGGATGGATGGGGATGGATGGTTGGATGGATGGATGGATGGATTGATTGATTGATTGACTGATGTTTTACGCTGCTTTAAACATCATTTCAATCATGTCACCGCAACAGCCCACATATTCATCTGTGCTTAGGTTTTGCCAGTAGTAGGCTGGGACCTGAGCTTGCATCTTGCCCAAGGCAAAAAAAGGCCCTGTGTTTCCAGTGAGGGCCTCTAGGTTATAAGTCCTACACTTTACCACAAGCCACGAAGGAAAAAATCATGGTTGCACAAGGATATTTCTCCTTTACTCACAATATTTTCAAAAGCCAATCTATGTCAGACTTACCAACATTTCTCCTTTTCCCAAAATATTTTCAAAAGCATGATCTAAAGGTCATTAAGATGCAGGATTATTTGGAAGAAGGGTAATCCATCTACTGGTAAAATGTTAATTCTATCAAATATTTCATTTTGGTATTCCAAGGCTCTTGATAGCCACCAGAGTCCGTACTCACTAACCATAATTAAGAATATTATTTCAAGTAAATTTGATAGTAACACAACTTCTGATTGGCTAAACCAAATGGTTTAGCCAATCAGAGGTTGTGTTACTTTCAAATTTAGAAAATTCTGAATAATAAGACTAAGAACCTTCTTAAGAATGGTTGGTAAATACAGACACAGAAAGTAATGAGCATAATAAGCAAAAACTAGTTTTCCTCTTTCACTTACATGTACATGTTGGGGTTGTCGTCCACTTTCCAGCTGAGTTGCAGGTTATATTTGGCGATCCATCCATAGTGAAACCTTGGTAACATCCGTAGCTAGCCTCCCCTTCATAGCTTGTAGATGTGGCTTCTATAATGAACCCATTGTTTATCTTGGGTGGTGTTCCACATCTTCTGACTGTAATATTGTCATATTTACATCCAATTATCTTCTACTGCTGGATTAATGAAAATTTCTTTCTATTCATACAACCCCAGATGATCCAATAAAAATTTTATTCCACAAGATATCTCAACACATCTGACAGTATAGATCCTGTACAGTCTGATCTTAATGTACATGTTCTGTAAGAATAAATTTGGTCATAACCTACTATATAAGTGTTTAACCCTTTACCACACAACAAAATTTTATACTCGTCCATATTAAAGAAATTTATAAAAGTCAATTTAAGTGCTCTTTTAAATGAATACTTTTTTTCTTGTTACCAGCGTTTCCTCCTTTTTTCACAGTGTCTTCAAACCCTTCTTCCTCAGGGTCATTAAAAGTCGGGATTGTGTGATAAAGGGTTAAGTGTGAAGTTAATCAGATGATAGGCCTTATGAGCAAAATAAGTCTATCTATGAATATACAAGCAAAAAGTAGATCAAGGATCAGACTGCCTCTATGATATCTAATTTGGAACATCTACAACAAAACTCACCTGTGTAGCTTTAGACTATGAACTGATTACTCTTTACCATACAATCCTGAACTTTAACAACCTGAGGAAGACCCCTTTTAAAAACATTCTGAGAAAAGGAGAAATTGCTGGTAACCAGCTTTTTCTCCTTTTCCCACAATGTTTTCTACCATTTAACTGCCCAGGAGCATAATTCCGGCCATATTTAAATTGTATTCTGCAAATGGTTCCAATTTTTTTTAATGACTGAAATTTTTTATCATTTGGCAAAGAGTTAAATTAAAACTTGAAAACTGACCTCAATCAAACTTTGGGTGAGATCGGGAGGAAAGATAATAAGGAAATAAAGACATTGCACCATTAGAGCAACCTTTGGATACCACTACATTTTCAATGGACTTTACAAATGGTAGACAGCAGAGTAGCAGTAGAGGGTCAACATTTCACATCGGAGAGTTCCCGATTCTAATCCCTTGATGAGCAAGGTCTATCTTTGAAACAACCCACAGCACTGAAGAAGTATTCTTACAGATACCAGAAAGCAAATATACAGAGTGATTGATTTAACTGAATAGTTTTTTACCCTGCTTTCAAACAATTTCAGTCACATTACAGCGACAGCTCACATATTCATATATTTCCTGGGTTTCACCAGTACTAGGCTAGGGCTCTGAAGTGTCTTGCCCAAGGACACTCCCACAAAAACCAAGTGGATCTAGTGATGCTTGAATCCACTGCCTCCAGGTCAAGAGTTCTACACTTTACCAACAAGGCAAGTAGGATGCCTAGCAATTGATCTTAGCTGTAAGAACTTGTTTCTTAATCAACTTAGAAAACATTGAAATTAACTTCAATCTCTTAATCCCTTACCAAACAATCGCAGGTTTTAACAACCATGAAAAAAAAAACATTTGAAACATTTTTTGAAAAAGAGAAAATGCTGGTAACCAGCATTTTATCCTTTTCCCAATATTTTTTTCTACATTATCAAAGACAGAAGTACATGTCATATATAATGTCATCTGAAAATATCTTTAGTTTGGTTGTGTTCGAAATTTTGTTGTTTTATAAAGGGTTTAGAAGTCTCAAGGTGATTATAACAAATGTTATGATATTTTAAAAAGACTCAACATGAACACCTAATACAAGAAAAAGCTCAAATAACTTACTCTGACATTGTGGTATTACAACATTGTTTCCAATCATAAATCCTGAAGTGTCACACATAAGGGTCACAGAGGCCTCATCTTTGTATTTCTCAAGGTTAAACTGGTATCCAGTGGGACAGGACAACATTACCTCTTCTCCATAGAAAGTGTCCATGGGAGATATAACTGTTTCATCTGACAGGGTAAGTGGTTCACAATCTAAATTAGAATTACAAGAATTTAGAGGATAAAAATTTAAACCCTTTATCACATAATCCAAACTTTAAATGACCCTGAGAAAGAAGCCTTTTGAAAACAGTGTTGGAGAAAAAGAAAATGCTGGTAACATCCAACATGACAAAATTTGAGACCTGCCAGAATTAAAAAAAAAAACATTGCAGATGGCATATTAAATGTGCCTAAAATTATGGGAATTTGTTCTTGAAAGGGTTGAGAATACTTAAGGATGAGGAAAAATGCTGGTTTCCAGCATTTTCTTCTTTTCCCATGTTGTTATCATTAGCCTTTTTTCCCACGGTCATTAAACTCTTCATTGTTTGTTAAACTAAAAGGGTTAACTCACTCATTACTGTACCTGTACAGTCTAATTTGCCAACGCCCCCACCCCAGAAAATGTTGCAAAACAGGGATAGTAGCAAACTATTGAAAACAAAGGATCAAAATTATTTTCTACTTGTCTGAAAAGATTGTACGGAAAGAATGTTTCACTGGAAAATTCCCTATTTCACTATTTCCATGTCTTTTTTTTAAACTCTTTACCAAACGACAAAATTTTAGACTGGTCCAAATTGAAAGCAATTGCAGACGACAAAATAAAGGTAACTCAAGAATTGAAATTTGTTTCCAGCAGGGTAGAAAACATTGTGGGAAAAGGAGAAAATGCTGGTTACCAGCATTTTCTCCTTTTCCCACAATGTTTTCAAAAGGCTTCTATTTCAGGGTCGTAAAAACCAGGGATTGTTTGGTAAAGGGTTAATAGCTTTTTGCTGCAAGATCATATTTTTAGTTGGATCTTTTTTGCTCTATGTGATATCTACAATTACACTCACCTATTCCAAATATAACTTCAAATGCTTCAGAGTTCAATGTCACATCTGATTCAAACCTAATCTTTATTTTACCTCCAGGGGCATGAATTATATTTCCTACATCATCAGCAAACACCACTGGCGGTGCCTCTGGACTTGAACTGTCATCCAGATATACCTGTGCAAAAGAGAAATAGCCAACAAATTACTGTACAGGCTAGTTCTAGATTGTTTCAACCCTTTAAGTGCCTTTTACAATCATAGTAGCCTTTGCGGCCAGTGTAGATCAAGATCAGACTGCACTAAACGTGCTGTCTGATATTTGATCTACACTGTCAGCTTTGCTGAGACATTCTGGAAAAGAGTGACCTTGACACTGCAATCATTAAGGTCTTATTTCTAGACTGAAAATGTTCTTTGGGTTTATTTGGCGCTGTAGGGGTTAACTGATAATTTTGTTCATAGATTAGCATCAGATAGTGGGCAATGTAAATCCAAGATCAGAAAGCATGTTGTGTGCAGTCTGATATTGATCCAGATTTTGGACATAAGATTTTTAATCTCAGCCCTCTGAAAACAGATTTATTACGCTGACAATGGAAGTGAAAGAGTAAAATGACATTTTCAAAAGTATCTCCTTTGTATAACTAAAGCAGAGTTCCATGAGTTTTATACTTCTAGTACTTTGCCAAACAGTCTATCCACAGCTCCTCCTGTTTTCAACAAAGCCAAAGAATGGTTTGAAAAGCCTTTTTCCTCAGGGTCATTAAAACCTAACTCATTTTAACTTCTGCAAATGCTTTAAATTTGGACATGTCTAAAATTTTGTCATTCAGTAAAGAGCTAATCCTCATACTGCTGAATCTGGCTTGAGTTACTTTTGTGGTCAGTGTAGATCAAATTCTGACTCCACAAGACATGCAGTCTGATCTTGAATCTACACTGGCCACTAACTTGAGAAATATTGACAAAAATAGCCTTGAAAATTGGAATACATATATTTTTTGTATCAACTAAAATTCCAAAATCATTTTTACGGTAGCAGAAGGGTTAAGATCGAACTTGATTTATGCCTTTCACAATGGCTACCTATGTCAGCCTTGGAAGAAAAAGAGAGTTAACACTTTACCACATTGCAAAACTTTTGACTCGTCCATATTGCAGGGGTTTACAGACGATAGCTAGTGCAAATGTTTTCCAAATGGTAGTATCTGTCCTTGAAGTGGTTGATAACATTTCAGGAAAAGGAGAAAATGCTGGTTACCAGCATTTTCTCCTTTCCCAACAATCTTTTCAATAGGCTTTTTTCTCAGGGTCAATCAACCTCAGGATTGTGTGGTAAAGGGTTCATTAAGGCTTTAACCTCAGGATTGTGTGGTAAAGGGTTCATAAACTTAATTCAAAACATACTTGTAGCATATCTTGAGTTGTTTTATTGACTGGAGGTTGTCTTGGATCCACTGCCAGACTGATTCTTGGAAATTTAACTGACATTCCTCTAGACTTGTTCTGTCCAGCATCCATCGTCCATTCACAGGTCAATTCATGGGGTATGGTTGAGACTGTATCCCCAGGAGAAAAAATCAGTCCTTTCATACTGCTGATGGTAATGTTACAGCCTTGAAATAAAGAAAACAAATTGTTTAGAGCTAAACTTGTTACACTTTTTTATACATTCATGTCAGTTCTCATGTAGGGCTCTTTTGACAGAATACTCTCTACAGAAGAAATACTCCGTTCAGACCATTAGCCTTTTGCCACACAATCCTTAGTTTTAATGACTCCAAGGAAGAAGGATTTTGAAAACATTGTGGGAAAAAGAGAAAATGCTGATAACCAGGATTTTCTCTTTTTCCTGCATTATTTCTACCTTTCCAAAGAAAACACTTCATTTTTTTATTCAAATCTATTTTGTTGTCTTCAAATCCTGTCAATTTAGACAAGTCTACAATTTTGCTTTTTTGTAAAGTGTAAATAGCTACATTATAGCCTTAACCCTTTCCCAAACAATCCCTGGTTTTCACGACCCTGAAAAAGAAGCCTTTTGAAAACATCGTGGGAAAAGGAGAAAATGCTGGTAACCAGCATTTTCTCCTTTTCCCACAATGTTTTCTACCCTCCCAGAACAAATTTCAATTTTTGAGTCACGTTGATTTTGTCGTCTGCAAATGCTTTCAATTTGGACCAGTTTAAAATTTCATCGTTTGGTAAAGAGTTAAAACATAAAGAAAGGATAGTTAAGGTGTTCACAAGTGGACAAAATTTTAGATTCATCTACTTTGAACACAAACATTTCCAGACAACAAGGTATGTCATATGACTAAATGATGGGATTAGTCAAACATTGTGGGGAAAAGGAGAAAACACCACTCTCTGATTTTACTTTGTCCTTGGAAGAACAACCCATGAGAAGATTTTAAAAAAAAAGACAATCAGATCAATAATTGTGTATGAGAGAAAAATATTCACAATATGAACTCACCAGATCTGTAATGCAATACATAGTCACTGATGGTGTTTGAGTACTGCATCCAGACAATAAGGTTGTTAGTAGCTGTTGTATAAAAGGCCTCTGTCATTCTGCTGTGAAACATATCCATGTCACCATCTTTGATATAAACTGGAGCTTCTACCATACTTTTTCCCGACATGGAAATAATCTAAAACAAAACAAGTTTTCAAAGTTAGTCTTTGAATTAAGTATTTGAACCTTTATCTATCAAACAATCCTGTGTATTAACAGCATTCAGGAAGTCCATTTTTGAATACTATGTGGAAAAGGGAGAAAATGCTGGTAATCAGAATTTTCTTCTTATTCCCTAAAGAGGTTTTCAAATCTAGTCCTTGAATTGAATTTTGAAATTCATCAAGCATTTCTGTGCATTAACAGCTTTTAGCAAGTCAGCTTTTGAAAACAGTGAGGGAAAAGGAGAAAATGCTGGTAACCAGCATTTTCTCCTTTTCCCACAATGTTTACTTCCCTGTGAAAGACAGATTTCATAATTTTTGCAACATTTACTCTGTCATCTGCAAATTCTTTCAATTTGGACTAGTCTAAAACTTTGTGGTTTGGTAAAGAGTTAAGAATATGGTAACCATTGTAAGTCTGGTCCAGTCACTGGTCAAACAATGAATATCAAAACTAGAATTGAATGAAAAACATTTTTTTGAGTCCATCATTTTCTCACCCTCCAACAATGATATCAAAAACCTTTTTCAGGGATGGAAAAATAGAGATGTTTAATAAAGATTTAGCTATCCCAAAGTACACTTTTACTCTGAAAGAGTATACAATGCTGTGCATGGCATTAATGTTTAAGCTTATAATTTCACCATGATGTTAAACATTTTTCATTTCAACAACATGAATTCAATAAACCCTTTAACAAACTATCCTATGTTTTATGGTCCTGAGAGAAAAGGCTTAAAAATACATTTTGGTAAAAGAAGAATATGCCAGTAACTAGGATTATCTCTTATTCCTAAAGTGTTTTCTGCCCTTCAAGGACAAAGCTGATCCTTCTAGCCATAGTTAGTTTGTCATCTGAAATTGTTTTCAATGTGGACAATTACAAAAAAATTTCACCTGGTAAAGAGTTTACTGCAAAGTTTCTACAATCCAATACACAGAATTTAAGACAAATAAACATTCTTACATGGTAAGAGATGACTTTCCCCTCTGGCACTGTAATTCTCCAGTAAAGAGACAGCATTTCTGGTCCCAAACTTTCACTACTGAATGGAAACATCAGGCTTTGGTACTCACTGCTGGCTTGTAAAATCTGTTCTTCTCTCATTATATTTGGAATATCTGTGAAAAATCAGATTTAGCAGAGAATTAGCTGTTTCTTTTGAAGTACAGTGATTATCAAAACTGGTTAAACTGGATAGTTAATCCAAATGGTTTAGCTAATCAGAAATCAAAATTTAGAATAAGACTACAAACACTATTTACAATCAAGCAGTGTGATCTTGGATCTGCAATGTCTACAATTTTCTAAGATACCTTGCTGACAACATGAAAATACCAGATCTTTCTCTTCCCCACAAAAAAATAATTACTTTCTCCCCCAAAATTACTTATTTTCAATTCTAAAAGTAAAATTCCACTGCAATGAGGAATGCAATCATTTTAACAAGCATCTGCTCCTTTTTTCAACAATATTTTCATATGGTGTCTACTGAGGGATGTATCTGAAAATAGGTCAAACTCAATATTTTACACTTAAATCTTCAATCACTCATCTATGCAATCTTCAGAATCATAGCTACATCTTCAGTAGGCATCAAATGAAAAATCAAAGAAAGAGCAAATATTAAAAGCCTATTTCAAGCCTGAAAAGCCATACTTTAGAAAACCAGTTATCTCAGTTCCACATTCAGTGTACAAGAACATGATCTACACTGTCCCAAAAACATCCAATGTTTCAAAAGTATCATCATTTATTTAATATAAAACATGATTACCTGTTGTCCAATTGAATGTTTGTGGGCTTAGGATAGGACTTAGATCTCTTGCATACAAACGAACATGTAAAAAGTTGTTGTCCGAGTACACATCATGTTCACTGACAGGACCAGTCAGCCATTCTATTTCCCTTGACTCTGCCACACTAGGTGAACCAGTCAAGATGTGTAAATAGCCACAGTTCAACTCTAAAGGCAGATGTGGCACCTTAAAAAAGCAAAAGAAAGACAACTGTCACCCAGCATTTGCAAAATTTAATTACCTGTTGTCCAATTGAATGTTTGTGGGCTGAACGCTGGGCTGAGATCTCTTGCATACAGACGAACATGTAAAAAGTTATTGTCTGAATACACTTCATGTTCACTGACAGGACCAGTCAGCCATTCTATTTCCCTTGACTCTGCCACACTTGGTGAACCAGTCAAAATGTGTAAATAGCCAGAGTTCAATTCAATTTGGAGAGCAGGTACCTTAAAAAAGGAAAACAGGAAAATGATGGTCACCAGCTGTTTACAAAATTTAACTACCTGTTGTCCAATTGAATGTTTGTGGGCTGATAAAAGGGCTAAGATCTCTTGCATACAGACGGACATGTAAAAAGTTATTGTCGGAGTACACATCATGTTCACTGACAGGACCAGTCAGCCATTCTATTTCCCTTGACTCTGCCACACTAGGTGAACCAGTCAAGATGTGTAAATAGCCACAGTTCAATTCTAAAGGCAGATATGGCACCTACAAAAAGAAAATATATGTATGTAACCTTACTTAACAGTTCTAAACCTAAAGCACTGACCAGAGCTTCTGAGAACAGTTTAGATCAGGATCAGACTGCAAAGGTTTGGTAATTTTCAACCCAAGGCCTAAAACTTACAGCAGCTTAAATTATGAATCAAGTAATACTACAATCATGGACATACTAAATACAAGAGCTATACTGTCCATATGGCTATGGATGAGATGATTTTTTGGTTTTCCATCTAAAACTCTGTGGTTAACATCTGTTTCCTTGGGGTATAGCCTTTTTGTGATCCCATGACTATAATTTGAACGATCTTGGTAGAGGTAAATAAGTTGATACAAGATGCAGACCATGTAATTCCTGTTAAAAAACAGATCTGTGGCTGTGACACATGGAACCCAGTGCAGAGCATTTTTTAGAGCACATTTGGGAAACTTTATAATAGAGTATCAGTAGGTATTGATACATATGAAAACTTCTATGCACTGCTGTTCTGGACAAGAGGAATATTTAAGTTCTCCAGAAAAAAAAAAATTACAACACAACAGCTAAGTTTAATCCGTGGAAGCATGGGTAAAGGGTCAACCCTAGTTTATTCTTTTCAAACAAAACTTGAAGAACTCCTGATACTGACTTTTCATGCAAAGGGATTTCCAGACCAGAGAAAATTTATTAATTCTTTACCAAAGTTAGAAGCAGTGGCCATCCTGGTCATTTAACCGCATAATGATGCTATGAACTGGAATTCTTTTCCTACATGTATACTAATGAGTCTGAATAAGAATTTGAATTGTTCTAGTTTTCTTTGAAAAATCACATGAAATGGTCATTGACAGACAGTGAACATTCAATGACCAAGACAACAGATGACAGATGTTGGGTGATCACAAAAGCTAACCTCTATGTCTTGCCATTAGATAAGCTTAAAAGGATATTAATTCAGATTTAGTTTTATAAGTTTTTCAGAAAAAGTTAACAAAGGCTGCTAATTTTCAATCACATAAAAAGATGATTTTGAAATTAAAACATAGACAGAAATACATATGAACAAGAGGGCTACTGGCCCTAAAGCTCTCACCTGAGTAATATCATCTAAGGTTGATAAAGCTGCAGAGATCCTGATAGTGATGTTGTAAAACATATGGGAGTAAATGACCTACATTTTGACCAGACATGACCCAATTTCGATTTTGTCTGAGATATCAACAAGACTAACATTCTGACCAAGTTTAAAGAGTATCAGGCTGAAAATGTGGCCTCTAGACTGCACTCAAGACTTTTCTTAGATTTGACTAAGTGACCTACTTTTTGACCAGACATGTCCCAATTTCAAACTCATCTGAGACATCAACAAGACAAACATTCTGACCAAGTTTTACAAGTATCAGACTGAAAATGTGGCCTCTAGACTGCACACAAGACTTTTCTAAGATTTGGCTAAGTGACCTACTTTTTGACCTGATCTGAGCTAATTTTGAACATGTCTGAGATATCATCAAGAAAAACCAACTAAACTTGTTTCATGAGTATCAGCTTAAAAGATGACCATTACAGTGCACATTTAGGTTTTACTAAGATTTGGCCCAGTGACCTTCTTTTTGACCCAAGGTGAATCAATTTCAACAGTCTCTGAGATGTCATCAAGACAAATGGTCTGACCTAGTTTCATGTGTACCTACTTTCTGACCCAAAATGACCAAATTTCAAACTTGTTTAAGATATCATAAAGACAAACATTCTGACCAAGTTTCAAGAGTATCAGACTCAAATGTGATCTTTAGAGCGCACACAAGGTTCTTCTAAGATTTCACCCTATGAAACACTTTCGGTCTGACATGACACCCAATTTCAAACTTGTATCAAGACAAACATTCTGACCAAGTTTCATGAGTATCTGACCGTATTTGTGGCCTCTAGAGTGCACACAAGATAAATGCTGATGACCACAAGACGGACAACACAAGCCAGACACAGCTTAATCACAAAAGCTTACCTTCAGCACTTTGTGCTTAGATGAGCTAAAAACACAAGGATTTACAGAGGTTTTGGTATCTTTACCATAAATTCTTTTATTCTGTTTGATAAAAATATAGACATTATAGCATAACAAGGTATAATGCTTGGTCCAATCACAAGCTCAGCCATTTTGTGTTATATGATGATCTATAATGTTGAAAATGCCATTATGAACCATAAAACCAAACTAGTAAGAGGAAGAAGTTGTCTGTTGAGTCACAAAATACAGAATGTTTCATAATTATTATTGTCATCTACCTATTCTACACCCTATTCTACACTATAATCCTTTATCAGGCAATCTTGCATTTTTACGACCCTGAGGAATAAGGCCTTTCAAAATATTTCGGAAAAAGGAAAAATGCTGGTGGCCAGCATTTTGTTCTTTTCCCACAATGTTTTTCTTCATATACTGAGATCATCATTTGAGCCACATTTAATTTGTTTTCTACATATGATTTCAACTTGAACAAGTCTAAGATCTTGTCATACGGTTAAGAGTCAAGAATAATTTAACCCTTGGAACACCAAATAAACCCAACAGACTTTACGGGCCTGTTGCATAATGCAGGTTTTAAGATAAACTCGAATTTAAACTCGAGTTTTACGCTATTCCATTGCATAAACATAGATTACTAAGACCCCGACTAACAGTTAAACCTAGAGATTTTCTTTATCATAGTTTAGCTTAAACTCAAGATTAATTTATCCACGTAACTTGCGCAATCTAAACCTGCATAGAGGTAGGTTTTAGCTTCAGTTTAAGGAGAAAATCGTAACTTATTTCACTTTAGAAAAAGAAGATGGCAACCAATATTCTATTTTGGATCCAATACCAGCATATCAGAGTGTGAAATAGCCTTTGCAGGGTGATTTGGACGATTTGTCTTGGGATGATTTATCCGATGAAAAATATTTGGGCACAATATGGTTACTCAAAGTGCTGGGTTAGTTGTAGGAGTGTCCTTGGGAAAGACTCCTCAGAGCCCTAGCCTAGTACTGGTGAAAACCTAGGGCAATTTAAATATGAGAGTTGTCGCCGTGATAATTATGTCTGAAAAAATGTTGAAGACGTCAAAATACAACATTCAATCAATCAAAACATAAAGATCAATCACATATATCAGGATCTAACCCCAAAACACCATTTTTTCTCCATTTTAACTCATGTCAACATTTGAACTTCAGACCACAGTGTAAACAAAATTGTAAAAAAAAAAGTTGGAAACGTGGGAAAAGGAGACAATGCTCGTAATGAAGAAATTGCCCGCGAAGTTTTTTTTTTTTGTCCAAACACTTCTACAAATATCGTGTCGTAAATAGAGGATCTTACATGAGTGTTTATGTATTATCATTTTTATCAAACGAGATGACTAAAATTGTAAGACGCGCGCCTTGGCGAGCATCAAATACATTTTAGTCAACGAGTGTGATAAAAATGATAATACATAAACACGAATGTGAGATTCTATTTATAACATAAAACGAATGACAGACAAAAAATATCCTGCCTCATCACCTTTTGCCTATATACCATTCACGGGTCCATGTTTACAATATTATTGTAGTTTGGTTTCAAATGTGTACATAGATCTACACAAGTAGATAGCTCCATGACTTTTACACGGAAAGTAGAATAAAACAGTCTCTAGAAGGGGTAAGCCAAACTAATTCAGCAATTTTGTTGTATTAAAAAAACCTTTCACTGCATTTCTTGCTTTTTGTTAAACACGAAAATCAAAAACTGTCCACGTGCATACACCTTAGCAACAATGACGTCATTTTTCCGCGAAATGGCGTATTAGTACTATTTCCGGCATTTCCTGTGGTTGGTTTCTCAAGCTTCACGCACTCATGACTGAAAATTTATCAGAACCGGGACCCAAAAAACGGTAATACACTAGTGTATTATCAAAAATAAATCATGGGTTTAATACGCTGCCAGAGGAGGTTTTATGTGATAAAAAGGAATAAATGATTTTTTTTTTGACAATGGACGGGTGCCACAGTCTAATCTGATTAGAATAACTCGCCATAATATTTATCTGACCAAATTGTTCTACACCCGAGGAAACAGCATCCACACCAGCATCTCTGACATAGTGTGGGTAAACAAGATGAACAATGACCGAAATTATTATTAAATTTGAGCATTGCTGACCTTTATCTTTCCATTCGGGTGGACAATATAGACAACCATCAGCCTACATATCTCAGTCCATACCTTTCGCTGGTCAAGCAATTTGTCTTTAGATAGATTCAGGAAAAAATGAAATTGTCCGGATAAAGAGATAAATGAACTCAGAATAGGTGTTTATAAATAAAAGGGTTATAAATACATTTCAAATGCAAATTAAGAGCCTCCCAGTATTCTCTTTTACAATCAAAATAAGGACAGTTAAGTGCAAGACCAGTATTCAACTACTATGCAATCTGATCTTATTCTAGGCCTTATGTAAATTTGACCGATGTATTGCAACGCCATGAAAGGCTGTGATGGTTGATTATTTTGGATAGAGACACTTCTTAACACTTTACAAAATAAAAAATAAGCCCTGGTTTTTATGGCTGCTGGGAAGACAGATTTGAAAACACTGTGGAAATAGGAAAAATGCTCATACCAATTATTTTGTAAAACTATGTTTCAACTCTTCCAGAAAAAAAAACCATCATTTGAGCCACAGTTATTTTGACGTCTGCAAATGTTTTCAATTTGGACGAGATCAGAATTTTATTGTCTGGTAAAGAGTTATTCCCATAACTCCATATGGACGTCTATCTTATCATGGAATTTACTTAGATGGGCACTGTACTAAGAGCTCAATCAGTATATCTGATATATATACACAGGTATATGTATCTGTGCTGTCTGATCTTGGTCAACCTTTTTTTTTTTTCGCATTTCTGTATTCTCAGATTCAGAAATAATAACAATCTAGTTTAAAAAAAAAAAAGTAACAGCTCTTTATGTTGACCCACAAGCAGCAGATCGTACTGGATAGCGGCGCATTCAAACCTGTATATATACTCCGTCGTGTATAATCACGTGCAGAAATGTAGACAAAAGTCGTGAAAGATGCTCTGAAGGTTAACCACAGATTTTAAAGTGTTTCTGTTTGTGTTATACACATGGTCAAAAACTTACAGACAATTGAATTCTCTTCCCAATAGGTGCTTCAAAAGACCACCAACAGTCTATTCCTTCATATACTCTTGAAGAAAACTCTCCAAAGCTTTCGTCAGCACTTATTTGTGTGAAATTCTTGCATGAACCAGCTTTCAATGAAAAAAGAAAAGAAAAAAAATCTAAAATGTCTTTTATAAAATTTACTCTAATGCTGCAATGCAAAGGTAGATGTAAGTGGGTAAATTGTAGATCAAAATCAGGCTGTACATGCATGCACTCTTTTCTTTCTCTGAGCTGTGTTCTTGTTAATTTCTGATTCTCATTCAAAACTGGTGACTATGAACACTTGAGAGTATAGCTCAGTTTGCGATTGTGGACTGTGTAAACTACCATCAGACTGAAAAAATGCAATCTGATCTTAATATGACATTTTCAAAGATGTTAATTCAGGTAAGAAATGATCTTCACTCTCCATAGAAAATTACAAAATTTCAGGCGAGTCCAATTTAAAAGCATTTGCAGATCATAAATGCTGTTGAAATAATGGGATTTGTCTTTGAAAGAGAAGAAACCATTGTGTGAAAAGGAGGTTAGGAGGATATGCTGGTTACAAGCAGTGTGTCTTCTTCTTATTACATTTTCCAAAGCCTTCTCCCTCAGAGTTGTAAAAATTCAGGATTGCTTGGTAAAGACTTCAATGAATGCTAAGATCTTTACTACAAGTATAAAATGTCCATCTCATGTAACACTTTACCAAACAAACCTGAGTTTTAACAACCCTGACAAAAATTTCCCAGGGGTAATTTACTTAGGGGGCAGATTTTTATTTTTTTTTTCGGGGGTGGGGGGAGTGGAATATTTCCTCAGGGCAGTTTTCCATGAGGCAATTTTCCTGATTTGTCTTTGAAGGGGAAAAAAAGCGTGTGGGAAAAGGAAAAAATGCTGATTACCAGACATATTTTGACAAGCTATATGAATATCCTGTTTTAGCTCTGTACCAAATAATTATCATGTGAGGGGGGGCTTTTGAAAACATTTTGGAAACAGGATAAAATGCTTGTAAACAGAATCTGCTCTTACCAAACTGTTTTCTTCCCCTTTCAATGACAAATTCTGTCACTAGAGCCAACTTTGATTTGTGGTCTCTAAATGCTTCTAATTTGGACAAGTCTAAAATTTTGTTGATCCCTGGCTCGGCCAATTTTCTTCTGAGGATTGATGATAGTCATTGCTACAGGATTCATTCCTCTCCAACTGCTGATCCTTGTTTCGATGATGGTTATGTGGGAAAGCAGCCAGTGGCTTGTAAGGAAAACTGTGTGGAGTACTGGTAAAAGAGACTCCAGGAAAGCATGGATAGGGGCACTGGCCGCCGCGATATAACTGAAATAATGTTGAAAACGGCTGTAAACACCAAACAATCAATCAATCAATCAATCAATCTAAAATTTTGTTGTCTAGTAAAGAGTTAGAGCTCTTTACCAGGCAACTAAACTTTGTGGTCATATGCAGACAGCAAAGTACATGTAACTCAAAAATCTGTAAATTATCTATCAAAGAGAAGGAAACATTGAGCGAAAATGAGACTTTCTCTTTTTCCCAAATTGAACATTTTCAAAAGCCTTCATTGTCAAGGTTTTGTTTGGTAAAGGGTCAAGTCCAAGAAGAAGAGTTGAAGCACTAAGTACATGTATATAGGATCAAAACTTACAGCAGTTCCTCTCGTCTGACTTGTCAACACAATCGTCCACTCCATCACAAATAGCAGCTGAGGCATTGATACATTTATCTCCCAAAGCACATGGTACAAATCCTACAAACAAAGATTATGATCAAGGCCTCTCTTCATATAGATCAATCATAACAGTGGACATCTTTTTGAAACAAGGTAAATTACTAATTGCTATCACATGCAATGCTAGGAGGTCACCAATCTAAATACCACTAGTCTCATGAAACACCTAGAATTGAAGATAGTCATAGAAACAGAGTTTTATTCCTCTATCACTGCCGAAATTGTTTCAATGGGGTTAGTTTGGAAAGCTGCTAGTAGCTTGGGAAGAAATTGCAAAAAATACTAATAAAGAAGAATCTGCGCAAGCATGTTTAGGTGCACTGGCTGCCCCGATCAAACTGAAATAATGCTGAAAATGGCATTAAACACCATGTAAACATATAACCTAAAACTATGGCTGCAATGAAAGAAAAGCTCATCCAAAGGAGGCTTTCAACTCTAGATATGCTTTACAATCATTCCTATAGCTACTGAATCACAAAATTAACAGAATATATTGAATGATTGAAACGTGGGACAAAAATTTCCTGTATTGAAAAAGTATTCCTAGTAAATAGAGGATAATCAACTGGTTGTGTGTGATACACATGTATTAAAAATCTGTCAATATAATGGGGTGTGATGCGGTTGAAAAAACAAGTCCAAAGGATGAGTTTTTAAACCGCATCAAACCCCATTCGAGTGACAGATTTTTAATATCACACACAACTTGTTGATTATCCTATTTATTATATTCCTAATTCATTCTTTTTTATTCTAATAATCATCAAGAATGGTACAATATGAGCTATATAAGAAAAAGGTAGTTCCAGCAATCATTCTAAAACTATATTGTCACTAGTGATGATACCATAATTATCATCACTAGTGGTGTTGTTCACTGTGGAATCCCGTAATTCACTGTCAGGAATATAATAAAAAGGTTAACTATATCTACCTTCCAAACAAGCCTCATACTGACAAACAAAATAGTCCATCATGTCACAATTCTGTATTCCTGCACCCTTCACTCTGTCCATGAACACACAAGACCCTTTTGATTCATCAGGCTCATAGTCTGCCCAAAGACTGATACTTTGTAATGAGACCATGTTATCTCTAGCTCTCCAACTGCCATCTGTGTCCTTCTGAATGCCTGGAATAAGAATTTAAAGCTTAACTAAAGATCCTGTATTTTTTTTACGTTGGCAAAAAAGGTTTTCCAAAACATCATGGGGAAAGTGGTAGTATGCAGTATTTTTTCCTTTTTCAAATAATTTTTCTATGCTTTAGATGACAAATCCCATCCTTTGAGACACATTTATTTCATTTTCTAAAAATGCTTTCATGATGAGAAAAAAATTCTTGTGAGTAGTTTTTATTATTGCAGTAATTTACTGATATGAACAATGCATTAGGGAAGAAATATTTGCTCATGAATATGACTGTGTTACTGGAAAACAGGGCTTTTCACCAACTATTCACTTATGAAAATAGCTTCTTGAAGTCCTTTATTATTTCTTTTATCTTTCTTTTACACTGTTTGGAAAGTTCAGTCTGACCTTGGATCTACAAAGTTTGATTTTGTCATAGTTTTCTACAGTATGAAAAATACATAGAACATTCTGTAAACAAGTCACTATAAGAGGTGGGTTATCAATTTCTCAAACATTATTTCTTCGCTAAATCCTAAGTTGTGGGTACTTGTCAGAATTGTCTCAACAAGACATTACTCTTTGCACCCATTAAACACTGCTTTTATCTGTATCTTTAATCTGAGTATTTCTGCAGACTAAATATACCCATTTCACATTTATTCCTTCAATGGGCTTAACCCATTACCACACAATCCCTACTTTTGACGCCCCTGAGAAAGAAGCCTTTGGAAAACAATGTGGGAAATGGAGAAAATGCTGGTAACTACTCTTCCCAAACCAAATTTTAATTTTTCAGTCACCTTTATTTTGTCGTCTGCAAATGCTTTCAATTTGGACCAGTCTAAAATTTTCATGTGTGGTAAAGAGTTAACTCAAGATGAAAATGAGCATTTTCAATACTTACCCGTCCAAAAGGTGTCTGGCAGTCCATCTTCCAAAGCAAAGAACTGCTGCTGATTTCTAGGGATGAATAGATCCCCTCCTTGTCTGAAAACACAGTTTTGGTACATGTTTACATATCAGAAACACTGATTATTGTTGAACTTACCTCTAGAATGCCATACAATCATAGTGTTTTTTGACTGGTTCTGATTTTAGCAATATGAAAGAGACTTATAAGAGAATGACCCTTACCTAATTACAGAGAAATTCAAAAGGCCAGTCTGAAGAATAAAATTTCAGGAGGTGCATGTGCATTTTTACATTAGGCCTAACAAAAAAAAACTGTGTTTAGGGTTTCAGTCTGAGATGTTGTAGGTAGGGACTTTTTTTTTTCCAGAAATTTTTCACATGGACCATGTACTAAAATCACATCCAACAGACTAATTTTTCCCATTCGTAATGTAAAAAGTTTAGGCTTGGCAGCATTTTCTAGGTAGGGTCTGGAAACCCTAAACACAGATATTTTTTTGATAGGTCTTGGCTGTAGCAACCAGATTTCTCTACTGAACTTTATTGCATCACTTGTAGGACATATACCGGTATTATTTTGTTCACTCATACATGTTGTGCACTTTGCTACATATGTGAACATGAAATAAATCTGATTTAAGTATATTTCTTTAAATAATTGAAATGATTACAAAAATATGTTTATCCTTGTGCACAACGCAATACTTTTTGCAGACCAAGTTCAAGCAACACAGAACATACATGCTACTCTTGTCCAACCTGTCAGATACATCAACTTTCAGAGATGTTTACACTCATGTAAGCACTTTCTCTATAAAGTGTCCATTAAATTTACATGGCATGCAAAGATTTTATAAGTTAAGTCACTTAAAGTCTACCTAAATTTCAAATTTCACTTGTTATTGTCACATCTGAAATCAAGGAAAAAGAAGGACGTTAATTTTTCCTTTATAAATCGGGGGAAAAAAAAAACCTGGGGGTGAAGGATCAAAACATCATTAAAAAAAATCCAATCACTAAATTTAAACCTTTACCACACAAGAAAAATGTAGACTTGTCCAAATTTAAAATAATTGCAGACAGCAATTCAAATGTGACTCAAATGAGGAAATTTGTCATTGATAGGGTCGAAAACATTGTGGGAAAAAGAGAAAATGCTGGTTACCAGCATTTTCTCCTTTTCCCACAATGTTTTCAAAAGGCCTTTACCTTAGGGTCGTAAAAAGTCAGTATTGTGTGGTAAATGGTTAACCCTCAGAGTGCCAATTGATATACATACTGTAGTTAAATACAACAGATTTTTTTCTTTTTTTGGAAAAAATACCAAAACAATACAGTTTTCAGACTTTTTTGCCAAAATGTCATAATAATTATAGTGGACAGTGTACATCAGACTGAATCTTATGTGCTCTCTGATCTTGATCTACAATACACTGGAGGCAAACGAAACTAAAATTGTAGTTGGCACCTTGACTGCTTACTCTTTAACCTACAATCGTGAGTTTTTACAGCCTTGAGACTGAAGGATTTTGAAACAATTTCTAGAAAAGGCGAAGATGCTGATCATCAGCATTTTCCCCTTTTCCTACAATGCTTTCTATAGTTTCAGACAGAAATCATTTTATCAGCTATACTGATATTGTCATCTGCAAATGTTTTCAATATTGCTGGGTCTCAAATTTTGTTGTGCATTAAAGGTTAAGAGTTACCTTTTACAAGTAGTGTATGCATGATCCCTAGTCATGGGAGTGTCCACCATAAGATAACAATCTCCTTCATATAATGTCCAACCTATAAAGAAATTACAGGTAAATGCAATAATAACTGTAATAAATTTCAGATGTTATGGCAAACTTTTGTGAAACATAATTTGAAAATACATTAAATTTTATTTACATCTACATCTACATTTTAGATGTAGGGGTAAATACAATATAATTGTAGATCTATACCAAACTTGAAAAAGATATCATCAAAGCTTTTTAATACCAAATGTGTAAATCTAATTAGATTTACATGTATTTACTTAACTAGATATGTCTTCTATTTCCTAAAGTTTGAGTTGGACGTCCTAAAATTTAGGTAAGATTCAAGCTTAGGATAATCAAGAAGCCATAAACCTAAATCTACCCCAATTCACTTAGATCTTTATTTGACCATAACTGTAGACTTATTGCAAAACCAGACAATAAAGAAAACTTTGCTTTGTCCATCATAATCTATGGGTTACATGCTATTCATAAGGCCTAACAAAAAATATCTGTGTTTAGGGTTTTAGTCCGAGATCCTGTGGGTAGGTAGGTAGGGATTTAATTTCTTTTTTTTTTTTCAGAAACTTTTTACATGGACCATGCACCGAAATCAACCCAACAGGTATTTTTTTCTTTTTTTTGATCGCTGCATGAAAAGTTTAGGGTTGGCAGCATTTTCTAGGTAGGGTAGGGAAACCCTAAACACGGATATTTTTTTTTTTAGGCCTAATCAGTCTTCAAGGTATCCAACATGACTTTTGAATTCTATGAAAAAACACAAGATATGTAAAAAAAAAAAGAGGGAAAGATATTGGTCTAGAGTCTATATGCATACCTTCTTTACAAACAAATGTTACGATTTCGTGCCCATCACTGTAAGTCGCCTGAAAATAAACCAAAAAAAAAAAGGTAAAGATTCGACCGCGAATGAAATGAAATGATTTTGCGCAGAGTCTGCACTGCAGAAAAGACTAAGACATTAAAATTTAAGAAAACCTAAACAACAATTGACCCTTTATCGAACAAAAGGCTCTCTTAAGTTTGATCCTAATCGACATTACCTAGAAAAGCATCGAACCTTGTACTCGATTTTCCCCTAGACCTAGTATAATTTTTTTAAGCATTTCTGTCACCTGGCGTTTTGTCAATACAAAATCGGATGCCGGATTGAAGTTGTGAAAAATAGTCCCGTATGAAAATTTCATATCAGGTATTTCTGCTGCATTCTTTTACATGTTGGGATAATAGTGTATGTCTAAGAAGTATTTGGATGTTGATTCGATGATATCTGTAGAAACAAAGAACGTTGTATTTTGGGTGTGACATTAAATGATGCGATCGAGGGATCCATTCGGTAAATCTCGGTTGATCCTGAAATGAAGTTACGGAATTGGCCAATTTCGTCATTCGGAAAATCTCGTAGAATCCGTTGCATTCGGCAAACCTCGGATGATCTGTTAGATTTAGGCACGGAAATGCCCGAGTTGTGACGAATGGATCCTTGACAAAAAAAAAAGGTAGATCACACCAATGACTTATCGCCCCATTACACTTGAGTGAAAGTTACAATCTTTTGCAAGCTGCTGTCCTTCTCTTACAAAGTTGTCTGTTTCCAGTGGCCGTCACAAAAATTCAGATAACGATTGCAGTTCATTTTTGCTTGTCTTCCTCAAACACAATTTTCCTTCTAGAAAAAGACGGAAAACCGAACTTTTTCTGTAATTTACCGCCTGCAGACGACCTTTCTATTTCAGCAAATAGGCTAAATTTTAGAAACACTATGGCAACGGAAAAAAATGATTTTTATTTCTTCTTGAGTCACATTGTTTTTTATGAGCATTAATTCTGTGGACGATTGAGTAAAATTTTGATTCTCGTTCATTATAAATCCGGCCTCCAGATTTACACAGATTTTTCAAAGTCGTCTGCTACAGGAGATGAACCGTTCAACACTTTACCAAATGACAAAACTTAGGCTTGTCCAAATCGAAATATTTGCAGACGAGAAGTTAAACATTACTTAAATATCGACAGTTTTATTTGGAAGGGTAGGCTATCTACTGGCATTTTCTCCTTTTACCAAAAATGTTTCCAAAAGCCTTCTTCTTCACTGTTATCATAACACGGGGTTGTTTGGTGATGGCTTAAACTCAAATGGAAACCTCAACCCGTGGATGGCGTTTAATGTAAAAAAAACAACACCACTTTGAATATAATTTCATTTAATACAAGAAAATGCAATTTTTGCTGTAAACTATTGATTAAAAACATTCGGATATTTGTCTGTAGGTAGACGTTTTACAAACAATTGAGCCATGCTCTGTGAAAAAGGGGCTTAATGCATCTGCGAAGAGTATCGACCCAGGTCAGCCTGCGCAGTCCGCGCAGGCTGACTTGTGCCGAAACTGTTCGCTATTGGTCAATTTTCTGTAAGTCCATGGAGCACTCTTTCTTCAGATTCACTCATTCCTTAGACCGAGTGTTTATTATGGATCCTTAATTATATGATGACTTGCTTGGCGTAATGGATCATGGAGATGCATTAAGCCCCCTTTTGCCAGAGTATGGCTCAATTACAAAGTATTTAACCCTTTATCAGACGACAAAATTTTAGACTCGTCAATATTGAAGGCTGTTACAGACAATAAATTAAATGTGCCTCAAATGTTTGTACTTGTTTCTGAAAGATAAGAAATGTTGTGGGAAAGGAGAAAATACTGTTTACCATCATTTCCTCCTTTTCTTACCATGCTTGTAAAAGCTATTCTTTTTTATCAGGGTCGTTAAAAGTTGGGACTGTGTGGTAAAAGTTTAACCTTTAAGCTTCTAAGTGCGACTCACTGACCGTTTGCGGACAGTGTAGATCAAGATCAGACTGCACAGAACGTGCAGTCTGATCTTGGATCTACCCTGTCCGATGAGGAGATATTTTTCTCAAAAACTAGGTTTGAAATAACAATATTCCGGTTTTTACTATCGGTTTAAAAGTTTTGTTTAACTTATTTAAAAGGATAAGGGTTACTGGACAGTGGAGATCCTCGATCAGATTTATGTCCAGTCTGACCTTTTAAGGCACTATAAAGTTCCGCTTGGCACTGTACGGGTTAATTGGAAAGTGAAATTGGGAGATCAGCAGGGTCCGTATTTACCAACCATTCTTAGGAACGTTCTCAGTCTTATTCTCAAGAATATTCTGAATTTGGAAGTAACACATCTTCTGATTGGCTAAACCGTTTGGTTTAGCCAATCAGAAGTTGTGTTACCTTCAAATATTGAAAATCTTGGAGAATAAGACAAAGAAAGTTCTTAAGAATGGTTAGTGAATACTGACCCAGTAAATGAGACTGATTTGACATTCGTCGCAAAAATGGTAAAGGTTATCGGAAGGAAATTCTAGTAATGGGTTTTGTCCTCGTTTCGTTTCCTAAACCATGTTTTCTGTCACTGGTTCGTAAATCACGATATTTTATGGACAGGCCTTTGAAGCTCTATTGGTCTATCCCGGAACACTAAAATTTTCCTTGGTCGATCATCTAACACTTATAGCAGATTGGTGCATCGCCTGTATATCACGGAATATACTGAAATTTTCATTAACACCGTTTCTATAAATAGCACATTGGCGACTCCCTCTATATCGTATATAGTAAGTCTTACTAGATAGATTACGGGGGAATCGCCAATGTGCTATTTATAGTAACGGTGTCCGATAATGAAAATTTCGTTATCCCTTGGTAGACCAATGGAGTTTCAGAGGCCTATGTCTTATTGTAGCCGAGTGCTCTTTTTATCAATTTAGTGGTGTGATACCATTCATTCCTTTCGTGCAATTAAAATCCTTTTTGTTAGTTTAGACTCTTTCAAACCTTACGTCATATTCACGTGCCTCCTGTGCAATACAAGTTTGGAGGACGAGCAAGACAGTCGTCTTTGTCTAAAAAGAAAATCAATTGTCGTTTGCTGAAGTTTAAATAATGGTTCATAGGTGTAGGTGAAAACTTCCAAACGCTAGGTTTTAGTTGCAATACGCTGACTTTCTGTATTTATTTTCTTTTCGGCCTTTGTTATTGTTGAAATTGTATTCAGTTTTCGTGCGACATTTGAAATGGCGGCATATATTACTAACTAAAGTTTTGTCATAGTTTCACCGAACGTGTTTGCAAGTTTCTTAATTTATTGCACTTTTATTACAGCTTAACAACATTTAACAGACAACTCACGGTGTGTGTGGCGAGATTGACAGGCCTTGTTTTGTGTGAGCTGTAACAATTCCACAAATTGGTGAGTTGAAATGTGTATTTCTGTACAATATGTTTTATGTGTACATTGTTTGTAAGATTTGTTATTACATGCATTTCTGTTTTCAACCAGCACTTTCACACTAAGCTAGAACTGGAGTTCATAGTTGTCATAGCCTGTGTAAGTTTGTGAAAGTCATTTGCATCCTTATTTCATTTAGATTTATTCATGTAGAAGTATTTATATTTTGTATTTATATTTGTATCTGTAAGTCCTATTTCAGGAGCGTAGTTTTTATGGTTTTAAACTTGTACTTAAAATGTTTTTGTATTGTATTGCAGATACATATGCTCTAGTAGATGCAGAAGTAAAGGATAGTTATAACCTTTTTGTTCCTGTTCTACTTTTACCTCGTGCCTACCAGTATATGGTGAAACCCTTTAAGTACTTAACCACAGACTTTATAAGTAGAGCAGGCAACATTATGGTAAAGGATAGACTTCTCTATGTTTAAATCAGTAACAGACAAAAAAAAAATCTGTGGCTAAAATGTTGCGATCCATCTAAGAAAGGCCGAAAACACCGTGACAAACTGGTAACCAGCTTTTTTACCTGTTGTTATGATGTTTTCAAAGCCATATGGCCTACGGTCGTAGTTCTAAAGACAGTTTCATCCTGGTGTTGCATATACAGTGTTCAATTTGAATTGCAGGTGCATCATATTCAGTTGAACGAATTCCCGCAAAGAATAATCGAAGATCAAGTACTCTTTATCTATCAAGTCTTAAAGAAACTGAATTTCGATAATCGATATTCAATTATTTTTTAGGGAAAAAATGACATCGGTGCATATCTTGTTTAACAAGCCGAATCCTCGGTTTTTCAAATTTTCTAATCCATTCTAAAATGCGTATGCATACAACCCTTGGCGATACATACTAGTATTACTTCTAAGTTCTAACCGCACGCATACCTTAAAGATGGACATTTTAGGTACTAGATCTAGTACGTAAAGAGCCACGAGAGACCTCTCAGTTTTTTTTTTTTACGAAAATTTGCAATAGACGTTTTTTTTTTTTTTAATTTGTGGCTTAAGCCTTTTCAGCATTTTTCAAACATAGAAGGGAAGTGGTTTCCTGACTTGTTTTGTGTCTGGCTTTCGCCATCATTTGGGTGTGTCTCAGCACAGCCTTGCAGAAAGACAATATGGCTATCCTGAAGCCAGGGACGCTTACAGGGATCGGACCTAGATTTACTCTTTACAAATCACCAAATCATGGAATAACCTACCAATAAATAGGCTAAAACCCACGTCGTTGCCGAATTTAATTAACCCTTAGGCTGCTTAGGGCGACTCAGTGACCTCTTGCGGACAGTGCAGATCAAGATCAGACTGCACGGAACGTGCAGTCTAATCTTGGATCTGCACTGTCCGAAAAGGAGACATTTTTCTTCTAAAAGTAAGTCTGAAATGGTATTTTTCGGATTTTTCTATCGGCTTGAAAGTTTCATTTAATTTATTTAGGAGGATAAGAGTTAAGTCCATATTGAAAGCAACTGCAGAAAGAAATTAGATATTTGTGAGAACAGGAGAAAATACTAGTTACCAGCATTTTTTCCGCTTCCCACAATACTTTTAAAAGGCTTCTCCGTCAGTGTTTTGAAAACTCTGGATTTTGTGGTAAAAGGTTTAGGATCCTATTTTAGATTGCTAAGATCCTAAGGGTTTAAGTCATAAAAAACGTGACAAAAGATATGCTACAGATGAAACGGGATACCAACGCCAAATAACAAAGACTTCAGTCACGGATGGCAAGTTGTGTCGTTTTCAACATGTACGCGTATTTTAAAACTTCCCTCTGAGTCAAAATGTTTCGCAAATTTTTAGCAGACCATCTTTGAAAGGATTACACAAATGTTGAACAAAGTTTTTTTAATTCAGTACAATGTACTCTCTACTGACTACATACTTTAATCATCCATATTCTGATAATTAATTGATTATCCTGCTGAGATAGATGACTTTATTGCCCTGTAATACATAATACATATAGAACATTGCAGTAAAAGGAGTTACCCTCATTTTCTCCTTTTTTCAACAATGCTTTCAAAGGCCTTTTTCCTCGCGGTTGTTTAAACACGGGATAGTGTGGTTAATGTTTCAATGACCGTATAAAAATGAGGAAATTGACAAGATGGAGCAATTTTCTTTTGCTTCTGAGGGTCCTGTGTGGCTACGTGGTAAGGTCGTAGGATTCCTATCCTGGATACCCCGAGGCGATCCTTACTCGAAGTACTAGATTTTCCAGGGGAATGTCCTATGGTAAGACGTTTCAGAGTCCTGACCTGGTACTGGTAAAGCTCAGGACATGATGCTTGAATATGTGAGCTGCAGTCGTGATTTAATCGATATTTATGTTGAAAGCGGCGTAAAACACCATTCATTCATTAATTCATTTGATTTAATTTATCAATCAATCTTTCGCTCCTGTATACTTTAGATTTCAGCCATCCTCTGTGAAAAGGGGGCGTAATGCATCTGCGAAAAGTATCGGCCCCGGTCAGCCTGCGTAGTTCGCGCAGGCTGACCGGGGCCGAAACTTTTCGCTTTTGGTCAATTTTCTGTATGCCCAAAGACTAGTGTACCTCATGAGTTTGTCGGTTGATAAAAAAACGTTGCTATTATGGATCCATAACTATGTGATGTCTTCATTGGTACAATGCATCATGTAGACGCATTAAGCCCCCTTTTGCAAGAGCATGACTCATTTATTTTGCACTTGTAACATATAGAAGTCGAATTTGTTCCCAAGGTAAAGCGGTTTCGAAACAGCACTTCACCACTTGCCAAACAATCACACGTTTTAACAAACCTGAGGTAGAGGGCTTTTGAAAACATCACGGACAAAAAGAGAAAATGCTGGTGACCAGCATTGTCTCTCTTTACCACATTGTTTTCTGCCAATTCGTAGAAACATTTCACCATTTTTTGCCACATTAAAATATCTTGTCTACAAATGTTCTCAATGTCGACAGGTATTTGCAAATTTATAAAGTAATGAGTCAAATTTCAGTGTTTTCCCTTTAATTCATTACCCATTACTCAAAACTTCCTCAACACCAAGTGCATACATTTAAAGCAAACAAACACAGTATTATAATTCTTTTCTTAAGCGTGGAAAATATTGTTTGGAAAGGAGCTTTTGCTTGTTAAAGCTATAGCTTCTTTTCCAGCACTGTTTTCCCAATCTGTGAGCTGCAGGAGCGTTCAGGTATCTTAGAGGATACAGCTATGGATTACGAAACTTGATACCTTAACTTTTTTTCCTACAACAAAATTACAGATTCGTCCAAATTGAAAACATTTGCAGACGACAAATTAAGCGTGACTCAAATGAAGTAATTAATCATTTAAAGGGTGGAAAACATTATGGGAAACGGAGAAAATGTTGATGACCAACATTTGATTCTTTTCCCACGATGTTCAGAAACTTTATTCCTCATTGTCGTTAAAAAACGGGATAGTCCGGGAAAGGATATACATGTAGACACTCGATACCTAAAGTCAAATATTTTCAAGATTTTAACAACTCCATATACTCGTATTACAGGCATTATGCAGATACAGTATCCCTTGTCTGAATTCAAGTTAAACGTATGTATTTCATGTCAATTGTGAAATAAGTTCTCACAACTTATATAAATCACTCTTGATGAAAACTTCCAGAAAACCTTAACCAGTAGGCTACTCGCGCTATGACCAGGGTAGTTTCGAAGATCGACCCCGCTCAGCACGGAAATTGAAACCGGAACCTCCCATGTGACAGCCGAGGCTCTAGTCCTACACATTATACCACAGGCGTTTGGTTTTTGACAAGTTTCACCTTCTATAACTTAATGTATAAGACAAAGTGTCCAACCATACTACCTACTATACACCACCCAGAGTCAAATGCCACTATTTGCCACACATTTCTACACTCAAATCATTATCTCCCGCTAGATGGCATTCTACAAATACACATCTATCTAATTTGGGCATTCTGGGTACAGAACCGAACTACTTTTCAAAACAACAACCGTTACTTTGAATTTCAAAATGAAATAAACGTTTACTCAATAAAACGCTACCTGGTATACGGAGCCCGGTAGGTGTCATGCTCTACACATTTTTTATTTCGAAATAACGAAATCCTAAATCGTTCAAACGAAATACTATTTCGAGAAAACGAAATCCTAAATCGTTCAAACGAAATGCTATTTCGAGAAAACGAAATGGGTATGTTCGGAACACTTGGTTGTCATCGTCTGCCATGGCCATGTGAGATGACTCATCCCACATGGCCATGGCGGACGATGACAACCAAGTGTTCCAAACATACCCATTTCGTTTTCTCGAAATAGCATTTCGTTTTAACGATTTAGTATTTCGTTTTAACGATTTAGTATTTCGTTTTCTCGAAATAGTATTTCGTTTTATCGAAATAGCATTTGGTTTTAACGATTTAGTATTTCGTTTTCTCGAAATAGTATTTCGTTTGAACGATTTAGGATTTCGTTATTTCGAAATAAAAAATGTGTAGAGCATGACACCTACAGGGCTCCGTACTGGTGTGATTCATTCAGCTATGATCGGCTAGCATGTAACCTATGCATTGCCCATTTATTAAAAAAGCCCTTACATGCTTGGGTAATAGGCTAATAGCTTCGGTATAAGCCCTACTTTTCCCAAGTATTCGGGGATGGGTGATGCGTCATAGCAGACAGGTCGAATCTTCGAAGAATATGACATGCGCAGACAACGACACTCAAATGGGAAAACTCGTTACTTTTATCGTATTCTGATAACTCATCTTCATTCTGGTACATGGAACGCAACAAATGGGTAAAAGCAAAGGGAGTTAATAGAGATCGAAAATTTGAAAGTGGAGAAGTTTTTCTCTTCCCACTATGAGATGGGAATTTCAATACCGCAGTTAATATATTGAACGAATCTGATTAGTCAATGAAATTTGAATATGAGATTTGAAATAACGGCGTTATGCTGAAAATACTTTTGACCGATCAGATTCGTCTGACTATCCAATATTAGACGGATGTGATTTGTTCCAGCTACTATTAACCCTTAAGCTGCTTAGCGCGACTCACTGACCTTTTGTGGACAGTGTAGATCAAGATCAGACTGCACAGAACATGCAGTCTGATCTTGGATCTACGAGGTCCGATAAGAACATATTTTTCTCCAAAAACTAATTTTGAAGTCGCATTATTTGGGTTTTTACTATCGGGTTGAAAGTTTAAATTGATCTATTTAGCAGGATAAGTATTAAGGATTGGAATGGATTTTTCAGACCATTGAGCTTACAAGTTTGCCTATGAGATAAGCAAAATTTCTGTTCTGTTCTGCACGATGGTAATCTTACACAGATGGACACCTTGTCTTACAACCTACAGAAGGAAAAGTTGGTCTAAAACTAAGAACCTTTGCTTAACCCTTAGGCTGCTGAGCGCGACTCACTGACCTTTTTTGCAGACAGTGTAGATCAAGATCAAACTGCACATAACGTGCAGTCTGATCTTGGATCTACACTGTCCGAGAAGGAGATATTATTCCCCAAAGCAAAACTTTGAAATAACCATATTTGGGTTTTTACTATCGAAATGAAAATTTCATTCTAGTTATTTAGCAGGATAAGGGTTAATACAGACGAATCAAAGCTTTACCATACAATCCCGTTTGAAACAATCCCGAGGGAGAAGACCTCTTAAGTTTAAAAAAAATAAAGGTAACAGGAGAAATACTGGTAACCACAATTTCCTCCCTGTCCAAAAAGGTTTTCTAGTCTATCAGAGGCGGATCTCATCATTTGAGTCACGTTTGATACTTCATCTGCAAATGATTTGAGTTTAGACAAGTCTGAAATTTTAACGTCTGAGAAAGAATTAAGTCGATTGCGCATATACGTGTCTTGTGATAGAGATAGTCGAACGCCCAAATTTATCTCGGTTAGAAATTTCTTTTCGAGGAAGTTCCTACAATTAATTCATACAGGTGATTGTGTACAAACTGAAAAAAAAGCGAGTCTTCAAAAAAAAATCAAAATATGGCGGATATACTCGGACATGAACTATGTTTATTTTTGTGGCATTTTATTTACCAAAATCGACACGCCTGTCACGATTTGACAGAATAGTGTGATTTTTTTTCCTCTTTGATGTTATACTTTACTACAGTAAGCAAGGAAAAAATGAAATTAAATTTGAGATGTGCTTGGCGAGACCGCGTCAAAGTTACCAAACGTGAGCTTTGTCGAAAATGTCACAAAGAAATTATCTATAGGGTAGAAAGTTAGAGCCCGGCAATGCGCATTACATGGGTTTACTATGGTTTCGCATATTTTACGTTTGCGGTGTCTTGAAACTACAACATTTCGATACCGGGTTCATAATACAATCATGATATTACATGTATATGCATATTTGAAGCTTAGGGATAGGGCACCCTAATGGAATTCGTGTAACATCGCCATTCATCGCCGAAAAAACGTACGGATTCGGCTAAGACTCGGGTAATCCGTTATCGATCGGCCGATAGAAACTGGTTCCCCGCATAGATAACGGATAACCGGAGTCTGAGCCGAATCCGTACGATTTTGGTGATGAAAGGCGATTTTACATGAATCCCATTAGGGTGCACTATCCTTAAAATATCGAGACACATAGTTTTATCTACAAAATTCTACGAATTTATCGAACGGCCCTCGTATTATTTCTATGAATACTTCAAATATCATGCAAAATTATTGCATGCCGCTGGCAATTGATGGACGGCTTCACAAAACCATTTAACCCTTAGGCTGCTTAGCGCGACTCACCGACCTTTTGCGAACATTGTAGATCAAGATCAGACTGCACAGGACGTGCAGTCTGATCTTGGATCTACACCGTCCGCTTAGGAGATATCTTTCCCAAAAAAATACCTTTGAAATAGCAAAATTTGGGTTTGTACTATCGGCCTGAAAGTTTCATTTCACTTCTTTAGAAAAATAAGTGGTATACGATCCTTTAAAAAAATATCAATGAGATAGGACAAACGATTAATTTTTGTCGTTTTAATAATTCATTCCCGAAGTCAATTTGCCCCAGACGTCTTTGAAACAGCCATGTAAATTTGGACAATTTTCGATGCATGACAGCTTTTCAAATAAACCTGGCGCTATTTTTCCAAAATACCCGAATGGGCATTTTTTTGTAAAGAGTGTTTTTATATAACTGACCTGTGCTCTGTGAAAAGGGGTTTAATGCATTTTCTACAAAGTATCGATTCAGGTCAGCCTGCGCAGCCTCTGCGCAGTCCGTGCAGGCTGACCAAGGTCGAAACTTCTTTGCTTTTGTTAATTTTTCTTTCTGCATATCCAAGGACCATTTTATCTCATGGTCCTGTCGGCTGTTAAACAAAATTGATTTTATGGATCCATAATTATGTGATGACTTGCATGGTATAATGCATTACGGAGATGCATTAAAATTTTTTTTGCCAGAGCTTCACTCGTATGTATAGTTCACTATTATCACGTACTTACAACTTGTAACGTTTTCTTGTGTTCTTATAATTCATTCTCTTTTTTGTTCATGCTTATGCTAGTGCAACCAAAGACTAATACAAAGTAGGCAAACTACCAAACTTTAATAGAACAGATAATGTCGTTTTTGGGGAATATGAGAGTTATTGCTGGTCAAAGAGCAATCGCATGTAAGTGGAGGTCACTCCATTTCCCACCGTAAATACTTTCCAAAGTTGCCGGCTGCTAGCTGAATATCATTGGCTAGTCCTCAAATAACCTATTTTCTTTCACGAAAAAGAATGGTGACATTATTCATTTTTCATGTTAATTCATGGATATGAATCTAAGTTTGAATATATAACTAAAATATCAAGTGAATTTCAGTCATGATTCAATTCGTTGGTCAAACTTTGAGGGGAAAGTTATCATAATGCAAGAAAAAAAATCTCAAGGGACTACTTAACGGCCGAAAGCATTCTCTGTGATGCATGATACCAAGCAAGTCATCACATAATTATGGATCCATATAATCCATTATACGTAATAACCGACAGAGTCATATGGTACACGGGTCCCTTGACAGACAGAAAATTGACCACTAGCAAAATGTTTCGACCAATGTCAGCCTGCGCGGATTGCGCAGGCTGACATGGGTCGATATTTTTTGCAGACGCATTAAGCGACGTTTTCCCAGAGTATGTTTCAACAGTCTTAAGGCAGCCTTAATAAGTATTACGTACATCAGCTATATCACGGCAACTGTTCAATTGTATACTAGTCTGTATTTCCCGACTTTCACCAGATCAGACCTCTGGATTTGATGTCTAACGCCTTAACCCTTAGGCTGTTAAGCGCAACTGAAGGACCCTCAACGGACAGTGTAGATCAAGATCAGACTGCACAGAACGTGCAATCTGATCTTTGATCTACACTGTCCGATTAGGAGATAATTCCCCCGCCCCCCATTAAAAAAAAAAAAAATTTAAAAAGCAACATTTGGGTTTTTCCTATCGACTTGAAAGTTTTATTTATCATATTTAGCAGGTTAAGAGTTAAAAATCGAGCTAGCGGAGGAAGGACTCCTAGCGATAAAATGAACCAAGGGTTCTAAAGGTGTGAAAAAGCACATTCGCCACACATTCTGTACGAATAATTTCACTGATATGAATCAAAGATGGGATGATATGTCAAACTCGATTCGGTCAGTGATATTATGTTGACCCTAATTATCCCGTCCGGTTTATTGAAGAACACCAATTTCTTCAATTCGATATCTGTCTATCTGTCTGTCTGTCTGTCTCTCTCTCTTTCTCTCTCTCTCTCTTGAAAATCAAATGCAAACGACGGACTAAGGCATCCGATATGTAATCTGCTTGTGTAAATGTTTGGTGTTAAACGCCGTTTTCTATATCATTCCAGAGATACGTATGTAGGTGACCAGTGCACCTACCCATGCTTTCCTGGAGATTCTTACCAGTACTACGCGCAATATTCTTCTCAAGCCACTGGATGCGTTCTTTTATCACCATCGTCGAAACAACAATCAGCGTTGATAACGAAATCCTGTTACAATGGCTATTATCGCTGCTTACCCAGTAAACCATTGTCAAAATAATGACCAGCGGCAATTTAAGAGAGGAATTAATCCTGTCGCAATGACTATTATCAATCCATGCAAAAGAAATACTAGTAAGCCGAGCTGGAGATTCGAACCAGCCCCTCCCCTACCCCTTATGTCAAGCTCAGTGCGTGACTGACTAAGCTAGATGGGCGGCACTGATAATGAGTGCTTGCTTGACCCTTTGCAAGACAACAATATGATCGTTATACTAGTATCTGTCCAGATCGAAAACGACACATTAAATGTGCTTCAAATGATAGGACTTGACTTTGAAAGGATAGAAAACGTTGTGGGAAAAGCCCGGAGAAAATGCTGGTTACCAGCATTTTCTCCTTTTCCCACAATGATTTCAAAAGCCTTCTTTTTAGGGGTGGTTAAAACCTGGATCAAGTTGTAAAGGATAATTATGACGGGCGCTTGCTTAAGACAAGTAAATTTTAATGTATTTTTCCTTCCTCTGGTAACTCACGTGTACGGTAGCCTAACACAGATTGACCGCTTTACTGGAGGTTTCCACAAAGGCAGGCTTTACTGTACATCATTTTTCTTTTTTAAACTTCTTACGCGATGTTTACCGAACATCTACTATTTTTATCAACGCATTAATATTTTTTCCCCAAAATGGATAATCTTCTGTCAGTTATGTGTCATAATGGTCTAGTCCCCGTCTTTGTCCATGTAATGTAATACTAAAACATTCCATTGTTTTACCAATGAACTAGCCTTTAGTTCCGTAAATTACAATGTAAAAACCGGTTTTGTATTGCTAACCTTTAACTCAGACTGTAAATATTTTTCATACTGTCTGACCTTTCAGATCAAGATATAGGCAACAGTCATAGCATTAAATGATGATGATATCTATGTTCTCGGCAAAACCAATTCTGTGGGTACTTATATTGAGAGAGTTCAAACAGGTATCCACAACAGTGGTTTTGGAGAAGCAAGTAGGCTACATGTATTTTTGATGGTAGGATAAGAATTACCTTCATTGATCTAGATATATACCCTAAAAATAGATTTACAAAACTGCTAAACTATGCAGAAGTTACAAGGGTATAGTTGCCTTTAATAGTCAGTCAAAATAGAATATGGAAAAGGGGGACACTGCTTTTATTGAGCAATGATATTCTCGTATGTAATTTACAAACCAAGCTGTCTCAATACAAGAGAGAAAGACTTTATTCAGCTGTATTCAGTCTAAATATACATAAAAAAGCACCTTGTTATAATTTTCTCGAAATCTTTTTAATAAGGTTTAGGTTATACAAGCCGAGCCCCATTAGTGCAGTCGGTAGCGTACAGGACTTAAAAACAAGAGGTCGTTGGTTCCAATCCCCAGCTCGGCCAATTTCTTTCTAAGGACTGATGATAGTCATTGCGACAGGATTCATTTTTCTCTCACCGCTAGTCATTGTTTCGACGATAGTTACGTGGAAAAACAGCCAATGGCTTGGAAAGAATATTGTGCGAAGCACTGGTGACAGATACTCAAGGAAAGCATGGATAGGTGCACTGCCCCCTATAACTGAAATAATGTTGAAAACGGCGTTAAACACCATACAATTAATCAATCAATTATGTTACATAGGTAAAATGGAGCCAACATATACAATTCTGAAAGATAACCTTTTTTCGCAAATAGAAAAGAACCAATTACCGTGATTTCAAGGTTGTTTTTGCACAAAATATCTAAAAATATATCGGACTGTGTAGATCAAAGATCAAACTGCACGTTTTGTGCTGTCTGATCTTTGATCTACACTGCTCGCAAAAGACTTTTTATAGCGTGCTTTGCATTGAAAGGATTAAGGAAATCTGACACCACAGAAATCGATATAGCCCAGCAAGGCATAGACAATTATACCTGTCCTGCTTTATAATTTTCTGTCCGCCATTTTTATTTTGTTGTCCCATATGGTGCAAAAACTCAGTATATCATGGATTTAAACCCTCCTTTCTGTCTTCCTTTAACTGCAACTCATCCTCGGAGGGTTTCTTTGATAAATAATGCAACAAATGGAGAGATACATGGGAGAACTTGCTTGGAATTCCGACTGAAAATTATTTATGGTTTTAAAACTGTCTGGACTGATGAAATTAAGCTATTCTCTGGCAGAAAGGGGGCTTAATGCGTCTCCGAGATGCATTATAAATACCAAGCAAGCCAAGCCATCATGTAACTATTGATCTATACAAACCATTTCGTCCGACAACCGACTGGAATCAGAGGTAGTATGGTCCATGGACATGCAGAAAATTCACAATTAGCAAAAAGTATCGGCCCATGTCAGCCTGCGTGGACTGCGCAGGCTGACATGGATCGATACGTTCTCAAAAGCATTAAGCCCCCTTTTCTCAGAGCTTGGCTCATTATTAATTTCAACAGGATCTTGATCTATGCCTGCCGAAAAAGCCACTGTATTTACCTCTGGCGCTGGAAGAATCAACAACCTACAATGTTTTACAAATTAGGTAATACAGGGCAAGGTTTGTCAAAACTAAGCAATTCGGTGTGCGAAATTTTAAAGGTGGCCCTTCAGATTTTGGGACGAAAATTTTACAAAAATACAAAAAAGTCATGCTTATACTCCCAAAGCCTTTTAATTTTCATTCATGAAACCCCAGTAGTCGAAAACCATCCGACAACAAGAGAAATTAGAGATTTACTACGGCCCAGGTCGACACTACGGTGGCACAAAAGTGACATGGAAGATATATTTTATACTACGTGCGCACGCAGTAGCTAATACGTGCGCACGTAATAAGTAATACGTGCGCACGCAGTAGTATTACGTGCGCACGCAGTAGCTAATACGTGCGCACGTAATAACTAATACGTGTCATAACCCCTGTCAGCCTGCTATTCAGTGTAAATTTTCTACAAGTCAAAGGACTATAATTTAGTGATGTCTTGCTTGGTACAGTGCATTACGGAGATGCCCGCTCTATTGCCCGAGTACGACTCATATAGAACGGCTGTTCGAAGAAAGAGAAAGAAATTGTTCATTTTCCCATAATGTTTACTGTCTACAACAGAAGCGTAAAAAGTCATATTTGTAAGGTTATCAATTCATTCATGTACAATAACACATAATTCGGAATGCTTTGTCTCTAAATATTCAAATGTCAATACAAATGGATATATACATACAGAAGATATACAAAACATTTTGAAGTTTACTACAGATTATCAAACAATGTTTATCGTATCAAATTTAAAAATAATATATATGGTAAACATATATACTTAGATGATTTGGCGCTACAGTACAGAAATTCGGTGACGTTTACTTTTTCTAGAACTAGTACCCCGTTTGGTAAAATCTATGTTGTGGGTACCCATGTCAGCCTGCACAGTCCACGCAGCCTCTTGATTCAGGCGGCTTTTACTCAAACTGTATCCATATTATGCGACGACTTGCTTGATATTATTCATAACGAAGATGCATTAAGCCCTCTTTTCCCAGAGCGCCACTCAACCGGAGACTGGCAGACGTCAAATTTCCTATAGGTCCAACTTGAGACCACTTGCAGACGACTTTATTAATTCGAATGATATTCTTTTTTGTCTTAGAAAGAGTAATTACAAGCATTTTCTCATTTTCTCGCAATATTTTCGTAAGCCACCTACTTAACCATCATTAAAACACGTTCGCGATTGTTTGATAAAGTTTTCACAACAGTAGCAATGTCCATACAATTGGAACTGTCTCGACATTACTACTAACAACCTAATTTAAAGAAAGGCCTACATATATAACTACATTTTGAGCATTTTTTGCCTATGCCTTAACATTCTTAAAAAGCCGTCTACTGCATGACAAAAATCGTCTGCAAGAAGTTATGTGTTCAGGGCAGCAATTTTTTGTCAGTGTCGATCGAGAAAATATTGTCTACGCAAATATCTACCGAATGACTGTTAGGAAACATGCAGATATACCATACATTGATGATTATATAGCATAAATCTTAGCATTTAAAAAGGCCACGGTTATTTATGGCACAATTAGATGAAAGAAAAGACTTTAACCGACCTGAAATAACCTTAATTAAATGCTAAGATTTCATTGGAAAACAATCCTAAACACAAAGCAAACGTATCTTCTGAATGTCGCAGAATGTTCGATCACAAACATGCACAAAACAAATGGAGCACTAACCTGGAGAAGGCAGACAAACAGACAGACGATCAGTTTACTCCCCGAAACGTTCATATTGACATTGTCCAGCGCACTGTGCGTGTACTATGATCACGACTCTCTTTGTAAACTGCTGTCTCGTTTTGAAATTCGTTACGGGTGTGGTGTAAAGAATATCGGGTAGCACTATGTTAAAGGTGGGTATTCAGAGATTGGTTACAAGTTATGTCTGCTTGGTGTATTCGCACTAAGTCTGTCTGTCTGTCTGTCTGTCTCTCTCTCTCTCTCTCTCTCTCTCTCTCCCTCTCTCCCTCTCTCTCTCTCTCTCTCTCTCAGTAGTTAGTGTAAATTCAGTTTTAACCCTTATCCTGCTAAATAATTTAAATTAAACTTTCAAGCCGGTACTTAAAACGCGAATAATCCTATTTCAAACTTATTTTCTTAAAGGATAAATCTCCTTATCGGACAGTATAGATCAAAGATCAAACTGCACGTTTTGTGCAGTCTGATCTTGATCTACATTGTCTGCATAAGGTCAGCGAGTCGCGCTTAGCAGCCCAAGGGTTAACGATCGTGATCTTTCGTTGGTTAATGGAGTCCGCCTTCTGACTTGGTCCACTCTATCACAACAACTAGAATAACAGGATTAAAATGCGACTTGCTGATACCTAACAGAAATAAGTCTAATAAATTTTCACAAACTCTAAAAATGTTTTCAAATATGTATTGTTGCAAATGCACGCAGAAAAACATCAACTACAGGTGTTTTAGGTAGAGAGAAAGTCTGCGTTCTTGCCCTTTATCCAAGGGTTGTTTTCCGTCAAATGCACTGTCCCTTTCAAATTTATTTGAGAATTATTCTTGAGTGCAATTGTTACAATGAATTTGAGCTATGTTCTGGAAAAAAAGGGGATTTATTGCATGGTACCAAGCAAGTCATCACTTAACTATGGATTTATTTTATATAACAACTGGCTGAATTATGAGCTAAACTGGTCCTTTGACATGCAAAAAACTGACAAATAGCAAAAGGTTTCGGCCCAGGTCAGCCTGCGCTGTCCTTGCAGGCTGACTTGGGTCGATACTTTTTGCAGATGCGTTAAGCCTCCTTTTCACAAAGCATGGCTCATTTGAGCAGAACATTGCTAACTTAAAGGCGCATTGTCCGAAAAAGAAACAAGAAATATCTTTAAAAAAAGACAGACGGCGTAAGAGGCATTGGGATATGAATATTCAAATTCGTTTGTAGTATAATATGAAGAGAAATGATGAAAACAATTCTGAAAGTAGCCTCTTTTAAATTGTTTGCATATGGTTGAAAGCAGAATTTTCAATAAGATTTAAGAATGAGGAAGCTCTCGTAATGAGCGTTATTGAGCAATACATTACTTCTCACGTTTAACGTAAAATGAGAGTCGACATTCTGCCGTGTTTCGGAATATATCGTTTGTTCTATTTATTATTAATGAATCATGTTTAAATAAAGGTCTGTTTAGACCATACGCTGAAATCTTTAAAAATAAAAAAAAGTAGATTTGCATGTTTTTGTACAAAAATGAAGCACCTTTCAAACATCGACTATTTGTCGTTATCAGAAGGCGGGGTTTTATCACCCATCTGAATGCTTGACCACACCCACCTACTTTTATTAAGAGTAATTTAGTAGAAACCCAGTTTCTTCGCTAACAACGCAATAAAATCGATTGTTCCCCTAGGTAGGCATAGTTATTCACGTTTCGAATTAAATCACCAAATTCAAGACATAACATCTTTTTTCATTGTGACAAGAAACGAAGTCAGTTGTTTCACAACCCGTTTTCATGTAAGACAATAGAGCGGTAGCCTGCCGTCGCAATTCGTATTCGGTTTTACGCGAGGGAAAATGGGTATCAAATCTCTTACACTAACCAAAATAGAAAACTCGCCAATACTCATTGCTATTAGTTTATCCATATGATTTAGATTATGGATGTTTAGCTAGAGTTTAACATCTGCATGACCAAAAAGTACATCTTTACACAGGTAAATGTGATCATTACGTGATTTTCTAGTCATGAACACTTTTATCCAATGTCGGTAAATTTCTACTGTGACCTTTATTTTTTTTGCGTAGTTTACCTATATTTGGCCAATCACACAATGTGTAACCATTCATTTCCTTCTAGTACTGAAAGTAGGTCAAACGTGAGATCATACAGCTACGCCGAAAAAAAACTAGTAAGGACAGTCCAATATCAGTTTAATTATTGCAAGAGTTTACCATTCCAAATTCTTAACCGACCTGTGGGTACCTATGTTCGAAGCATCAACCTAAATGGGCCACCCATTGCCATGAATTTATTTAAGAAATAACATGTATAGGTCTATTATGGTATGGTATGGTCTTTTCTCGCATATTGTGTTGATGGCTCCTAAAGTGCCTAGTGTAATCTTTGGTGCTAACTGTTTAAAGATACATCATTACAGCCAGAAAGTAAACAATCGCTGTTAAAACTTGATAGTTTGTAGAATCTAGTCAGCTGTTAAAACATAAATAAAAGATTGAATTAAGGTGTATCTGATAAAGAAACTCAAGGGATTTATCTTTCGATTTAAAACCGGAAGCAACCACAGTAATGTCTTGGATAGCCTCCAGAGAATGAAATTGCATTTTCTATCCGTCGTTATCTGTGCGACCTTGCAACCGTCAGGGGAAACAATTTGCATGAAAATACAAGAATGATTATATAGGTTCATAAAATAAAGATGAACTTGGTTCAAAAACTGGATGACAACGAGTAAAAATGTATCTTTAAATAAATTGGTATAAAATACAGTACTGTATCTATGCAGTCATTTTCTGGTTGAAGAAAACCCTGAAACTAAAATCTGTTGACTTCACTTATGCAGGAAAATGGCCATCCCATTGATTTAGTACGTACTGTACAGGAAAAGAAGACAAATGTAAAGGTGTTTCGAATGTAAAACACTGAAATAACGTCTTTAATTTAGTTTTGTGGTTGTCCATAAAAGTTCTGATGACAGTCCAGTTTGTGACCATTAACAGGTGATCATGTGACTATCTTACATTATACCGACAACGATACGATCTTTGATTTAGGTCAAAGGTTAATCATCTGTCATGAAACATAAAACAGTGAATAACACATATAATAAAACCCTGCGGTGCATCTGTTTGTTTACGTTTGCTCGACCCCCACCTTACTTTTTAAAAATCATTTTAGCTCTTTCATTGCGAACGGATACTTAGCTTTTTGCGGACGACATAGATCAAGATCAGACTGAATAGAACATGCAGTCTGATCCTTGGTTTACACCTCCCGCTTTCTGATGCTGAACCATGATAAAAATTATCTAAAAATTACAGCGGAAATCTATTTTACACCTTGAAAAATGCTGAATTTATATGATTGGTAAAGAGAGAGTTAGGTTTCTTGCGTTTTAAAACAATTTCAAAATGTTTCTCCTCTACAAAATCGCTCGTTACAGAGGAGTAAAAAATTTTGTGGCGTGGTAAACGGTTACGTACATTTCACAAATGCATGTTTTATAGGGGCTTTTCAATCTCGCAAAAACAACAACTTAAAACGTAGTGATGATCAACATCATTAAATTTTGAGCGCCAAATATAGATCTATGTGCTCGACCTCTTTCTACGGGTGAAATTACAATCCACTGAAGCTCAGAAAGATTTTATAAACCTCATTGAATTGACTGCAAAAGCGTGCAGTATAAATCCAAGATCAGACTGCACTTCCATGCAGTCCGATCTTGATCTATATCGTCCGCAAACTGGATTTCCTTTTCGCCTATGGCACTCAAAGGAGGTAAGTTAGCTGGGAATGACATTTTCGAAAATTATATAAATGTAATATATACATCTCGTATTCTCAAAAAAATGAATTCTTAAGTTTCACTGCTTTTTTCCCATCCCTCTCCCCCGTTTTCGCCCTATCAAATTTACATCCTATTTCCAAAATTAAATTCCCGGAAACCAATGAGAATTGAAGTTTGAGCATGTGCAATACCTCGGTTTTGAACGAATGCATGTTTTATAAGTGCATTTCAATTTAAAATAAAAAAAAACTCAAGCCATATTCATTTTTATTAACCCTTACTCTGCAAAGCGCGACTCACTGGCCTTTTGCGAACAGCGTAGATCAAGATCAGACTGCACAGAACGTGCAGTCTGATCTTGGATCTACACTGTCCGATATGGAGATATTATTCTCCCAAAAATATGAATTTGAAATGGCAATATTTTGGTTTTTACTATCAAATTTAAAATTTCATGTTAGTTATTTCGCAGGATAAGGGTTAGTTCTCTGCCAGACGACAAAATTTTATACTTGTCCAATCTGAAAGCATTTTCAGACGACAAAAGAAATATTGTTGAAATGATACGATTTTTTTTTGGGGGGGGGGGGGCGCAAAAATCATAGAAGGATTAACAGCATTTTCTCCTTTTCGAACAATATTTAGAAGCTCCCTCACCTTAGTTGACACCACGGATTGTATGATAAAGGTTTCATGTAACTATAAATCGGATACGTTCAAAACATGTCTCCTGATGATATTACATATTAGACATGCTCTGTGACAAGGAGGCTTAATGCATCTGCGAAAAGTATCGACCCAGGTCAGCCTGCGCAGTCCGCGCAGGCTGACCTGGGCCGAAACTTTTCGCTATTAGTCAATGTTCTGTATGCCCAAGGACCATTCTACCGTGTGATTAAGTCGATTGTTAAAAAAGTGCCTAGATTGGATCCATAACTATATGGTTTGCTTGGTATAATGCGTCACGGAGATGCATTAAGCCCCCTTTTGCCACAGCCAGGCTCATATACAATTATTGATATTCAAACAAACCCGCGGAAAAAAATTAACGCTTTGATCCATGACTATACGGCTTTGTATGCCCTTGCAATTCACAATTTTATGAAAAGCATTCTAGTAAAAGGAGCAATTGCTTGTTAAAAGCAATCGTTCCTTTCCCCACAATGCTATCAAGATCATCGAAACTACAATCATTTTTTACAGAATGATAATCTCTTCTTTATGGCATTGGTACTAGTAGCATTGCTATAAATAGAATGTTTAGGAATGTCGCCTACCAGATTGGATTGAACAGTAATTCATTAATTGGACGAAGAGACTTCATAATCGATAATCATTGGATACTGGAAACAGATTGGGACACTCTCCCTGGTTTATAGGCTTTTATTAGAGGAGCCATATAGGAATGAATTGAAAACTGTAGAAAATGGGTCATAATGCTAAAATCATCCAGTTACAACAATCCCGTTGATGTGTACACATTAAATATTTTGCGATTAACAGACAGACAGATTTTTTTTTTCGAATTTCATATTTCTATATCTTGTAAATACGGCCACCAAGAGGTATCATCTGGGACATGCTCATGTCGTAATTCCTTATTCTAGCTATGTACACGGTATATGTCAGTTAATTTATTCATTCATTCGTTCGTTCGTTCGTTTCTTTAATCTATTGTTCTTCTAGAACTATGTGCCATCATATTTTGCTTTTTTTCTGAAAACGTCATTGTTTTGATCCTGTACAATATGACGAGTATTGTTTCGACTATTTATAATCATGTAGGAAAGCAGCAAGTTACTATGACAGATTGTTATGCTGAGCTCATTTGAAGAGCATTGGAGAAGCAATCTCATTCACAAGGACTTTTAAATGGTTTAGCCAATCAGAAATGTCAGCTTTATTTTCTAAATTTAGAGTTAGACTAAGTTTGCTGTTTGAGATGGTTAGTGTATCCGGACTCGGTGAAATGCGAATAGGTGTCTCGGGCCCGTATTCACTTACCATTCTTATGAATATTCTTTGTCTTATTCTCGAAAATTGTCTAAATTTGAAAGTACCACAACTTTTTTTTGGGCTAAACCAAATGGTTTAGCTAACCAGAAGTTGTGTTGTTTTCTATATCTAGAATGCGGCAAATATTAAAATTAAGAATGATTGGTGAATACCATAGGCCTCTGAAACTCCATTGGTCTACCAAGGGATAACGAAATTTTCATCACCGGACAGTGTTACTATAAGTAGCATATTGGGGATTCCCTCTGTATCGTATATAGTAAGACAAGGTGTGCAACGAAATCGAAGAAAATTTTACCCCAGTCCCCTTACAGAGATAATATTTAAACGAAAACGGTTAAATGAACCTAGTTACCGTTGCAGATATGTGCCAATGTGCTATTTATAGAAACAGTATTAATGAAAATTCTATATATATTCCGTGATATACAGGCGATGCACCAATGTGCTATAAGTGTTCGATGATCGACCAAGGACAATTTTAGTGTTCCGTGATAGACCAATAGAGCTTCAAAGGCATGTGGTGAATACGAACCATGGAAATTCATTATATAATTGATATACCGTAGATACAACGTGAATCACCATCCACATGCAACAGGTCAAATTTAGAGTGACACAGCATCGTTTCGACAAGGAAAAGACGAGTTACGCATCGGAGCACATCGTGTTTGTGATAAATCGTAAAAACTGAAAAAGTGTTGTTTTTTCATGACTTGTTTATCGAAGTTTCGAAACCCTGTTTATTTAATATTTTTTGGTAGAAATTCACCAACAGTTCGAAATTATTGTGAAACCGTTTTGACTTGTCACTACTTTGTCCCCGTGAACATGTTCGACTTTCCGATATTTGCCTCGTTCTAAACGAGGTTCAAATGAATATGAGCCGTGCTCTGTGAAAAAGGGGCTTAATGCATCTGCAAAAAGTATCGATCCAGGTCAGCGTGCGCAGTTCGCACCGGCTGACCTGGGCCGAAACTTTTTGCTACTGGTCATATTTCTGCATGTCAACGGACCATTTTATCTCCGATCCATAAGTAAATCCCTAATTTTGTGATGAATTGCCTGGTTTAATGCATCACGGAGATGCATTAAGCCCCGTTTTGCCCCAGCACGGCTCATTTTGTTTGTATAATAAACTGATCTTGTGGCCGTATCCATTTTCAAGAGGTAAAATACCTTAAAGGTGGGTATTTAGATTTTTCACATCTCACCAAATTAAAAAATATATATATCACTGAAATTTATATGAAAAAACAATACAAATCATAAATAATTAAGAATCATAAAATTACAAATAAATTTTTTTTTGATGGTGTTCCCTTAAAAGGCTACGTAGCCTCTTAAGGTATTTTTAGATTTCGCGCCAAAAATCAACAAAGCATTGTGGGAATGTCAAGTGACTGGCACGTGACTAATGACGCTTAAATTCCATAACGTAATTATTTTCCATAATGTCTTCTTCGGGCGCTATGTTTGAAGCTTCGTCTGTGTATTTCCGGTATGTAAATGAGCGAGTTGCTCATGTAAAAATAGACCGTGTTTCCCGTCAGTGTCGACCTGGGCCGTAGTAAATCTCTAATTTCTCTTGTTGTCGGATGGTTTTCGACTACTGGGGTTTTATGAATGAAAATTAAAAGGCTTTGGGAGTATGAGGATGATTTTTTTTGTATTTTTGTAAAATTTTCGTCCCAAAATCTGAAGGGCCACCTTTAACACAGGATTCCGAAGTTAACGTCCTATAAAATCGTAAATTTATCGGAGATCTAAAAATAGTTCGCGTAAAAAGCCGAGTGTTCATCAAGTGACAAGTTAAAGTGGTTGCTCAATAATTCAGTTCTGACTGGTTCGGCTGTTTTCGTAGAAAACGTCGGGATGTTTTCAGTGCTTTGTCGTCGTCTGCGGTGTTGTCGTGATCATACAAGAACTTTGACATTTTCTGGTATTACTCTCAGACAAAAACCATGTCTTTTTACGATCGGCCGATCTCATAATAATAGGGGAAAACGGTATTCCGTTCTTCTAAACTGTCTATTATATTGTTTATGTAATGTCGCAATGCGTTTTACCTGTCTTACCCGGTATGTGTTCGTTTTGTAATATTGTGTTTGTCAACAAAGGCCAAGGTTATCATCTAAAAGTTATTCCTCTGTCATTGCCAAAGGTGTGTACTTCAAACTTGGCTAGTTGTCAAGTTTGAAATGGGGTACCCTTACCAGAAGGGCAAGTAATCTTAAAACATTTTTACACAGTTATGCCCCTTGTTTGAACTGAAATTTTCATTGAAGAGGCAACTTTATCCAGGTGTTTGGCAATTCTTTTGTTTCATATTCCTACACAAGCCATCTGAATTACTGAATCATTATGGGGTACAAATATTAGAAGGGCAGGTAACATTTAAACTATTTTTGACATAGTTATGTCCCTTCTTGGAACTTTCCATAAAGTTATGTCTCTTCTTAAAAAGAAAACTGCAACAAAGTGTTGGCTGCGGCATGCGGTGCTCTAATTTCATATTCTTAAACCAGCCCTCTGACTGGCTGAGACATTCTGTCTCAGCCAATCACAGGGCCAGTTTTGGAACTTACAAGAGGGCTCCAAAGTATTTTCTTCCCCATTGCATAAACATTTTCGAAGAGCCAACTTGCACAAATCCAAAAGTCTCAGTATATCTGTGCAGTTTATTTATGTCGTTACGCGGTTATGTTCCGGATTTAGCAAGTGAGATACATGTAGTTGAAAAAAAAAAAAACATCTAAACCATAGCCATCCGTATCGATTTCTCAATCTCTGTAAAACATTTTTTTTCTACTTGGGAAAGCAGGCAGTTGCTTGGAACAGGTGTTGTGCGTAGTGTTAGTAAAACAAAACACCGGGTTATGTATTCACCAACCGTTCTTTACTGCAGTCTTAGTCTGGTTCTAAATGTAGAAAGTAACAGAATTTCCGATTGGCTACAGTATTTGGTTTAGCCTATCAGAAATTGTGTTGCTTTTAAATTTAGACATTTATGACTTAGACTAGGAATATTATCAAGAATGGTTGTTGAATAAGTGCCTAGGGCTTCCTTGATAGGTCCATAGGCCGTCATGATATAACTGAAATACATGTAATGTTGAAAACGAAATTGTAAGCTATAAGCCATCCATCGTCCTCAACTACATGGTCATGACACAGAGAAATGTATATGTATTTGTATATGTATTTGGAGGGCATTGGTTTCCATTCGTGACTCTTAGAGCTCCGAGTAAAAGAAATGGACATTTTCAATAAAAAAAAAGTGTGTTTTGAAATTACAAAGCTTTTTGGACTGCAATATCTTACTCAACAGAGGACAGTGCAGACCAAAGATCTGACTGCGTGTTTTGCGCAGTCTGATCTTGATCTACAGTGTCCGCAAAAACAATTAAAGTGTTGCTTAGTGTTTTAAGGGTGACGGTGTCAATTTCTGTAAAACGATACCCGGACGCCATAATCCTACTGTTTCAAACGTATAACTTGTGTCAACTTTCTTTCTGCTTCAACAACTTTTAAATATATTTGTAGATAAACCAAGATGTTGCGGTGGGGAATAAAGACGAAAACCTCGTATAGTATCGTTTGGATTGAATTATTAACAGAATGGTGTTTTACGCCGCTTTTCAGATTATTCAATTCATATCACGTCATATCAAGGACAGCTCACATATTCAGATATATTCCCTGCTAGGCTAGGGATCTGAAGTCCTATCTTGTCCAAGGACATTCCCTCGAAAAAAGGGAGCTTCAAGAGAATTCGAAATCAGAGCTGGCGGGTTTCAAGTCATACATTTTACTACTTTATTGTATAAAAACACGTACAGAATTCATAAGCCCCAAGTCGGAACCTGATAGCTCGGTGATGATCGAAAAAGTGGCCACACAGGGCTTGTGAGTTCGAACCTAGGCTTGACCAAAACTTCCGAGGATTGATAAAAATTGTTGTGAGATAATTCATATTCCTCCCACAGCTTAACATTGTTTCATTGTTGGTATACATGGTGTTCCCACCACTTTCAACAGTATTTCAGTTATATACCCAGGCGAAGCTTACTCATTCATGTTTTTGTTCGATTGTTCCAGAACTAACTAGGCTGAGACTCTACGGTGCCTTACCCAAGGACAAGCTTGACCAGCGCCAAATGCGAGGTTTAAACAAAGGTTTCCTAATTACTTATCAATTTCCTTAACGACGAAGCCACAAAGAGCCCCATAAAATTGTAAAAAGAAGCAAGGTCATACATGTATATATATACTCCTCACAAAAAGTTAAGCAACAATGAATTACCGCTGCACCAGAATTTTATAATTACATGTACACATATAAACAATTTCATTGTATAAATGTAATAAGTATTGAGTTACAAACCAGTCCAAGCAATTCAGTACTTCTATCAGATAATGTTTCTGACTTATAGGCTTTTGAAGTAAGGCACTGTCAAAATCCATATGCAAAAAAGTGGTATACTACTCAGATGTTTTAAAATGTCTAAAATTCAGTCAATATGCAACAGTCAGTACAGGGTGTGACCACCATAAGCACGAATACAAGCCTGAACTCTTCTGGACAATTTGAGTGGCCAGCAAGATCTCCAGATCTCAATCCGGTTGAGTATGCGTAGGACATTCTCGAAAGGCGTGTCAATGATGGAAATGTTAGGCCTCAGAACCTCCAACACCTTGAACAACTTTTGAGTCAGGAATGGCAGGATATTCCACAACAACAGCTGGACGGTTTGATCTGGTCAATACCCAGAAGAGTTCAAGCTTGTATTCGTGCTAATGGTGGCCATGCCGTGTACTGACTGTGTCCCGGTTGCAGATTGACTGAATTTTGGAGATTTTAAAACATCTGGGTAGTATACCACTTTTTTGCAAGTGGATTTTGACAGTGCCTTACTTCAAAAGCCTGAAAGTGAGAAAACATTATCTGATAGAAGTACAGAATTGCTTGGACTGGTTTTTAACTCAATATTCATTACATTTATATAATGAAATTGTCTATATGTGTAATAATAAATTTCTGGTGCAGCGGTAATTCATTGTTGCTTAACTTTTTGTGAGAAGTATACATACATCAAAATGAATGGTGAAAGGTTTTGCTATTTTTCTAATCGTTAAAAGAGACTAATTTTCTTTTTATGAGTATGAGCAAAGTCGACTCCCTGATATAAATAGAAACAGGAAGTTGCATCTAGATAGGATTGGTTTGAACCTTCTATTTTACCGCAATTTCAGGAAGTACCGCTGCTTACCAGATATTATGGCAGGTATATTCGCAAAATTTATGACGGGTTTCGTGTCATAGAAAAAAATGATACCACGATAATGTTTAATGTAAAATAATAACAGATAAATCGTTTTGTCGGAACTTTTTCCCTTTACTACTGACTAACTTCACGACGCACGAAATCAGACAATGGTTGCAGTATTCTTCGGAGTCCATTTTTTTGTTTTTTACATACACCTATCGTTATATATTCAATCTTGTCAAAATAAAAAAAAACACGATATATTTCACATTTTTGTCTCTAACTACCTGGTATAACGTAAAGTCTCTGTTTTCTTGTTCACCTTTTAATTGACACGAAAAAGAAAAATAGTTTAATATAAAACAATGGCTGAATAGGGCATTGATATGCAACTTGATGATGAAAATTATCATGATACTTTTCAGATCATGTGAAATCCGACATAATTTTAGCGGCGATCGCAACGATCTTTATCTAGTAATTGGTGGCAGGTCTATGCCACCTTACTTAGGCTTTTACTTTAGACTCTTTATCTAAATAATGGACAAGCATTGTGCTAGTATTGCTCGAAGAAGTAAGAGTCCTTTTAGTGAATTTCGTTTTCACACAAATATAAAAGAAAAAATGGCATCTTCAGCAAACCTTATCCTTTAACTTCCACCATTTTGTAGGGTAATACATGTTAGAACATTGTTCCGTTTACAATATTGTTAACCTATTGGCTGCTGAGCGCGACTCACCGACCTTTTGCGGAAAGTGTAGATCAAGATCAGACTGCACAGAACGTGCAGTCTGATCTTGGATCTACACTGTCCGATAAGAATATATTTTCTCCAAATAAATAACTGTGAAAGAGATCAAATTCATGTTGTTTCTATTGGCCTGAACTTTCCATTAAAGTTATTCAGCCGGATAAAGGTTAATGTTTTCGACTACACGACTTACGAAATCATCTAATGATACAGTTGTAATTGAATAAACAGGTAATCGGGATCATACATGTTAATTCTGAAATTACCGAAATTGATGGATTAAGACATCTGCGTAACTGTATATAGGACGAGAAAAAAAAGTGAAAAAAAAAACTTAATAAAGCATTTGCAGACGATAAATTAAAGGGGGCTCGGACAATGAAATTTGTACTTTGAAGGATATAAAACGAGGTAATAGGAGAAAATAAGGTTAATAGCATTTTTTACTTTACCCACGATGTTTTCAAAGGCTTTTGGCAGTGTCTTTAAAACACTGGATAATTTGGTAAAGGTTTAACCCATGCGAATTTTTAATCTTTTCATTAAGGTCATGCGTAACTCTTATCCTGTTCAATAAATGAAATGAAACTTTCAAGCCGATAGTAAAAACCCAAGTTTTGCTATTTCAAAAGTATATTTTATTTGAAAGATATCTCCTCATCGGACAGTGTAGATCCAAGATCAGACTGCACGTTCTGTGCAGTCTGATCTTAATCTACACTGTCCGCAAAAGGTCCCTGAGTCGCGCTTAACAGCTTGAGAGTTAACATAGGTAGACGCACACATAAGTCGACATTAGTTTGCGCGTGCTGTTGATCAAGATCAGACTGCACATAGCATGCAGTCTCATTTAGGATCTAAACTGCCCGCTTCTAACTCCGAAACATGAACCTGTCATTTCATATGCAGTAGATTATGCATCGCCCTTCCCCCCCCCCCCCCGAAAAAGGAAGAAAAAAAGACATGTAAACGATAAACGAATAATAATGGGCGTTTATCATAATCGGATGACCAAAAAAATGGGGGATGGTATATAAATTTGTAAAATGATCTGATTATGTAGTCACATTATATTTAAAAAAGAAAAAAGCCCCTCGTCTACCCCCCCCCCCCCAAAAAAAAAAAAGACATGTTACAGTTGTGTTGCCAAGGTAATGCAACGGATACCACAAAGTCATATCGTATAACAGAAAAACATGTTCTTCTGTACATATTTATTGCGGGAAGCATGAGCTACAGTTACAAAATGTACATGTACTTTCAGCGCCAAAAGATAAGTTCGACCGATTTCGCTCGGCTGAAAAAATACAATCCAGTGCTACTTTGAAAGTTTGGGGTATTTTTTTTTTAATTGTTAAGGCTTGACTAAACAAGCGGACGATAAAGATCTAAGATCAGACTGCACGTTCTGTGCAGTCTGATCTTGATTTTTGCCGTCGGCAAAAGCCTTTGTTTTAATCTATGGCGCCGAAAGGATTGACAAACATCTTTTTTACTGGACGCCGAAACCCACAGATAGCCTCTAGTCGTATCGCTGTTGCTATATTTAGACGCTTCATTTGAGCGGAAGTAATGCTTTGAGCGGGTAGACAGAGGCTCCAGGAACCACCGTGAATGTTTGTCCCGCCAAAGTTACAACGCCGATCTTACATAAATTTGTCACAAAGTTACGACCGTTGTATAAAATGTTGTATAAGATGAAATATGATAACATATCATATAATAAAAATCTCATTTTCAGCTTTACGCATTCTATTACTAGATTTCTTGGCCATAGTTTTACAAGTGATAAAAACAAATATAGATCTATTCACTTTTTATCTTTTTTTTCATTCTGAATTCATATAAAATTTATTTCATTGCACCATGATTTTTTTTTTATGAGATAATCGTTTTCTTACCACTGGGAGCGTAAAGTAAAGATTTATTGATTTACAAAAATCAGGAAGTATTGAGTAAGAACATCGATTTTTTTTTCTGTCTAAACCTTAGGCTGCTAAGCGCCACCCTAGGACCTTTTGCCGGCAGTGTAGATCAAGATCAGACTGCAGAAAACGTGTAGTCTGATCTTGGATCCACACTTTCCGATAACGAGATATTTTCCCTAAAAAATACCTTTCAAGTAGCAAAACTTGGGTTTTCACTATCTATTTCATTTCATTTCACTTATTTAACGACGTATATGACAAATGTTCGCGCGCATCCTACTGCGCATGTATTTTTGTCGTGGATATTGAATCAAACGTGCACCTATGTATATTTTGCACATAATGGTAATACTATTGGTGCACTGAAACAAGTAGCACTTTCTTCGGGTAGTATTAGTAAAGAGAAAAAAATGGATCTTTGAACTGTCACCGTGAAATAATTAAAATGCTGCTGACACGGCGTTACACACCAAACAAGGAAACAAAGGCAGGAAATTTAAAGATGTGGGAGTATAGGTGTTTCGACTTTGAAAATTATTGTTGGAAAAAGAGAAATCGCTCCTATTGAGCAATTTCGCCTTTCCCACTATGTCAGCTGAGCTTTTATCCTACTTTTTTCCTTGAAAAAAGATAACTTTCCACATTGACCTTCAGCCTTGTTTTCTGACGAAATAAGCAAGGATAGGTGCCATTTTTACTTTTTCTTATTGTTTAGAATTACAAATACTATAAGTGTGGAAATTTTAAGAAAAATCTGTCCGTTAGAAATTATGTATTTATTTAAGATTAACCCCTAATTCGGTCAAATCATCTCCCTTTTTAACTCAATGATCTATATATAACATGCATATTTGTACATTTACCATGCTCAAAACCAGGATTTTATACATTTTTTGTGCAAAAATATATAAATTTTCATTAAAATGATGTATTTTTGTATATTTTTCCTGTTATTTTTCTGTTTAACTGACTATTAAAGAAAGACGCTTTAAATCCAATATAAATTGAATTTTGGAACCTTTTTCAGGGGCAAATTTCTCAGAAACGAGCACGGTGACCCACATCTTTTTTTTACTGTAATCTCCTAGAGACATGATGAGCTCCTAGATGACATGATGAGCTTTGTACGAGCAAAGTTTTAAAAAAATCTGTCCCTTTTGAAAAAAAAATCGTGATATACGTCGTTAATATAATTTTACGAAAACACAATATGAGCCATGCTTTGTAAAAAGGGGGCTTAATGCATTTGCAAATAGTATCGACCCATGTCAGCCTGCGCAGTCAGCCTGCGCAGGCTGACAAGGGCCGAAACTTTTTGCTATCTTCGATTTTTATGCATGTCAAAGGACCAGTGTACCTCATAATAGTCGGTTGTTAGACAAAATGGCTTTTATAGATTCTTAATTATGTGATGACTTGCTCGATATATTGTATCACGGAGATGCATTAAGCCTCCTTTTCACAGAGCATGACTCATATAAGAGCGACTCTCTTGATAATGGGGTTTAATTGATCTTCGTAAAACATTACACCATGCAAGTCGTTGCATAATTATGCATAATTATGGATCCATTTTGTCGAAAGCCGGCTGAATCATGGTCCTATGGCAAGTAGACAATTTACCATTATCAAAGTGTTGACCCACTGGTAGACTGCGTAGACTGTGCAAGCTGACCTGAATCGACAGTTTTTGTAGATGCATTAAACTATCTTTTCACAGAGCATAAATCATATCTTATAGGTATTTGATCGCCATTTTATTTCCGTCTACCTCAGATTTGTTTCAGGGGTGTATAAGGTAAAAAATGAACCAGCAAAGCCAATCAATTATTCACTTACAACCCGAGTAGTTCATTATGAAAAAAAAAAACTCAACCGTTTTCCCATCATTCAAGTGCTTTGATTGTCTAAAATAAGATACGACCGTTACAAACATTGAAGAAATTACCCAAGCAAAACGTATTTTTACTTTAAAAAAAAAACTACTTTTAGATTCGAAAAATAGAAAGAGGTGATAATGCTGAAATCCTATCCCAATGTAATTACACGTTTTGCAAATAAGATCTATATTTCAATGTGTGGGAATGAGGAAGTTATCAGTCCTTATTTGATTTCATGCTTTTGTCAGCCTTGAAAAAAAAAAACGTGTTCTTTAGTAACATGTTACCAAACAGTCCGTGTGTTAACGACCCTTGGAAAAAAAGGCTTTTTAAAACATCGTGGAAAAGGAGAAAATGCTTGTAACCAGAAAATTTATCATGCTTTTTTCAACACCGAGAAGCCATACTCTTTAACTCATTACTAAACACTGAATTCTATGTTTTAAGGAAAAAGGCTTTGGAAACATTGTGGGGAAAAGAGAAATTGGTAGTGACCAGTATTTTCTCTTTGTCCCACAATGTTTTCTAACTTTCAAAAACAATTCCAAAAATTTGTACTTTTTATGTCTGCAAATAGTATTTAATTTGACAGGACTTTGACTCTGTTGTCAGATTACCATATAATCCGAACCCCCTCCTCCTGCAGATGTCTGTTTCGTCTTCAAACTGTTATTTCTTTTCGGAAAAATTAAGAATCTTCTCTTATGAAGCGATTTCGCCTCTTAACGCAGTATTTTTGCATCACAGTATATATTCCGGTGAGCTTGTTATGGCATATCGACATTCCAGAGTATTTTTTTTAAAAAGAATGGTTGTTTTGGTATGTCTCTCATCCCGCATGAAGAAAATACGATTTGTAAAATTTCTATTGTAGGCCGGAGGTCTGAAATATTGAATGAAGGCTCATACTTAAATACTAAAAGATTACTCTCAGTTTTCTTTCTTATAAATCGGGAAATCGAGTCACTTATAGATTGTGTCTCGTGTCCAGTTTATTTGGAGTTTAAAAACCGCTTGTTGAAATATTAATCTAGTTATATCACTGACACCAGTGAACCTATACATGTATCCATTTGATACAGTCCTCACTTTTCTACTCAAATCTGACCCATGCTCTGGGAAAAGGGAGTGTAAATGCGTCTGCAAACAGTATCGACCCAGGTCATCTCGCGCAGGCCGCGCAGGCTGATCCGAGACGGCACATTACGACTACATTAGATTTTGTGCTACAGTAGACTTGCGCAAAACAGAAAATTACATAAAAACGGAAAGTGTTGTTTCGGACAAGCCTGCGCGGACTGCGCAGGCTGATCCGAGACGACACTTTACGCAAATGTCCGAATGCCCCTTTTCGCGTGTTGCAGGCCATATTGCAATGATTTGCTCGGTGCAATGCATGACAAAGATGTGTTAAACCACCATTTACCAGAACATGGTTCGTTTATGTTTCTCACATTAAAAAGTAGGTTTTAGCCCGTATTTTTCCACAGGTTTTTCTCTTTTAAAAAATCAGAAACTAAAACGGGAAACGTGTTCAGCAAACAAAAATGTCTTTATTCAATTAAATATGGAAAACATTGTGGAAAAGGGATGATTTTCTTTTTCCTTTTTTTGTTTAAAAAAAACAACTGGCAACTACAGGGACGAAAAAAAATACACTTTCTTGTTAAAGGGGTCAAATTTCGTTAACACTTTTTTAGTGGTCCGTGTCAATTGTATTTTAGATAGTCTTCTGTTGTTATGGTAATGAGTTCTAATTTATGTGTTTGAAATATGACGTCTGTGTTTTATATCACAAGGGTAAAATAAAGAGGAAAGTGTATTTATACACGGACAGTCCAGCCGTGTTACTGATGGTTATGTGGGATAGCAGCCAGTACCTTGGGAAAAAAGTTTGTGAAGAATTGGCAAAATGAAATTCCAATAGAGAATTAATGGGTGCACTGGCTTCCGCGTGTAACTAAAATAATGCTAAAAACGGCAAGCCCCGCATGCTGATATGGGTGCAAACTTCTTTGCTATTTATAATTTATTTGCTTGTCAGAGGACTATTCTATCCGAGGATTCAGTCAATTGTTAGTCAAAATGTATTTTATGGATACATACGAGTAATTATGTAATGATTTGCATCATGGAGATGCATCAAACCCCCTTTTACCAGAGCATCTGTCACAAGGTAATTGCTATTGCCTAACAAGGTAGAACCATGTTTTAAGTACAGTCAATAGTTGTAGTAGGTGGAGACTAGCATCTATAGTTCGATGCTCAGCGACAGCAGTTTGTCGTGCGTGGGTGTGTGTCAAAGCAACACAATTTCTGATTTTCTAAACTATTTGGTTTAGCCAATCGAATGGTTTGGCCAATACGAAATTTGATTACTTTAAAAATTTAGAATGAGACTAAATTGAGACACAACTTAGAACGTTTAGTGAGTATGGGCTAGTCTTGGTCTTTATATCAAGTTTGTCTAAGCGGGCTAAGGGTATAGAAACTGTTGGAGAGAATAGGAAGAATGCGGTTAAGAGAGAGTATAAAAGAAGAGAGACAACCCTTTTAAAGTGTGTATTGATAGGCAGAGTAGCGTCCCTTAGACAATTCTTGACCACACTAGACCATGAACTTTCAAAATTTAATATACACTAAAATGCAAAAAGAAACGCAGGCTAAACATTTTATTCTATAACCAACAATAAAACACAAATTTAAATCTACTAATACTAGTCATTCTGAGATAAAATTTTGGCCACTTGTCGAAAATGTAGTGTCAAGTGGGAACTAAACACTGAATCAAACAATTAAACACTGTTCATTTCAATGTATGAAATGTTCATCCTGCGTTTCTTTTTTCCCGTTTTGTATACTTTACAAAGTAAGTCATTGATTTTTTTTCATGTAGCTTGACAATTTTTCCTTTTATTTATGTATTCTTTATTTCTTTCTTTCTTTCCTTCTTTCTTTATTTTTTGCTGTTTAAAGGCTTAATTTCCTTTTTTTTTTTCTTTCAAACAATTTATTCATTAACTTAATGAAACCCTGAACGGAAAGGAAGATAGTTCGAAGTATGTCAAAAACCCCATCTACTTGATATGAGAATAAACGTCTATAAGGTACAGCTGCTATCAAAATTCACAATTCTTCGTTCCTTCCGCCCTTCATGTTATCTGATCACACAAATACATGTATATGAACATCTCTCTGGCAAAAGGGGATTTAATGCATCTTCGTGATACATTTTACCAAGCAAGTCATCACATGATTATGGATCCATTAAAAAAATCTATTTTTTTCCGACAGTTCATAACCTTGAAAGTGCATTTTTATCTGTTGACTGGAAAGTTTCATTAGCCTACAGTTGGCAGATTAGGGGTTAACTTTTCACTTCATGACACTGTTTTATTCTTATCTATTCAGAAATCATTCAGAGGCATTCAATTTATGTATCCATGTATATACAATTTGTATTAGAGTAATGGCACCACTGTTTACTCTTATACCTCATGATAATGTTCTATACTAGTTCATTTTGAAAATAGTCAGAGACATTCGTTTTTTATTATGTTTTCAACAGTGGCAGTTGCCTTATTAAAGGTAAACACTTAGTGATAAAGAGGAAAATACTGATTAGTTGGTTTTCTTCTTGTAACACAATTTTCATTAAAAGATATTTCACCAGGCTGGTGTACATCCAAACTTGCTTGTAAAGGGTTAAGGGACCTATATATATATGTATATTTGTATACTTATGTATTTTGGGCCAGAGAATGATTCTGTGGCATGAAGAAAAATTTAAAAACTGGCAAAAAGTTTCGACCTATGTCAGCCTGCGCGAATTGCGCAGGCTGACATGGATCGATACTTTTTGCAGATAAAAAAAAACCCTTTCACAGAACATGGCACATTATTATTCAATAGCATGTATGTGTTTTTTTTTTTTTCTTGGAAAGTGATGAGAATACATCATTTTCTATGAGAAATCGACATTTTAATCCTTAGTGCGGTAAATAAACCAAATGATTTTTTCCCAGTCCAGGAAAGAAGTCAAAACGCTTCTTTAATGTTAAAGCTTTTTATACTTCAGTCGACTGTATTTTCAGCCTTATAAAGAGGTCGAAACTTTTCTTAACCCTTAGGCTACCAAGTGCGACTCAATAACTTTTGGCGGACAGTGTAGATCAAGGTCAGACTGCACAGATGTGCAATCCGATCTCGGATTCGGATCTACAGTGTCGGATAAGGAGACCTCCTCCCCCCCCCATCCAAAATTGTAGGCTAGCTTTGAATTAGCAAAATTTGTTTTAATATTTTTGGCTTGAATTTTTTATTTCACTTATTTAGCAGGTATAGGGTTACAATATGAATGACTTTTGTTCTCAGAAAACAGTGAAGCAGCCGTTATTAGTACTAGTATGAGAAAAAAACAGCTACTTCACTTTTTTCTGATGACATTTCTGTATTAGTCCTTACACCGACAAAAATGAATATGCATGTAGTTCTATTCGGATATCCGTGCACACTTAATGATTTATGATTCATATCGGTCCAACTCGAATTCTCAGAATCGAGATGTTAAATAGTGGGACAAATACCAAGTCTCTCGGAAAAACATGTACAGTTATTAACAATCAATATTAAATGAATCAGTTTATTCAGTAATACTAGAAATTAAATTACATAACATATATATAACAATTTTAACACACTTTACCTGACGGCAAAATTTTAGACTCATCTATATTGAAAGTATTGGAAGATGAAAAAAAAAAAAAAAAAAAACCACGGCTAAAATGGTTCAATTTGTATTCAAAAGAGAAAGGAAAATTAAAAAAAAAACATTGTGGGAAAAGGAGAAAATGCTGGTTACCAGCATTTTCTCCTTTTTCCATAATGTTTTCAAAAGACTTTCTTCTCAGGGTCTTTGAAACACAGGATAATTCGGGTAAGGGTTAAGAAATACATGTTATTTACAAATAAACAGGTAAATCATCTGTAGATAAGAAACAAGACAACAGAAATCTTACTCAAATACAACGTGGATAAAGAACTTCGCCAAAATACTCTAAATACTAGAATTAAATTCGCGTGATTTTAAATTTGCGAATTTCGCAACTGTAACGATATTCGCAAATTTAAATCGCCGTGAACATTCGTACCAACCAGTCCGAGAACTTCTAAGTTGCCGACTAAATTCACGAAATAATGCAACTGAAAAGGCTGTCGTCAACTTTGTACTCGCCAAATTCAAGATTCCTTCTTATTTGGGTTGATAAATATTCGTGAAATGTTTATCAACTGAAAAACGCGAACATTGGTAGCCGCATATCTATTTCTTTATAACATCAGTGATTACAGGCAAGTCGTTGATGAGTCATCTCAGCAACTTGATCCGCGTTATTTTAAGTTATTTGTTAGTTCTTCTTTGCTGAAAGCATTTTATTTATCATGTAAACATGGAATCTTTTTATTCCTTTCTGAGCCATCGGCGAAATCAGGGTCTTTTGTGGACGATAAAAAAGTCTTTCCGAGACTCATAGGACTGTACTTTGATCCGTCCAACTGGGTCAAATTTATATGAGCCATGCTCTGGCAAAAGGGGGCTTAATGCACCTCCGTGAAACATGATGCCAGGCAAGTCATCACATAATTACGGATCCAAAATAACCACTTCTTTCAACAACCGATTCGATCATTAGGTAGACTGGTCCTTTGACATACAGAAAATTGACCAATAGCGAAAAGTTTCATCCCAGGTCAGCCTGCGCGGACTGCGCAGGCTGACCTGGGTCGATACTTTTCGCAGATGCATTAAGCCCCCTTTTCACAGAGCATGGCTCATATATTTGGCGCTGAAAGAGTTAATGAGACAGTTCTTATAAGTATCTCAAACGCAAACCAACCAATTCTATAATGTTGGTTTTCATCTTAAATGTCTCATGGAGAAAGTTGTAACAAGTACCCACCACAAAGGACTTCTGTGATAGGAAAGTGTTATTTTTCAGATCATTTGAGAGTTCGCTCAGTTATGCCGATCTCTGTGAAACAACGCACGGGTTCCATAGAAATAAAAACTATTTGGAAAAGAGCACAACAGAAGTCTCAACAGAAGCACGCCATGTGGGTGCAAACGCTCGGCTGTGGTTGCTTGATTTTCAGTGAAACATATAAGTCGAAAATGGGGCATAACTGTAACAAAAATACTTTGATAGTTATCTTCTCGTGTTGTATAGGTTCCTTTTTTTCGGTAATCAACAACTTAGTCCAAGTTCGAACCAAATATCATCAGTGATAACAGAGATCAGAGCTCCAGACAGAGGGAGTGATTTTGATTCAGAATTGAAAATATTAATCATTCTCCACGTAACCCTTTGTTATGAGTACTCATTAGAATTGTCTCATCGAGACAATTCTAATGAGTACCTACAACATAGGGTACGCCAGGGCTACGACAATACATGTACCTCGGCGTCTTTTTCGAAAACAGCCGAGCTAAAAATGATAGTGATAATTCTGAGATTTGTGCAAAGCACGTGCGGCATCTTGACCCTCAAGTCGGAAATGTGTACTCTTCAGCGTTTATTCACCGGTTCTGTAGCCCCTTCCATTCCTCATTTTCCGTTTATCGTCACGCCCTGTAAATAATAATAATAATAATGATGATGATGATGATGAAATAGAATGTTTGTTCCCATGTTTTCAAAATCTTTATACTGCAGGGGCATAACAAGGTCCTATCTGTACGGTAAAAAAGATTAGGAGAGAATTGTGGGAAAGGAAAGGAAAAGTAGAGAGAGAGAGAGAGAGAGAGAGAGAGAGAGAGAGAGAGAGAGAGAGAGAGAGAGAGAGAGAGAGAGAGCATATTAGCTTGGTTGTTTTAGAAAAAAAAGGCGAGGTTTTGTCACAGCCCTGTTTCGTCTGTGTCGTTGTGCGAAACTTTGAAATACAACAAGGGCATGTAACCATCAAAATAGTTTGACACAGATATGCCCCTTTTTCGAAAAAGTTGGTCATTTTATGATATCTCTATCATTACTGAAGATACATGTATATATTTACTTCCAACTCGGACTAGTTGTAAACTGTCACAAAAGGTCAGGTAACCATCAAAATACTCATGACACAGTTATGCCCCTTTTTCAACTAAGACTTTGCTCTGGAAATCAACTTATTTCTAAAAGGAACTGTAGCCGAGTATTGGCATCCGCATACGGTGCTCTTGTTTTCCTACCTCGTCATCACTGTAAGCCCTGTTATTGAAGTCCCACGGTCTATAGCGTACCTCACTGGTATTTAACCAGTTACCTCGGTAACGTTTTCTGAAATATTTGAAAATACACAAAGGGCATTAATACACAATTCTTCACAAAACGACAAAATTGTAGACTCATCATCATAAAAGTATGGTCAGAAAATGTTCATGTTGCTCCGATGATAAAATATGTATTTGATACGATAGAAAACACTGTGGGAATAGGAGAAAAATCTGCCTACCAGCATTTTCTTCTCTTCCCATAAGGTTTTCAAAAGCCATTTTCCTCAGGGTTGTTTTAACCCGGTATTTTGGTACAGTGTAACACTACAAAAATTCGAACATTCAATGGGTCAAGTGATAAGATCGAATTATCAGCGTATCGAATTATCAACGATTTTCTAAGGTCTATGACAAAACAATTTATTACCCTTAAACTTCAAGTCATGTAACAAGCAAGTGCTTCTTTTCCAAGGATGCATTCCCTGTCGTTACCTTACAAATATAGTGTACTTTCATGTTCTTCGGTTGAGGTAAAAACACAAATGACATCATTATAAAACACTTGAATGCTTAGAAATGGATGGAACTTGATAACTGTAAAATAAACTGGAATGAAATATTATCGGTTAACTATTATCCTGCTATATAAGTGAAATGAAACCTTCAGGCCTATAGTAAAAAACCTAAATGTTGCTATTCCAATAGTATTTTTGGAGGAAAAATACCTCCCTGTCGGACAGTGTAGATCAAAGATCAGATTGCACGTTCTGTGCAGTCTGATCTTGATCTACACTGTCTGCAGAAGGTCAATGAGTCGCGCTAAGCAGTTTGAGGGTTAAAAGAACTCACCTCCGCTTTAAATAAAACAATATGGCAGCAACGACTAGAATAAATAGCAAAGGTATACAAATACCAAGAGCTACTTTTCCACCGTTCGACAATCCTTCATCTTTTTTCTGGCTGGCAGATCCATTACCAGTTACTTGTGTGGACGGCGTTGTCTTTATAGTAGAAGCTGTTGTTGAAGTGTTGGTTATCGACGGTGAAGTTGGAGTTGTTGACGCAGGTGCAGTTGATATAGTCGAGCTTTTTGTTGATGTAACGTAAGAAGAAGTGGTGGTGGTGCCTGTCCTTGGCGTTGTTGTTGTATTTGCTGCTACTGATGTGGTTGTTGTGTCTGTATTGATGGTTAAATCAGTGGAATGGCTTACAGTTCTTGTTGTTGGTGTTTCTGTGATAACAGGGTTTGTTGCATTAGCTGATGTTATCCTCGTAGAGAGTGTAGATGTTGGGGGTTCTGTTGTGGTAGAAGTAGACTGTTTTGGTGGAGATGATTCAGACACTGTCGAGGTTAATATTGTGGAAAGCGTTGTTGTCTCCGATCTGTTCGTTAGTATTGCTGAGGAGTGTGTTATTGTTGTATTTAAATTTTTTGTGGATGCTGTTGTAGGTAGTTGAGTTGTTGGTGTTTGTGTTGCTGTGGAAGGTGCCGTGCTTACTGATGTTGTAGAAACAGACTGTAATGTTGACGGTGACAATTTTAAAGTTGTATTCAAAGTTTGAGTGACTGTTGTATTCAGTGTCATTGACAGTGAGGTTGTTACTGGTGTTGCACTGTTTGTTGTCGTAGGTGGTATCTGTGTAGTGGTTGTAGTGGTTTGTGACTTGGTGGTGGAAGAAGACAAGTTTGATGCTGGGGATGAAGAGGTATTAGTTGTCGCATTGTTTCCGGTAATCACCGTAGATTGATTTGTTGTGCCTGGTGGTACTGATTGTGATGTTTGACTTGTGTTGGTCAAGGTATTAACTGGACTTGTAATACCTCTTGATATCTGTTTTGCACTTGTTGTTGCTTGAGATGAAGGTTGTTGCTTCGTGGTGATTTCGTCGGTAACTTCTGAGGTACTTGTTGGTTGCGCTGTGCTGGATAACGTTTGTGTTTGGTTTGTTGAATTTGTTGTGTTCTTTGTTTGATTGCCCATAGGTGTTGTTGCAGTACTTTGTGTTGATTGTGCTGCTGCTGGAGTTGTTTGTGATGTAGTAGTATTCTTTGTCGGTGGTTGTGTTGTTGTCGTTCGTGAAGTCGACGTATTTACAAGTCTTGTAGTACTTTGTGTACTAGGTGATTGTGCTGCAGCCGTCTTTGTTGATGTAGGTTGAGTCCCCGCTGGTGTTTGTGTGCTTGACGCGTGTGATGAAGGTAGAGATGCTGAAGTGATTACAGTTGTTGTCTGTAAAGTCAATGTAGTTACCGCAAGTGGAGTATTGGTTGTTGTACTTTCTGTAATTCTACCAGTTGTATTTAAGGAAGTGTTTATTACTGTTTCACGTACTGTTGTTAGTGAAGCTGGTGTTTGTGACATGGTCGATGTAGGAAGGGACGTATTAATACCTGTTGCTTGTGGATTGGTTCTTGAAATTGGTTCAGTAGATGAATTGTTTGTAGTAACAGTTGCCGATTTTGTCTCCGAGGTTGTAACTTGTGGGTTACATGTTGGCGTTGACATAGTTATATTAGAGTCTTCACTTGTATTGGTTGTCGCCTGGGGTTGGCTTGTGGATACAGATGGCACTGTAGTCACAGTCGTGCTTTCATTAGAAAACTGCACAGTTGTGTCGGATTTAGAGCTTGGTACCGCAGTCGTATTCATTGTTGGCGAAGGTGTGGTCGTAGCTGCTTCTGTGGTTATAGATGTTGTACTGGGGCCGCTCGAGTTGGAAGAAGAGCTATCGTTCGAAAAGGAACCACTAATGCTGGAGATAGAAACTGTAACGGTTGTACTGGGTACTTGCGTCGTTGTCGAACTCGTTACGACTGAAATGAATAAATATATGCACTGATAAATATATACAGAACTCTGTAATGCTTGTGTGAACATATGGCTGAATAAATGAACGAAAGTGAAATAAAAGACGCAAAAACGTAAAAGAGACTTTCACTCATTCACTGAATCATTTTTATTAACTGACATATGAGCACTTGCAGTTACTCCCAACAAGAGTATGTTTAAGTTCCCCTGATTTTAGACTCGAGAGAACTGTTGGGAACATTTTTTGCAGTCTGATCTTGGATTTAGACTGTCTGCAAACGTAAGCAAAGTTAAAATCGCTTTGTTCAGATCTGAAAATATTTAACTCTTATATTACCAATGAAGACCTGCACAGAACGTGCAGTCTGTTCTTGGATGTACAAGATTCGCTAAGAGATAGTCAGTCTCAAAAGCAGTGAAAATTTACATCTACAACCAGGGAAAAAGTGGACTTTCTGCAGCTTGTATATAGGGAAAGAGTTTTGGAAAGGAAATTTTGGAAAGGAAGGTCACCTTGAGGAGTCCGATGTCAAAGGCTTCGGCCCTTTACCAAACGATCATTTGTGGTACTAAAATACAGTAAGAAAAAGAAATTTTGGAAACATTGCGGGAAAATGAGAAAATGCTGGTAACCAGCATTTTCTTCTTTTCCCACAATGTTTCTACCATGTCAAAGACAAGTTCAACGGATTGATCCACATCTAATTCGTCGTCTGCAAATAGATCTACATTCAATATTGATATGAGTCATAAATTTTGTCGTCTGGTACAGAAAGTCATATGACTTGTGAAATAAATTCTCACCGTCACAAATGATAAAACAATAAAAGTGCACATGTACGTGCATGAGAACACATAACAAACCAAATAGACAGATAATGATAAAAAATGCTAACATTTAACAACCAACAAAATGGAGGTACAGAATGAATTCGATTATTTTTTTTCGAGGACTTAATGTTGATTTCTTCCGCAGATCAAAAGGATGTTTCTCATGCTTTTGCATTATGTTGCGGACGGTGTAGTTCTACGATTGGAAGCATGTTGTATGCAGTCTGGTCTTGATCTACGTTTACAAAAGGTACTTACTACATAATCCATACGTTTAAATACCCTAATGATGAAGGCTCTTGAAAACATTATGAGAAAAGGAGAAAATGCTACATGTAGTAACCAGCATTTCCCCTTTTTCCTACAATGTTTTCTATCCTTTCAAAGACAAATTTTATCACTTGAGCCACATATAATTTGTCGCCAGGAAATGCTTTCAATTTGGACTAGTCTAAAATTTTATCATTTGGTAAAGAGTTAATGCATTTTTTTCGCCTGTATTCCAATTTCAAGGCTTTGAGGTCAGAAATTTCTGACATATTACAAATCACAATGACAATTTTATTCTACGAAAAAAAACAGACATACGTAAAGACAATGAGTCAAAAAAGTCACTCAAGCAGGCAAACAGAAGGATTGGTGGGGTTGCACAAAGCAGGGCTGAATTTTTTCCATACAAGTCATTTTTCTTACGAAAGAGCATGATAACGAATACTCAATCTTTTGTCCGTAGACTTTTAGACAAGTCAAATTTAAAACTTCCTTCCAATACACAAAAAGTTAATTCAAAATATGGTATAGATCTGTTAATAGTTTCTGTCGTAATTGGACTTTACGAACAAAGTAGATCCAAGATCAGACTGCACCTTGTGTGCAGTCTGATCTTGATCTATTTTGTCTGCAAAATAAACTGATGTTGCTCTTCCAAAGGTCTCTAAGGATAACAGGTTAACATTTCGTAACGAATGCTACGCATAAATTTTGCGTCACCCGATAAGATAAAAGTGGCTTTTTTATTGCACTTACTCGGTTATTTTACCCTTTAACAAACAATCCCGTGTTTAAACGACTGTATGAAGAACATGACTTTTGAAAACATAGTGGGAAAAGGAGAGAATGCTGGTAACCAGCATTTTCTCCTTTTTCACACAATGTTTTCTACCTTTTCCAATGACAAGTTCCAAAATTTGAGGCACAATTGATTTGTCGTCTGCGAGTGCTTTCAATTTGGACAAGTCTAAATTTTTTGTCGCCTGGTAGAGAATTAGGAAGTTCGTAATTACTCATTTTCTTTACAACTCTTCCCTATTGAATAAACCAAAATGAGCTGTGATATTTTGTGACATAATGTTTATTCATTTGGATAGCGTTTCGGGCCGATTTCACGTGTTTGTGCAGTCTGATCTTGGCCCCTGTTGTCTGCAAAAGCGATGTTAATAGCCAGTGACAATGAAAGAGTTAAATTCAATAAGCAGTTTAACCCATAGGCTAATAAGCGCGACTCACTGACATTTTGCGTACAGTGTAGATCAAGATCAGACTGCACGTTCTGTGCAGTCTGATCCTGGATCTACACTGTCCAATAAGGAGATATTTTTCGTCCAAAAAATAAGTCTGAAGTAGAATTATTCGGGTTTTTACTATCGGCTTGAAAATTTCATTTAATTTATTTAGTACGAGAAAGATTAAGAGATATAACTGCACAGTAGTTTGTTGGACTTGCGACGGTTTGTTTTTTGCAGACAGTATTTACTGTTGAAACAAGCTTCTGCTTGTCCGTGATGGTATGTCATGCATGACTTAGTGGTAAAGGTGCAGGGTTAGTAATCTGGCGGTCTCTTGGTTCGATCCTCGATGCAGATGCGCGGTTTTTACGTGGGGGTCGGAGTGGGTAGGGCACCTTAGAGCTCAAGCCTAGTAGTTGTGAAAGCAATGAAGCACATGAATAAGTGGGCCGCCTTGATATGACCAAAAATAATGTTGAAAGCCGCCTGCAAGACCATTTAATCCATCTATCCATCCATCCGCCCGTCAATCCATCCAACCATCCATCCATCCATCAGTTCAATCATCGATCCATCAATCAATCAATCAATTCTCTGTAAGGTGTGTCAATCTGTCATACGTCAACTTCCGGAAAGAAATACGTTGATGGGCGGGTCTGCACCTGGGATTTGTCGCTATCTTCCTCCGGTCACTGCATCATGCCAAGTTGATAACAGTAACTCTTTCAGCGCCAATTATGTAACCTCGACCTTTTTTGAAGGCTGAGAAACTGAAACTATGACAGATTTCTATCGTCTAGGTCTGACCTACATGTATCAAGCGGACGGTATAGATCAAGATCAGACTGCACAGAACGTGCAGTCTGATCTTGATCTATGCCGTCCGCAAATGTCTTCTGTTTTCACTTATGGGGCTGAAAGTGTTAACTCTTCAACAGATGACGAAATTTTAGACTTTTGAAAGAATTGGCTGCAGAATAGGGCTCTAACGTTAGATATTGTCATTGAAAGGGTAGAAAACTGTGTAGGAAAAGGTGAAACTGCGAGTAACTAATATTTTCTCCTCTTCCAACAATTCTATCAAAAACCTTCTTTCTTCTAAAGTTATTAGAACCCGTGATTGTTTGGTAAAGGTTCCAACTGCCACATAAATCAAAAAGCATTTCAAGCCGGAAGAACAAATCCTTAGCACTGCTAATTTCAAGCTGTTTTCGAATTAAGAGAAAAAAAAAAGACACGAAAGTCTCATCAAATCGGAGAGTGTAAATCCAAGATCAGATTGCAAGGTTTGTGTAGTCTGATCAACTATTTAACTCTTTATCAAACGACAGAATTTTAGGCTGGTCCAAATTTAAAGCGTTTTACAGACGACAAATTAAATATACTTCATATAGGAAGACTTGTCTTTGTTATAATAACAAATAAAAGATTGTGGGAAAAGAAGAAAAGTGTGGGAAAAGAAGGAAACCATTATCTCCTATAATTCCAATAAATGTTTTGAAAAAAAAATTTTTTTTTGTCAGAATGGTTAAAAGTCCGGATTGTATGATAAAGGTTGAAAATCTTCAGAATTGAAAGAATTTGTGGGCGACAAAATAAATATGGCTCAAAGGATAGACACTGTTCTTTAAAAAGGAAAAAAAAAAATGATAGTAAAAGGAGAAAATGCTGGTTAAAAGCAGATCATCTTTTTCCCAAAATCGTTTTAAAAGCCTTCTTTCTTAAAGGTCATTTCAGCATATTGTTGTTTAAATATACTTTTCAACCCAGCATTAAAATCATAAGTAGCGTATTGCAATTTCAAAGCTTTTTTCGAGATTTAATAAAGAAACTTATCAAATCGCGCGATGTAGATCCTAGCTCAGACTACATTCTTTGCGCAGTCTGATCTTGATCTACAGTGACCGTCATAGGGCCTTCAGCTGCGGTTAGCATCATGTCGCAACCGAAGTATAATTGTGACTTTCTCCATAGTTTTAGATCAAAAGCATTTAATGTTTAAAAAAACTTTGCATCTTTAAACAAATTTTCTACAATAATATTAGGTTATATACTGGCCATAGTTTTAACAAAAGAAGCCAGGAGAGGTCAGCATCAATGTTTTCAAATAGTTTATTGGCTTTTAATTTCAATATATTTTGGTACATGTAAACAAACAAGTAAAAAAGCCGCCGAGTAGAAAACTCATATGCTTTACATGACGGTCATTTGACCTTCTTGCCGCGTTTTCAAGTCGCATGATCTTGTCCAGCGATCTTCTTTCTCTTTTTTAACGAAATCCTTCTTATTTTTTCTTCTGCTTAGATTTATTTGCTTAATGAAAAATTACAATTATTTGAGAGGTCATTTGCAATCATGGCAAATTAATATAACAAATCTTTTTTGAAATTCGTAATATAAATATAAACCACGTCTATTTCCTGTTTCGGTTTTTTGATATCGCTTTATTTACAAAACCATGACGAAACAGACTGTGTATCAGAACAATTTCGCAAGAAAAATGGATTTAGACAGCAAATTCTGTGGCAGTCTGCCTTTTAAACTCACCACTATTGGAGAGGTCTGATGACCTCTCCAATAAGGACGAGTGCCTGTGATTCAGACCTTGGAAAAGTACTGTATTGCCAATTCAAAGCTGATTTCGAGATTTAATAAAAAAAAGATATCAAATCGGACAATGTAGATCCAAGGTCAGACTACATGCTTTGTGCATTCTGATGTTGATCTAAAATGCCCGTAAAAGGGCCTTCAGATCAGATGGCCTTAGCTTCATGTCACAACCGAGGCATAATAGTGACTCTCACCACAGTTTTAGATAGATTGAAAAATCGCCGCTATTCAGATCAAAGGCACTTGATATTTTGACAAACTTCGCATCTTTAAGCCTTTACCACACAATCCCGAGTCTTTCAACAACTCTGAGGATAAGTCTTTTGAAAACCTTGTGGGAAAAGGAGAAAATGCTGGTAACCAGCATTTTCTCCTTTTCTCAAAAGGTTTTCTACAATTTCATCGACAATTACCATCATATCAGCTAAATTTTATGTCTTTTACAAATGCTTTTAATATGGACCAATCTGAAATTTTGTCGTTTGCTAAAGAGTTGAACTAATCTTATAATACAGTTGAATCTAGTCGAATCTCAGACGAGTGCCTGAGATTTAGATCCTGAATACGTTTGCCAATCCTTTTACAAAACACTCTCGTATTTGGACGACCCGGAGTCGTATTCACCAACCATTCTTAAACTATTCTTAGTCTTTGTATCTGAGACTTTCTAAATTTGAAAGAAAGGCTTCTTATTGGCTAAACCATATGGTTTAGCCAATCAGAAGGTGTGTTACTTTCAAATTTAGAAAATTCTGGAGAATAAGACCAAGAATGTTCTTAACAATGGTTGGTGAATACGGAACCCCCCCCCCTCCCCGGAGAAAGACGACTTTTGAAACATTGTTGGAAAAGGGAAAAACGATAAGGAGAAATTGTTGATAACCAGCATTTACTCCTTTTCCCGAGACGTTTTCTATTACCTTTTCAAATATATTTAGTCCATATCACATTTGTCATCTGAAGATGTTTTATACATGTATATGGAAAATTGTAAAACTTGACCAGATTTTGTCGTTTAACACTTTACTAGACAAAATTTCAGACTTGTCAAAATTGATAGCATCTGCTGACGACAAATTTATTGTGACTCAAATGATCGGATACGGCTTATAAAGGGTTGAAAACAATGTGAGAAAAGGAGAAAGCTGTTTACCGACATTATCTTCTTACTCACAATTTTAAAAAGTCTTTTTTTCTCTATAGTCGTTAAAACACGGGATTGTTTCGCGAAGGGTACACGGAAAGCACTGTGCTTTCATCAGTGTTTGTTTATCTTTGTCTGTTGACGTATCTCTATATTCACCGGAAAAGAAGCCACATGTGTTAAACGCACGATTGCGGGAGACCTTTTTTTCCTGGTCAGACAAGATCTAAACAAGCATGCCTAGGGGAAACGTTGGTCTGTGTGTGGAATGAGGGAAAAACCCAAACTGCTGATTGAACTCCGGTTGTTTAGTGATGGCGTACAGTGCTACATGTTATACTTGGGTGGCGGGTTCGAACATCGGCACGGTCGTAAACCTACCCCAGGTGTGGTGATAGATCCGTGAACTGTTCACCGTGATCGAACTTGTATGGTATTAAAAAAGGCGGTAAACATCATACAAAACTAAACAAACGAGCCATACCTCTTTTAGTCAGGGCAACGTTCAAGACGCTTTTAAGCGGACAGTGTCGATGAAGATCAGACTGCACAGAACCTGAAGTCTGATCTCACATCTACACTGTTATATATTCTTTTAACCCTTGTCCTGCTGAATAACTCAAATGATACCTCTAAGTTGATAGTAAAATCCCAAAGGTTGCTACTTCAAGGTTATTTTGGGGACGTTAAATATCTCCTTGTCGGACAGTGTAGATCAAAGATCAGACTGCACGTTCTGTGCAGTCTGATCTTTGATCTACACTGTCCGCAAAAGGTCAGTAAGTCGCGCTTAGCAGCCTACGATATTCTGGCTAAAGCAGCTCAGAAAATTTAAGGGAATTAAAATTACCCAGTTGTCTATGTGAATTTACCTTTTTGTCAGAATAAATTTGTTGATTGCCGAACATTGAAATATTCATTTGTGACAATATAATCAAATAAGCCATGCTCTGGTAAAAAGGGGTTTCCGTGATGCTTTATACCATGCAAGTCATCACATTATTATGGATCCATAAAATCCGGTTTTTTTTTTCCTAACAACCAACTGAATCCTGACGGTAGAACGGTCCTTTGACATGTAGAAAATTTACAAGTAGCAAAAAGTTTCGACGCATGTCAGTGTGCGCTGATACATTTTACAGACGCATTAAACCCCTTTTCACAGAGCGAGGCTCAAATGTAATTGGCAAAAGGAAAAACAGAAAGGAAAAACACCGTGCAAAATGGAAAAAAAAAATAACTCGTTTCGAGAAACATCTCCATGTATCACATTTTTTTTTTACATCTGCTTAACGAATCGTAAATTTACTTACAACACAAAAAGGGAAGTTTGATGCAATGTATGAGAAAATATATGAGAACCCTTTACAACACAATTCCGAGTTTTAACGATCATATGGAAGAAAACTTTTGAAAACATTGCGGGAAAAGGAGAAAATGCTGGTGACCAGCATTTTCTCCTTTTCCCTCAAAGTTTTCTACCCTTTGAGAGAAAAACCCGATCATTTCAGACACGTCTAATTTGTCGTCTGCAAATGCTTTCAATTTGGACTGGTTTAAAGTTTTGTCGTCTGGTAAAGAGTTGAAATGGTCAAGATAAAGGGAGACATTTAATCAAAGTGACGGTAAATTGAAAATCTGCATAGCAACCTTGCTATTTGCATCGTATACTATTATTCTCCTTATTATATGATGTCAGAGTTAGACAGTTCACAGTCTGCAAGCTTTTACTTTTAAATAAGGCACACCTATTTCTTCCCCCCCCCCTTTTTTTTTTTATCGCAGAGATAATGTTTCACATCGTTGATTGATTGTACGGTGTTCAAACATTTACCAAACAGTGCAGTGTTTTAACGAACCTGAGGGAGAGATCTTTTTGAAAACATCGTGGAAAAAAGAGAAAATGCTGGTAATCAGCATTTTCTCCTTTTCCCGCGATGTTTTCTACCCTGGTGACCAGCACAGCATTTTTCCACATCATGGGAAAAGGAGAAAATGCTGGTAACCAGCATTTTCTCCTTTTCCCGCGATGTTTTCTACCCTAGTTACCAGCGCAACATTTTCTGCCCTTTCAGATACAAATTCTTCTATATCAGCCAAATTCAGTTTTTCTTCAACTAATTTTGACAAGTCTAAAATTTTGTGTTCTGGTAAAGAGTTGAGTGCCTATCATAACTAAAGTTGCTTTTGTGACCAGTGTAGAGTAAGATCAGACCAAACAAAAGTACTGTTTCATTCTGTATCTATGCTGAGAAATTCTGCCAGACTGCAGCCTTACCTTTGACTAAACAATTCAGTCTTTTAACGATCCTGAGAAAGAAACCTGTCGGAAAAGATTGCGGGAAAAGGAGAAAATGCTGGTAACCAGCATTTTCTCCTTTTCCCACAATGTTTTCTACCCTTTCGAAACAAAATGTCATCATTTGGCTTTCTCTTTATCTTTCGTCTGTAAAGTTTTTTGATTTTGCTACGTTCTTAAATTTTGTCGTTTTGTAAAGAGTTAACGCCGTTCTAAATATTATTTCAGTTATATCGTTATATACTGGCCCAGGTGCCATATTCACCAACCATTTTAAATTCTGTCTTGGTATTATTCAAGAGCCAGAAAGTAACGCTTTTTCTTATTGGCTAAACCATTTGATTCAGCCAATCTAAAATGGCGTCACTTGGAAATTTCGAAAACTCTTCAGAATTAAACTGAGAATGATATTGAGAATGGTTGTTAAATACATTGATTGATTGTATGGTATTTAACGTCGTTTTCAACATTATTTCAGTTATATCGCGGCGGCCAGTGAACCTATCCATGCTTTCCTGGAGTTTCTTTTACCAGTACTCAGCACAATAGTTTTTCTTAAGCTGGTGGCTGCTTTCCCAAATGACTATCGTCGAAACAATGATAAGCGGTGAAAGAGGAATGAATCCTGTCGCAATGACTATTATCAGTCCTCGGATAGATATTGGCCGAGCCGAGGATCGAGCCAGCGACACCCTGTACTTTACGCTACTGGCTGCGCTGATTGATTGAATTTGCGTTTATTTATCGTCGCCACCGGTTGCCCATATGGGCGACGCCCCCCTGAAGGCTGTTAGTATTGTTACGGGGGATAGTGCAGATACAGGACGAAACCCATCTTAAGTTACGCCTGGTTCTTTTACGTGCTCGGTGTATAGCACCGTCACACGGGACCTCGGTTTAACGTCTCATCCGAAAGACTATTAGTAATTTTAGATGGCCAGCCGTGGGGATCGAACCCACACCCTCAAGTGACTCGAAACATCACGTTCACGAGTCCTACGCTCTACCTATTGAGCTATGCGGGCTGGTCACTGGCTGCGCTACCCGGGCTCGGCTGTTAAATACATACCTTGATCACTTTCAAATTATTTCAAGGGTGGAACCGCGGTTTTAAAATCATAACTCACTCTGAATCGCAGTGATAAAAACTCTTCACTACATAATTCCAAGTTTTAACGACTTTGGAGAAGAAGCTTTTTGAAAACATTATGGGAAAAGGAGAAAATGCTGGTAACAGCATTTTCTCCCTTTCCCGCAATGTTCTCTAGCCTATCAAAGGCACATCGAATCATTTGGGCCAAATTTCAATTGTCGTCTGTAAATGCTTTCAATTTGAAACAGTAAAAAATGTTCTCGTATTGTTAAGAGTTTTAAGTAATGAATGAATTAAAAGACTTTCTCAATCAGGGAAGAAAACAACCTAAAAACAATCTAATGTAAAGGGTGATTTTTGCATTTAAACTATTGTTACACAAAACAGTGGACATTTCAATTCCAAGATCAAGGTCCGCATTCGCCAAACTTTCTGAGAAACACTATAAGCCTTACTGTATTCTTTTTTTTTTTTAAGATTGAAAGTAACAGAACTTCTGATTGGCTAAACTAAATGGTTTAGCCAATCAGAAGTTGTGTTACTTTCTAAATCTAGAATTAGAATGAAATTTTCTGTGCAATCTGATCTTAATCAACACGGCCCCATATCGCCTTTCATCGTCTACATATACAATCAATGTTGTGTTTACCACTCCAGGGGTTTATAATAAATACAGTTTGAAAGTGACAAAAAAAGCATCTTACATGTAGATCTAATCTCACTTGTTTTAAACATCAAGCACGCGGATGGAAGCCTTGAGACCATGGCTTCACGTTAATTTTCGAAAGTAAGCCTTTTCGAGAAGTAAGGGGAAAGAAATGGTCGAATTTATGGAAGCCTGACCCAGGCCATGGTCAGTTCATCTAACTGCTTAAAGGCCTTATGGCTGCCAAAAGTAAACAACTGGGTGGTTATATGCACTTAAATTTTAATCATACCATTTAAAGTCTAGAAATTATTGTGAATATGACAATCTGTTATTGTACGGTTGATTGATTGATTGAGTTGGACTTCAACGCTGTTTTAACAGCTTAAGTCGTATCACGGCGATCAGTGCACCTACGCATGTGTTTCGTGGCTTTCTCACACCAGTACTGACACAACTTTCTTTCCAAGTCACTGACTATTTTCTCACATGCATCAGATGTGGGAGGCGAAAAATCGCAGAAAAGAAAGTTTGCCTCATCCGGGTATCGAACTCACAACCGCCAGGTCACGAGTCCGAAACGATAACCACTTGGCTACCCGGGCAGGCTTATTGTCCAAGTGTTAGTCGTTGGCAGAAAAATGAATTTTGAAATCAGGTAAAAAGTAGAAAAAAGATTTAGCGACCCGGCAACTTTTAACCTAGTTTTAGATTTCATTTTTCTGCCAGCTACTACTAACACATGGACCGACTGTACAGTAACATGTACATACTTTTAATGGTATGATTTAAATTTATATTTCAATTTAACACCCGCATTGTTTACTTTTGTCAGCTAAACGTACTTCAATTCCTGGCTATACCCCCTGATTACGCACTTGCGCGCTGTGTGCTATGAGCGTCACGCCCTTGTGTTTCGTTCTGTTGGTTTACCTAAGGCTTAGAGATGAACATGTGATCCGCAAGTGCTGGGTTTGACCCTCGCCAGCTGCCCTGGTGATATTAGATTGTCCTTGGGCAAGGCAATGCAGATTCTCTGCCTAGGGCAGATAAAATCCGGAGGCCACTTGAATAAGTTGTGAAGTAACAGGTAAAAATGGGCTGAAGGTGACTTATGTAATGGAGATTTACAACTCAGATTTTTCAACACTTCTCCCCTCACGCTGCATAACTACTTTTTTAAACAGAGCGACAAACGTAGAAACTGCATATACTGAGTAATTTCTTCTTTCTTTGTCACAATGATTTTTTTCATTTTTTAAGGCATAGACCTTCAACCTTTTATTTTAGTAAATATGTATAATTTTTTTTGTTGAAAACGTCTTTTTCATATAGTACTGGTGACCTCGAACATGAGGTAACGGATTATATTTAATCTTGAAACCGAAAACAATTACACCAAAGATTTGATCCTTTACCAGACGACAAAATTTAATATTCGACAAAAAAGAAAGCATAACTTGCAGACAACAAAGTCAACATAGCTCAAAAGATTTTTTTTCCCTTTTGAAATGGTTGAAAACAACGGGGGAACGGGAGGGGGGGGGGGAGTGTAGGTTACCAGCATTTTTTTCTTTTCTACAGTGTTTTCAAAAGACTTCTCCTCACAAGTGATTAAGACCTGTTATGGTTTGATAAAAATTTAAGCAACGCTCCCTTTCTCTGCCCGTGAATTCCTGTGACCCTTAGCGTTGTAAGCTAAAACTTTTAATGCAAACAAAAAGATCCATTTTGACTCTAATATCATGCATACACAACTTTTTTTTCGCCCCTCTTGTGGTCTCTAGCTTAACCCTTTACCACACGGCAAAATTTAAGACCTATCCAAATTGAAAGCATTTGCAGACGACAATTTCATAGTGGCTCAAATGACACAACTTTTCTTTGATAGGGTAGAAAACTTTGTGGGAAAAGGAGAAAATGCTGGTTACCAGCATTTTCTCCTTTTCCCACAATGTTTTCAAAAGGCCTCTTCTTCAGGGGTGTTAAAAGGCGTCATTGTGTGGTAAAGGGTTAAAAAAGCAACGTAGGAATAGGAGCAACTGTTTGTAATTAAACAAACGTTCCCTTTTCCGTTTTCTTCTTCTGCACTATGTTAATCTATAGAGCACCTTTCATAACTTCAGTTGCCTTTGCTGCCAGTGTAGGTCAAAATCAGACTGCACAAAACGTGCAGCGTGAGCCTTGTTCTACACTGTCCCCTCAGCTCCCCTCAGCTCAGACGTTCTGGACAAGAGCAACCTCTCAGTTCTATTTATATAGTTCTTATTTCTAGACTGAAAATGTCTGCTAGATTACTTTTTGGGGGCACTGTAAGGGTTTAAAAGGATCTGTTTCCTTTCCCTTCATTTTTTTGTTTTGTTTTGTTTTTCTGTTTATTCAATTGTACGCCGATCCCCGGTAGCTCAGTCGGTAGTGTACAGGACTTGAGAACAGGAGATCGCTGGTTTGATCCTCGGCTCGGCCAATTCCTGTCCGAGGATTGTTCATAGTCATTGCGACAGGATTCATTCCTCTCCCACCGCTGACCATTGTTTCGACGATGGTTATGTGGGAAAGCAGCGAGTGGCTTGGAAAGAATATCGTGCGGAGTACTGGTAAAAGAAACTCCAGGAAAGCATGGATAGGTGCACTGGCCGCCGCGATATAACTGAAATAATGTTGAAAACGGCATTAAACATCATACAATCAATCAATCAATCAATCAATCAGTCAATCAATCATTATTCAATTGTGCTCTTATTATTCAGCAGTAGCCTATATTTCAAAATAGTACATGTACTTAGGTAATGGATTACAACACGAGAAAACATTTTTTCTTTCTGTACACTTTACCAAACGATAAAATTTGAGACTGATCCAAAATCAAAACATTTGCAGACGACATATGAAAACATTGTGGGAAATGGAGAAAATGCTGGTTACCAGTATTTTCTCCTTTTCCCACGATGTTTCCAAAAGCCTTCTCTATGAGGGTCTGTTAAAATCCGGGATTAAATAAATGCACCGTTCCAGAAGAGAAATAAAAGGCTGTCATATGACCAACTCTTGTTTATCAGGCAGAAAGGAAAAACACGTAATTGTAATACATGTACGTGTAGTAAGCTATCTACCTGTCAAATAAATTTCAAGCATGTATTATTCTTTTGTCTGATTATCTCAAAAAAAAAAAGATCGGACAAGGTAGATCCAAGATCAGACTGCACGTTCTGTGCAGTCTGATATTGATCTTGTCCGTCCGCAAATGCAAATAGAAATGCCATTTGGTGCATAAAGTGTTAATTTTGAAAATCGTAATCGACTTAATGAGTAGAGGTCTAATAACAAGGTATTATATACATGCCTTAATTTTGGTGAGGCTAATAAGGTCATGTTGTAATGTTCAAACAATTATACATACGAGTCATGCTCTGTGAAAAGGGGGTTTAATGCATCTGCAAAAAGTTTCATCCAGGTCAGGTGGCCTGCGCGGACTGGTCGAAACTTTTGTCTTTGGTAAAACTTTTTCAATGGCCAGGGACCATTGAACCTCACGGTTGAGTCGGATGTTAGACAAAATGGATATTATGGATCTATAATTATGTGATGATTTGCTTTGTATAATGCATTACGGAGATGCATTCAACCCCCTTTTGCAAGAATATGGCTCATTATACATATTACATTTCATAATTCGTTCCAGGTATACAAATCGTATATACAGTACAAATTAATTTTTTCTGTTTCAAAACTGTTGGAAACCGAAATTTTCAAACCTTTTATCAGCCGCATGAGATCAAGAAGAAGAAGAAGAACAACAACAACAACGTGTTTAATGCCGTTTTCGATATTATTTCAATTTTATCGCGGCGGCCAGAAGAGGAAGAAGAAGGATGATGGTGACAACTTTAGGTTTTATCGTTGATGGTGACGATGATGATGATGATGGTGATCATGATGATGATCACGCGATGATGATTACAGTAGTAGAATGATAACATCGACGAAGAAGGTTATGATGACAACGATCAAAATGATGATTTCAGTGCATTTTCTCACCATTGTATAGTTTTGATTCAAACAGTCTCTTAAAAGTCAACAGAAAGTTTTCAGGGGTCATAAAAATAATGGATATGAATCGATTTTCACCCCTTTTGCTTTAATTATGAATTACATGTTTAACTAAACTTGAAAAATTAATATTAAACTATTTTGCAATAGGCTAAAGAAATTGTAACAAGGATGGTTTGTGCGGTGTTTCTTGCGTAAGATATAACTTTTAAAGCAAGCCACGCATTTAACTCTTTTACCACGCAACCCCGAGTTCTAACGACTTTGACGAATGAAACTTTAAAAAAAAAAACATTGTGGGAAAAGGATAAAATGCTGGTAACCAGCATTTTTTCCTTTTCCCACAATATTTGCTACTCTTTCAGACAGAAATAAGCCACATTTAATCTGTCGTCTACAAATGCTTTCATTTTGGACCAGACGTGCCGTTTAGCATACGAGATTTAACACCCTTTTTCTGTTTCTTCGAAAGGTCTTACGTTGTCAATGCCAAAAGGAGCTGCAAGGTTAGTCTAGAGAAAGACAGAAAGCGAGCGAGCGAGAGACAAACAGACAGACAGACAGAGAAGCAGAGACAGTGAGACAGAGGCAGAGAGACAGTGAGACGGAGG
>OX328096.1:58472418-58752418 GCA_946811185.2 Hippopus hippopus
CCTGGACAGGTTTAACAGCCAACTTGTGCGAGGCATATATTCACGTGACCAAAGCTTGTTACTGCATGAACATCGTGACAAATATACCCGTGGAAAAAAAAAAAGTGTCTGTGTATTACATAATTTACACTCACAACTTTATTCGAAAGGGGGATATGCTGGCAATTAACTCCTTACCAGACGAAAGCAATAGATCTGCTGATAGTGAAAGCATTTGCAGACGACACACTGAATGTGGTGCAAAAGATGGTTTCGTCTCTGACAGGACAGAAAACATTGTATGGAAAAAGGAGAAAATCCTGATTAACCGTATTTTCTCCTCTATAAATATTTTCAAAGGGCTTCTTCCTCAGGGGCCGAGCCCCGGTAGCTCAGTCGGTAGCGTGCAGGACTTGAGAGCAGGGGGTTGTGGGCTCGATCCCTGGCTCGGCCAATTTCCTTCCGAGGATTGGTGATAGTCATTGCGAAAAGAAATCATTCCTCTCCCACCGCTGAGCATTGTCTCGACGATGGTTATGTGGGAAAGCAGCCAGTGGCTTGGAAAGAAAATTGTGCGGAGTACTGGTAAAAGAGTCCCCAGGAAAGTATGGATAGGTGCACCGGCCGCCGCGATATAACTGAAATAATGTTGAAAACGGCGTTAAACACCATACAATCAATCAATCAATCAATCAATCTTCCTCAGGGTTGTTAAAATTTAGGGTTGTGGTACAGGCTTAAACCTCTGCCACACATGGTTATGTGGGAAAATAGCCAATGGCTTGGAAAGAAAATTGTGCGGAGTACTTGTAAAAAAGACTCCAGGAAAGCACTGATAGGTGCACTGGCCGTCGTGATATAACTGAAATAATGTTGAAAACGGCGTTAAACAATATACAATCAATCACTCAACTTCCACCACACAAGCCCAACGACCATGAGAAAGAAAACTTTTGAAATCATTGTGGGATTGGAGAAAATGCTGGTAACCAGCATTTTCTCTTTTTGCCACAATGTTTTCTACCCTTCTCGAAACGAATTTCAATTTTTGGGTCACACTTATCTTGTCGTCTGCAAATGCTTTCAGTTTAGACTGGTCTAAAATTTTGTCGTTTGATAAAAAGTTAATTGAATTTAATCATGCATTGACGAAATTGCTGTTGATTGTTGCAGCAGAGTTATCACTGAGATTATCCACAGGCGCTATGTACAGCCCGTCACATGATGTGACGATTAAACGTGGTGTTCAAATTAAGATGGTGCGTGTCCGCCGACTGCTGTATAATGCATGCCACATACCGGTATCATATAGATAGCGAAGTTGGTGAGTTTTCTGAGTGTAGCTGTCGAATAGCAGTCCATATCCGAAGTACGGCTCGTTCGAATTCAGGCACCGTTACCGGACTGGCTGGTTAGGCAGCGTTGTCTGCGCCTGTCATATTCTTCGAAGATTCGACCTGTCTGCTATGACGCATCACCGATCCCACATACTAAGGAAAACTAGGGCTTATACCGAAGCTATTACCCAAGCCTGTAGGGACTGTTTTAATAAATGGCCGGTGCATAGGTTACATACAAGCTTATCATAGCTGAATGAATCGCACCAGGTAGCGTTTTATTGAGTAAACGTTTATTTTATTTTGAAATTCAAAGTAACGGTTGTCGTTTGAAAAGTAGTCCGATTCTTTGCCCAGAATGCCCAAATTAGATAGATGTGTATTTGTAGAATGCCATCTAGCGGGAGATAATGGGTTAGGCAGATGTCGGCTCCGGAAACGTGGTTCAATTTCTATCCACAAATGCTCTGTAGGTGAAAGATCTGGTGACACAGCAGGCCAGGGAAAAATATGAACATTTCTTTTTGTCTCGAATAATTCAACATTAAGCAAGCAACATTATGCGCGATCGCTGTCTTGCATAAACGTGATTTTATAGGGAGTGTCGAGCTTCCATATTCACCAACCATTCTTCAAAACGTTAATATTGTCTAAATTTGAAAGTAACACAACTTCTGATTGGCTAAACCATTTGGTTTAGCCAATCAGAAGTTGTGCTACTTTCTAAATCTAGAATTGGACTTAGAATGAAATCAAGAATAATTGGTTGAATACGGAACCAGGACGTCGATAAAAATAACACTCACCTGTCGTTGCTAATGCAATGAAAATTCTATTTTGAGAATGGGCATGACTGAATCAGAAATATTTCATGGTTTACAGCCGCTCTTTTTGGGTTGTCTTGTGGATGGATAACAACCAGCCCAAGTTTGAAGTAAATATTTTCAATGATTACAAAATGTCAAAATTTTCGCTCCAATCACAACGACGACAACGACAGGCCTTTGAGAATACCTCGGGTTTTTTTCGAAAACAGCCGATCTAAAAATGTGAAGACATGCAGGACTTCTTACGGTACAACACCCCATTTCATCTATTTATATAATCACGTATTCATCATTAGTTGTTCATCATATTCTGTCTACACGTTTACTCTGCTACCACTCAGAATCGTTTTACATTGAAATATATAATAAAAATATGACTTTACGTGCTAAATTAATAGACAGAATCGTGGTGCAAAATAGCAAACGTTAATTAATGGTCTAAGGGAGAAAACTCATACCAAGTTTCCTCGTATAATTACAGGGTCTCCTCCCTTGTATTGGTGGACGACATAAAACCTAGAACGAATAAAGACGGTAACCTCTGTAAATCGAAACGGAAATTTCCGTTTAACTGCGATGTTTTCTGATACATGTATGGTTTGAAAGGATCTTAGAATTTCACAGCTACGAAGATATCATGCCATTAGACAAGAAAATGTACTAAAATTACAAAATAATACTTTGTAACAAGACGGTAGTCTCCCTTGTATTTCATCATATTTGTAAACAAAATGACCGCTAAATTTTAAAATTTGAAGTAGCCTAATGGTTCTGTTATCAAGGTAAGATTTCATCCAGAATATAGATCTAAAATAGATATTAGAATCTGATAAATTAATGCAACTATTAAGATTTCATTGTGACACTTACAAATAAACGCTATGTTTTTGAACTCACAAAGGTCTTCAAGCGTGCTAAATTATCGTATTTTTAAAATCTCGGTACGAAAAGTTTGACTTTTTGAAAAATCGAGACTGAACGGAAAACATATATGTACTAGTACCTTCGTTACAACTGAATTGAGATAACTAAAGTAGACTAACGGTACATCGGTATTTTTTCCCCTGAAAGTATCGACCTGATTCCAGTGTAGATTCTTCGAGACGTAGAGGTGGCAGGCGGGCGTGATTTACATTAAGGGAGATCACTCTTCATGAATTTAGTTTAAGACTGTCCGAGTTTTCTCCCTTTGACCGTAAAATCATGAAGAAACAAAGTGAATAATGTGACAGATTCGAGGTATTAATCATTAATCAAATATCTTTGGGCGTTGATTCTATAAGTTTTTTCTTTTTTCAATCTTTTAGAATAAAATAGTTTATTGAAAAAGTTTTGGGTTACATGCCCAATTCATCTTACGCCAAATGGTCAATTTTTCACTTGTAAGCTTCTTTGCGACAGGCAAGTTTTTACCATTTTCTAGCGATCATCGGTATATTGTGACCATCCAAGTCCATCGTACCATTCAGATATCGGTTGAACCTGGTTCACCATGACATAAGGCTGTATGGTAATGATTAAAATCATTGCATTTTAAAAGAAGACCAAATGATTGAGATTGAGAAAAGACAAAAATGCCAAATTAAACCTTAACCTGCTAAATAAGTGAAATGAAGCTTTCAAGCCGATAGTAACATCCATAATTCTGCTATTTCAACTCTAACTTTCCGGGAAATATAATCTCCTTATCGGACAGTTGAGATCCAAGATCAGACTGCACATTTTGAGCAGTCTGATCTTGATCTCCACTGTCCGCAAAAGGTCACTGAGTCACGCTTAGCAGCCAAAGGGTTAACTGACTTTGAATGATACACATTTTTTCCCCACTCGAAATTAAAATTTAAATTGGGTCCTGTGAAGCTCAGTGGTAATATGTAAGACTGGTAACCTGGAGGTCCCGGGCTTGAGCCTCACTTGCCAAACTACATATAGGAGTGTCCTTTGGCAAGACACTTCGGAGCCCTAGCCTTGTACTGGTGAAACCCAGGAAATGCATGAATATGTGAGCTGTCAACGTGATATGACTGAAAAAATGTTGAAAGTGGCATAAAACACCATAAGAAAAGGAAAAAAATGATAGAAAAAAAAATAAAAAAATGAAATTTAAATCACTTATTTGATATGCAGCAAATGTTGGCTCTGTTGATGATTGACCATGATGCAGTCTGCGGATGTTTGCAACTGATTACTTTTGAAAAAATATTGAGGCAAAAGGTCAAAATAGCTGGTAACAGGTAGGAGCTTCTTTTGCCATAAATTGATTAATAAAAATCACCTGTAATACATATTTCCATCATCTACAAATGATAATACCTCTTTTACAATAAGGTATAGATCTCTGTTTCACAAGTCTGCTATGGTAAAATTTGTTTCCCGAGGTGGGGGGGAGGAGGAGAAAGAGAGGAAAGTGGAGGGGGGGGGTTGAATGAATTCTAACAATTTATGGTCGAAGGGAAAAAACTCGCACAAATCTTATCATTCCCAAAATCAATAAAGCAGACACGTTAAAACCACTAACAAATAAGTATGTTATGTCAGTACTTAAAGACGACCCCTCTCCCTCTCCCTAAAAAAAAAATTGGCTGTATTCTCTCCAACATGTGTGGTGAAGGAATCATAGATTTTTACAGTTCTGCATATCTTAATATCAGACAGAAGGAAAAGCGGTAAAACTACAATGACCGCCAAAATTTTAAGAAGGAAGTAACGGTTTGTTTGGTTTTCAAGGTAAGATTTCACTCAGTTTATAGAATTTATCTAGGTAATAAAATTTAATTAATAAAAACAATCATTAAGATTACTCAGCTTAAAGTAACATCTACAAATAATAGTCAGGTTTTCGTCCCTAATGACATTGTCAAATGTGCAGATTTTCCTTTGTTTAATGATTCAGTACGAAAATTTTGATTGTTAGTAAAACCAACCAAATTAGAAGATTTACTAGAATTTTCTTTTATAAGATGGACAGAGATTACTACAGTACATATCTTTTGTATTTTTTGAAACAATCTACATCTACCTGATTAATATTTACATTCTTGGGCTGGGGTGTACAATAGAGGAGATCACTCTACATAAGAGATCACTCTACAAGTACATTAAGAAAGCTCGAGGCTACCAGAGTTTTTTATCCTTACACTATAAAGTTAGGATGCAAAAATGATTATAACATGACAGGTTTGATATTGATTCTTTTAAATAACTCTACACCCTACCGGCCTACTGTATTAAATGCCAGTCTACAAAAGGCAGGGGGTGGGGAAGGGGTTAAAGTAAGGGAGGTCACTCATTATCAATGTAATTTAAAGTTTGTGCGAGTTTCTTCCCTTTGACCATAAAAATGAGAAAACTGGATGGTGAGGGGCTTCACCTAAAGGGATGTCACTAATGACTAAGTGTCAGTGAATATGAATTATTTCCCTTTGACTGCATATTAATAAGTCTCCATCAAGGCCTTTTTTGCATTTGATATTCCTGCAAAGACTCTAACAAATCGATCCGGAGTTTTTCATCAATGCTACACTTTGTTTTAAGTAACCTTCTGTACCTGTAGATACTATCTGCTTTTTGTCTGTTGTACCCGACCTATTTTTCCAAGTTCTCTGGTTTATTATACCATAATTTTTTTGTGTGTATTACTCTACTTTTGGCAAGGTCTGCGTTTTACACCGATCCTAAATTGGGGGTTAAGAATTTCAATATTACCTCCCTTGGAATGAAAGCCGCCACTTACCAAGTCGACCGTCACCTTGCACGAAATTTATCTTAAAACTCGGCATGCGTAATTCATGGTAGATGATACGTAGCGTTTTGGACTAGACCTAAACAAAGTTGTGCCTCTTGAAAAAAGCATTATGGTTTTGTCCAAACGATTTGCCAAGTATTTTAGGAACAGACTGTCTTCATCAAAAACCTTTGTGCGATCACTGACGTCTGAAGCCCCAGCTAGATCTTATGAGAGAGAGTCAAACAGAGAGGCCGTACTTTATGTGCATGTAATTGTGTTTTGAATATTATTTTACTACATTACTAAAGGAAATCACTTTTATAAAGAAGTTTACATTCCACAGCCAAGCTTTAGATGTCCATTTTTGGACTGGTCAAAATCATGTTTTGTTCTTCCACAATGTCATTAACTCCTTCAACACCAAATAAATAAACTCGACCTCTTTTGATGGCTCTAAATACAATCCATTGAAACATACAAAGATTTTGATTGTACACAATCGGACGGTATAGATCAAAGATCAGACTGCATGTTCTGTGCAGTCTGATCTTGATCTATGCCATCCACAAAAGTCACTGTTTTAGCCCATGGCGCCGAAAGGTTTAAAACATGGGATTGTTTAGTGAAGTGTTAAAGAGGAGTGGCAATGTAATGGTTTTAAGAATATGTCTGAAACCAAAATATACAAAGACATTATGATTCTTTATATAAGGTGATAAAATTTTTGATTTGCCCAAATTCAAAACATTTGCAGATTACTAAATTGCCTACAATGATGGGAATTCTCCATTAAAGGGTAGAAAAGTCATTGCTGAAAAAGGTAAAAATGATTGGTTGTGATGTTAATAATCTCTTTTTTTAAATGTTAGATTATTTGGTATAGGGTAAAAAACTTGCATCCAAACTACATAACCATCTATAAACAATCACACTTTGTAACAACTCTCAGGAGAGTTGTTTGAAAACTATGTAGGAAAAGGAAAAAAGGCTGGTAGCCAGCATTTTGGCCATTTTTCACAATACTTTCACCCATTTTAAAGACAAATCCATTCGTTTGAGCCCCATTCAATTAATTGCCTGCAAATGCTTTCAGTTTTGACATGTGTAATAGGTCTTCTGGTAAAGAGTTAAAGATGACGGTGGTGTTTAGCAGGCTAATATAACTGAATCATATTGTAAGTGTTCCCACTCTCGCAAACTTTTGCATAAATCACACTATAGAATTTAAATTCACGTAAGAAATATTGGTTACGCACGAGACCTCAAGTAAGAAAAAACATGGACAAAAATGGTCATCTGCTTATCTTGTGTAAAATGACAGGTTTTGAAGTTACTTGTTTTTACCTTTGTTGTAAGATTTTTGTCGAATCATTCGAAAATACCTATCCAGAAATAAACAGACATGAAAAATTTATCGCTGCAAAAAACATGGGAACCCATGACACAACAAAATGTCTGTTTGACATTGACTGATCAGAGTCACTTCAGACTGCATTTTCAACTTTTTAATGACCTTAAGCAGTAAATTTACATAAATATCTGGATATAACACATTTTTTGCTGCAAATCATCAGTATGGATTGCTTTACCTCTAGTTGGGAACCATTATTGTCATACCCTCTAATGTGAAATCTTAACCCCAGATTTACAGCTTGGGGGGTAAGTGTACCCTTGAAATAAAAAGCTAGTGGGAACACTGTCTTGTGGAATCTCGCACTTCCTTCTGATACTTTGCTGTCTTTAATATTAACATAAAGATATTAGGATTTAACCTTTCCTCATAACCATATATTATTTTCAAGCACTTTCAATTTCGAAGACTCAGACTTACAGCAGACATCAAATAAATGTACTCGTTCTGTCAGTTTGTGTCAACTATCCATATTTTAAAATTTTGTTTCAAGAGTTAGTGACTAAATCCTTCAACCTGAGTTAGACCTGTCAAAATTCAAAGCATTTGCAAACGACAATTTCTATGTGGCTCAAATGATTGAAGTTGCCTACATTTAAATATGTAGTGGAAAACATAGTGGGAAATAGAGAAAATGCTGGTTGCAAGCATTTTTTTCTTTTCCCACAAGGTTTTCAAAAGTGTTCTTTGGAAAGTTCGTTCAAATTTTTGGATTGAGTTGTAACTTTAGTTTAGACATAACATAAGTTTAGCTCTTATCGTTAAATCTACGAAGATAATAAAGGATTCTGCTTCTCGTTTTCAGTGGCCATTTTGTGCAAAGAGATGCACATACTGCAACTTCAACAAATATGTCAGGTAAGTTTTCTGTATTGTTTAACCTTTTACCAATTTCAAAACATTCCCATGGTTTCAATGACCTTAGGAAAGACATACTTTTAGAAACATTGTGAGAGGAGAAAACTCTCCCATCCCCCCAATCTCCATGTTTTCAAAGTCCATCATTCAAGCCATTTTCAATTTTTCTTATGCTAAATCATAATAGTTGTTGTTAATTCTTTAAAAGGTAATCCTTTATTTTTTGCTCAGCTTGTTTCTAAGAAAATGCCAAGGTATTGTCATAGCCCTGTCATTGTCTGTGTCATCTTGAAAAAACTTTGACATTTTATATCTCTATCGGTACTGAAAATAATTATTTCAAACGCGAACTAGTTTTTAACTATTAAAAGAGAAACCCATTCAACAAGTAAGGTAAATATCAAAATATTTTTGACACTTTTCAACATAAAATTTGTTGTACAAAAACATTGCCATTCTGTAATATCTCTGTCATTACTGAATTTATTTATTCAAAACTCAGACTAGTTATTAACTATCAAAAGGGAAACCCATACAACAGGGGTAGGTTAGTATCAAAATGTTTTTGACACAGTTGTGCCCCTTTTATGGACTTAGAATTTATACTGAAAGTCAATCTATTTCTAAAATCAAATGCAGCGAAGCACTTCGTACCTACCCATGGTCCTTTTGTTGTAAAATAGCAGTGAATGTGCTCTACTGTTAGTATGTTGTATTTTTGTTCATTCTTTTTTTTTCCAGTAATTCTGTTGACCATGAAAGAATGGCGAACTGTCTGGCAAAAGAAACAAGGACTCTTATGGATCTTGGACAAGTTTCAAAGATTAACACAGTGTTTTTTGGTGGAGGTAAAAGAACCTTTTATCCTTTTTCTGTGTACCTATCCCAGTACAATTGGAAAGAATGGTACAAATGGATTTTTTCTCATTGCATCAAGAAAAAAAAAAGATTAACCCTTTCCCAAACAACTCCATTTTTTCATGATCCTGAGGCAGACAGCTTTTGAACATATTGCTGGGAAAAGGAGAACATGCTGGTAACCAGCATTTTCTCCTTTTCCCTTAATGTTTTCCACCCTGTTAAAGATAATACATGTAACAAGAAAATATTGATGCATAACATCAGTGGCGCCGCAAATCAGTTGTTTCTGACATAGGGCACATTACAGCGGGTTAATTTTTTACGCCAAGGGCATCACTTGAACAAACTTTGTAGAGGTCCACGTGGTGATACTACATGACAAATATTTAAATTCTGGGCCAGCTGGTTTTGGACAAGAAGATTTTTAAAGTTTGCACCATTTAATGTATTGTGTTAATCCTGAGTATTAACAACCTTGCGGAAGAATAATTATGAAAACAATGTGGAAGAAGGAGAAAATGGTAACCACATTCCAATTATCGTCTGCAAATGCTCATAAAAGTCTAAAATTATGTTGTTTGGTAAAGAGTTAAAGTCTAAGAAAGAGTCATGGTTTTGCAACATGATTTATGAAGAACACAACGAAAATGTGGCCTCTCTCCAGAAAATTTTTAACACATTTCAAATTGACCAAAGTAAATTTATGCAGAACTCGGTGAGAAATGAACTGAGAAGTCCTGAACAATCTTTAGAATGCAAATTAAAACTTAAAAAAGAAAGAACCAATAATGGTAAGACACAATCATAGCCATTCTTCGGCGAAATTTAACATAATTTCAGTTGGAGCTATGTACGAAAGCAACTGTCATTCGGCAAACAACACAAGAAAATAGTATCAAAACTAGATTCTAAATTACCAAATTGATATTAAAAACTGGGTATTAAATGACCAAAGTGGGTACGAAATGATCAAAGTGAGTACAAAATGACCAAAATAAAAAGTATAGGTGGGTACGAAATGACCAAAATCGTACGAAATGGCCTAGGTACGAAATAACCTAGTTATTAAATGGAAGCTGAGTAAACAATATGGCTGCCTCCATAGGTACTTTTCAAAAGCGAATGAAAATATAGTGCCACTGCTATGTGGCACCACAATCATCATTTGGGCTACTATAATTTGTTGTATGCAAATGCTTTCAATTGGAACAAGCTTAGATGTTTGTCCTTTGGTAAAGATTTAACTGCAGAAGATAAGCAGTTAATTCTTTAAGTTTGCACATATTTAGTTTTATGGAAATGATGTATACATATTGAAATGAACTAAAAATGTTGATAAGTAATTGCTACATACTGAACAAGTAAGAAAAATAATTGAATACCACAAGTACAAATTTGCAGTAGACAAATTTGAAAACATCCTTGTAAATTGTGAGGAGTATACACAAGTGAAGATCTAATCCCTGTACCACACAATTCCTTCTTCTGCATGTTCATTCACGCAAAATCTTGCATGAATCATTCAAAAATATATTCATGCACCCCAAAAAATTTGAATGGTTTGGTACACGCACGCACTCAAACTATGGAAGACTAAGGGAGGAAATCCCATGTAAGACCTTAAAAAGTGCTTGATGTACATGTTTTCTCACGTTCCAGTGACCTATTAATTTGTTAAATTGATGATTTAATTAAATGCTGTCGTTGAAGCCTCCAAGTTGTTGTTTGTTATCCAAGTTCAGTAAACCAGGTGCATTCTTCTGCACTCATGGCCAATACGACAATTTTGTGTTTTTTTTTAAACGAAAAATGGTAAGTGAAGTCAATTTCTGATTAGAAAACAGAAATATTTGTCAATCTCTCCTGAAAAGATAATTACCTTTCAAAAAACAACAACAAGAACTAAGTCGGAAATGATGGACTCGCTATACCAGTTATTAGACAATCAGATAATTGGATGTGGTAATTTATTTACAGAAATAGTCCACTATATTAAATTTTTTGGAAATTTTGACTCGGTTTGAGTACACAGAATAAGTATTGAATTGATATTTAGATTATGGTTTTGATATCAATAAACATTCCTCTTCTTTTTTGTTTGGTTATTGCCTCCAGTTGAAAGGCTAACAAATAGAATTGAACAGTTTGAACTGACTCTTTGTTCTCCACCAATCAAATTGACTCTTCATTATCACAGATGTTTCTCGTTATTTAAATGATGAATATTATGGTAACGAGTCAGAGTAAGGAGATTAATAAATCCACCAATTTCTCTCTCTACTAATCTAAATGTCTTTCCTATAATAAACCGAAGTTAACTATACAAATTAACAACAGTATGTCATAAAATGTTAATTAAGAATGTAATGAATTCATCTTTTATTCTCATAGTTTTTTTTTGTTGTCTGTATTCCTTAAATTTCTAGTGTAGCCCACATTTTGCAACCTAAGGGGTGCATGTACCCCATGTTTAAAAAGTTGGTGGGCATGCTGCTACTTTTAATGACAAGAAAGAAGACTTTTGTAAACATTGTGGAAAAAGGAGAAAATGCTGGTAACGAGCATTTCTTCCTTTTCTCACAATGTTTTCAAAAGTTTTCTTCCTCAGGATGGTGAATTGCCAAGCTGGGTAGCTCAGTGAGAAGCATATCTGACTCATGACCTGGTGGTTGCGGGTTCTATACCCTGTTGAGGCAAACTTTCTTTCTGTTGAGTTTTTCACCTCTGATGCATTTGAGTTAAGTAGTCAGTGGTTTGAAAAGAAAGTTGTGTCAGTACTGGTATGAGAAAGCTAGGAAATACATGTGTAGTGCACTGCCTGCTGTGATATGACCTAAGCTGTTAAAATGGCGTTAAACTCCAGTGCAAACAAAATCAGGGTGGTGAAAGTCTTGGATTGTTTGGTAAAGGGTTAAAAGCATTATTATGTATCAAGCTATTGATGGAGTAAATTTGCACTCAGCATAAACGGCATTATATTGTTTTATATAGGAACCCCAAGTCTTGCCTTACCTAGCACAATATCAAAGGTAATTGACACAGTCAGATGTCATGCTGATTTCAAAGAGGACTCAGAGGTTACCCTGGAAGCTAATCCCACTCACTTGACAACAGAAAGATTAAAGTAATCTAAGGATTGAGTGTGGATCTCTATTCACCAACTATTTGTAAGAACATTCTTGGTCTTATTATGGATTTTGGAAGTAGCAGAACTTCTGATATGCAAAAACCATTTGGTTTACCCTATCATCAGGTGTGTTACTTTCAAATTTAGAAAATTCTAGAGAATAAGACTGAGAATAAAAATGGTTGGTGATTACAAACCTTGATTACTTCAAATTAATTTGTAATCAATTATTTTATTGTATTTCCGGAATGTGAAAAGCAATCTGTTCCACTGGTTTCAAAAAAATGTCCATTATTTTTTTCATGTTATTTGAACAGCAATTCCCCTTATAGAATAATCCTTGGCACAGTATGGCTTCTAATCTGTCCCTCTCTAATGAGTTACTAGAATAAAATGGTTTAAAGTCCGAGAGTAGCTTGTACTCAAGGATAGGGCACCCTAATTGGATTCGTGTAACATTGCCTTTCATCATATGGATTCAGCTAAGACTTGGGTAATCCGTAATTGATGCGGGGAACCAGCATCTATTGGCCGATCGATTACAGATTACCCGAGTCTTAGCTGAATCCATATGTTTTTTGGCGATGAAAGGCGATGTTACAGGAATCTGCATTAGGGTGCCCTATCCTTAAATGGATGGTGTAAGTGCAGTTTCTATAACTAGTGTTCGAAGTTTACTTCTTGACAGTAATTCTTAACTCTACCAAAATATCCTTAGTTTATACAACCCAGGGGAAGAGAGGTTTTGGAAACGTTATTGGAAAAGGAGGAAATGCTGATAACCAAGGCTTTCTCCTTTTACTACAATGTCTTTTATCCTTTCTAAGACAAGCACTATCATTTGAGCCGCATTTTATTCATTCTTTGCAAATGCTTTCAATATGGATAAGTCTGTTTTCAATTTGGATAAGTCTTTTCACTCTCTTTATAAAAAATTAATTCGAATCTGTTGTTGAAAAATTGTCAGGCAATTTATCCTGGTTCTGTATCCATCAACTATTCTTCAGGACATTCTTGGTCTTATTCTAGATTTTGAAAGTAATACAATTTCTGATTGGCTAAACCATTTGGTTTAGCCAAAATGGTTTAGCCAATCAGAAGTTGTGTTACTTTCAAAGTCAGAAAATTCTTGAGAATTAGACAAAGAAAATTCTAAAGAATGGTTGGTGAATACATGCCCTAGACTGATCATTTGTGTACTAATTTCAGGAAATTCAGAGATGCTGGTATCACCAGACTTTCTCTAGGAGTTCAGGTAACATGTTTAAATCTTGATTTCAAAGCTGGAGTTTGTCCATGATGATTAGTAATGGTATATGAGTTGTAAGTCAAACAATTTATGATTATTTCAGCAGTATTTCAAGATACTGGTTTTTAATTAACTTCTTACTAGAGGGTAAATTTCAGACTAATCCAAATTGAGAGCATGTGAAGGCAACAACTCCATGAGGGGATTTGTCTTGATAGAGTAGAAAACATGGTGGGAGGAGAAAATGTTGGTTACTAGCATGTTCCTAGAATCAGGTCCTAATACACATGAAAGATCTCGGTTCAGGATTGCATTGCAGAAATGGGTCCTTAGCCGCTTGGAAACAAAAACTAAGTCCTTGACAGCATGGATAGTAATTGGTCTGGAAACTCATGCAAGGAAATGGGTCTTGTGCCATGTGGAAGAAAAAGGTTCACATCTGCATAGAAAAAAGGCATCCTTGATGACATGGAAAAGAATGGATCTAACATTGCACGAAAGAAATGTCACATATCACAAAACAAGAGATTGGTCTTAGACTGCATAGGACGAAATGAGTCTTGGATTGCATAACAAGAAATGGGTCTTGGACTGCATAACAAGAAATGGGTCCTTGACTGCATAGAAGGAAATGGGTCTTGGACTGCATAGAAAGAAATGGGTCTTAGACTGCATAGAAAGAAATGGGTCTTGGACTGCATAACAAGAAATGGGTCCTTGACTGCATAGAAGGAAATGGGTCCTTGACTGCATAGAAAGAAATGGTTCTTGGACTGCATAGCGAGAAATGGGTCTTGGACTGCATAGCGAGAAATGGGTCTTGGACTGCATAGAAAGAAAGGGGTCTTGGACTGCATAACGAGAAATGGGTCTTGGACTGCATAGAAAGAAGTGGGTCTTGGACTGCATAACGAGAAATGGGTCTTGGATTGCATAGAAAGAAATGGGTCCTTGACTGCATAGAAATAAATGGGCCTTGGACTACATAACAAGAAATGTGTCTTGAACTGCATAGAAAGAAATGGGTTTTGGACTGCACAGAAAGAAATCGGTCCTCAACTGCATAGAAAGAAATGGGTCCTTGACTGCATAGAAAGAAATGGGTCTTGGACTGCATAACAAGAAATGGGTCTTGGACTGCATAGAAAGAAATGGGTCTTGGGCTGCGTAGCAAGAAATGGGTCTTGGACTGCATAGAAATAAATGGGTCTGGGGCTGCATAACAAGAAATGGGTCTTTTGCTGCATTGAAAGAAATGGGTCTTGGACTGCATAAAAAGAAATGAGTCTTGGACTGCATAAAAAGAAGTGGGTCTTGGACTGCATAGAAAGAAATGGGTCCTTGACTGCATAGAAAGAAATGGGTCTTGGAATGCATAAAAAGAAATAGGTCCTTGACTGCATAACAAGAAATGGGTCTTGGACTGCATAGGAAGAAATGAGTCCTTGACTGCAAAGGAAGAAATGGGTCTTGGACTGCATTGAAGATAATGGGTCCTCAACTGCATAGGTAGAAATGGGTTCTAGACTGCATAGAAAGAAATGGGTCCTGGACTGCAAAAGAGAAATGGGTCCTTGACTGCATGGAAAGAAATTGGTCCTTGACTGCATAAAAAGAAATGGGTCTTGGGCTGCATATCAAGAAATGGGTCTTTGACTGCAAAGAAAGAAATCGGTCTTGGACTGCATAGAAAGAAGTGGGTCTTGGACTGCATAGAAAGAAATGGGTCCTTGACTGCATATATAGAAATTGGTCCTTGACTGCATAGAAAGAAATGGGTCTTGGACTGCATAACAGGAAATGGGTCCTTGACTGCATAGAATGAAATGGGTCTTTGACTGCATAGAAAGAAATGGGTCTTGGACTGCATAACAAGAAATGGGTCCTTGACTGCATAGAATGAAATGGGTCTTGGACTGCATACCAGGAAATGGGTCCTTGACTGCATAGAATGAAATGGGTCTTTGACTGCATAGAAAGAAATGGGTCTTGGACTGCATAACAAGAAATGGGTCCTTGACTGCATAGAAGGAAATGGGTCTTGGGCTGCATAACAAGAAATGAGTCTTTGGCTGCATTGAAAGAAATGGGTCTTGGACTGCATAAAAAGAAATGAGTCTTGGACTGCAAAAAAGAAATGGGTCCTTGACTGCATTTATAGAAATGGGTCCTTGACTGCATAGAAAGAAATGGGTCTTGGGCTGCATAACAAGAAATGGGTCTTGGATGCATAGAAAGAAATGGGTCCTTGACTGCATACATAGCGATTGGTCCTTGACTGCATAGAAAGAAATGGGTCTTTGACTGCATAGAAAGAAATGGGTCTTTGACTGCATAACAAGAAATGGATCTTTGACTGCATAGGGAGAAATGGGTTTTGGATTGCATGAAAAGAAATGGATCCTTGACTTCATATATAGAAATGGGTCCTTGAGTGCATAGAAAAAAATAGGTCTTGGACTGCAAAACAAGAAATGGGTCTTGGACTGCATAAAAAGAAAGGGGTCTTAGACTGTAAAGAAAGAAATGGGTCCTTGACTGCGTAGAAAGAAATGGGTCTTGGGCTGCATTTCAAGAAATGGGTCTTTGACTGCATAGAAAGAAATAGGTCTTGGACTGCATAGAAAGAAATGGGTCTTGGACTGCATAGCAATAAATGAGTCCTTGACTGCATAGAAAGAAATGAGTCTTGGATGGCATAGAAAGAAATGGGTCTTTTACTGCATATATTGAAATGGGTCCTTGACTGCCTATCAAGAAATGGGTCCTTGACTGCATAGAAAGAAATGGGTCCTGGACTGCATAACAAGAAATGGGTCCTTGACTGCATAGAAAGAAATGGGTCTTGGACTGCAAAAGAGAAATGGGTCCTTGACTGCATGAAAAGAAATTGGTCCTTGACTGCATAAAAAGAAATGGGTCTTGGGCTGCATATTAAGAAATGGGTCTTTCACTGCATAGAAAGAAATGGGTCTTGGACTACATAAAAAGAAATGGGTTCTTGACTGCATACATATAAATGGGTCCTTGAGTGCATAGACAAGAAATGGGTCTTTGACTGCATAAAAAGAAATGGGTCTTAGACTGCAGAGAAAGAAATGGGTCCTTGACTGCATAAAAAGAAATAGGTTCTTGACTGCATAAAAAGAAATGGGTCTTGGGCTGCATATCAAAAAATGGGTCTTTGACTGCATAGAAAGAAATAGGTCTTGGACTGCATAGAAAGAAATGGGTCTTGGACTGCATAGAAAGAAATGGGTCCTTGACTGCATATATAGAAATGGGTCCTTGACTGCATAGAAAGAAATGGGTCTTGGACTGCGTAACAGGAAATGGGTCTTGGACTGCATGACAAGAAATGGGTCCTTGACTGCATAGAAAGAAATGGGTCTTGGGCTGCATAACAAGAAATGGGTCTTCAACTGCATAACAAGAAACAGGTCTTGGACTGCAAAAAAGAAATGGGTCCTTGACTTCTTTTATAGAAATGGGTCCTTTACTGTATAGAAAAAAATGGGTCCTTGACTGCATAGAAAGAAATGGGTCTTGGGCTGCATAACAAGAAATGGGTCTTGGATGCATAGAAAGAAATGGGTCCTTGACTGCATACATAGCAATGGGTCCTTGACTGCATAGAAAGAAATGGGTCTTTGACTGCATAGAAAGAAATGGGTCTTTGACTGCATAACAAAAAATGGGTCTTTGACTGCATAGGGAGAAATGGGTTTTGGACTGCTTGAAAAGAAATGGGTCCTTGACTGCATATATAGAAATGGGTCCTTGAGTGCATAGAAAAAAAAAAAGTTTTGGACTGCAAAACAAGAAATGGGTCTTGGACTGCAAAAAAAGAAATGGGTTCTTGACTGCATTTATAGAAATGGGTCCTTGACTGCATAGAAAAAAATGGGTCTTGGGCTGCATAGAAAGAAATGGACCTTGGACTGCATAGAAAGAAATGGGTCTTGGACTGCATAGAAAGAAATGGGTCTCTGACTGCATAACAAAAAATGGGTCTTTGACTGCATAGGGAGAAATTTGTCTTGGACTACATGAAAAAAAATGGGTTCTTGACTGCATATATATAAATGGGTCCTTGAGTGCATAGAAAAAAATGGGTCTTGGACTGCATAACAAGAAATGGGTCTTTGACTGCATAAAAAGAAATGGGTCTTAGACTGCAGAGAAAGAAATGCGTCCTTGACTGCATAGAAAGGAATAGGTCCGTGACTGCGTAGAAAGAAATGGGTCTTGGACTGTATAACAAGAAATGGGTCCTTGACTGCATAGCAAGAAATGAGTCCTTGACTGCATAGAAAGGAATGGGTCTTTGACTGCATACATTGAAATGGGTCTTTGACTGCATATATTGAAATGGGTCCTTGACTGCATAGAAAGAAATGGGCCCTTGACTGCATAGAAAGAAATGGGTCTTGGACTGCATGACAAGAAATGGGTCTTTGACTACATTACAAGAAACGGATCTTGGACTGAATAGAAAGAAATGGGTCATTGACTGCATAAAGAGAAATGGGTCCTTTTACTTCATTACAAGAAATGGGTCTTGGGCTGCACAGAAAGAAATGGGTCCTTGACTGCATAGAAATAAATGGGTCCTTGACTGCATAGAAAAAATGGGTCTTTGACTGCATGGAGAGAAATGGGTCCTTGACTGCATAGAAAGAAATGGGTCCTTGACTGCATAGAGAGAAATGGGTGTTGGACTACATGGAAAGAAATGGGTCCTTGACTGCATAGAAAGAAATGGGTCCTTGACTGCATCAAAAGAAATGAGTCTTGGACCGCATAGAAAGAAAAGGGTCTTGGACTGCATTGAAAGAAATGGGTCCTTGACTCCATCAAAAGAAATGGGCCCTTGACTGCATAGAAAGAAATGAGTCTTAGACTGCATAGATAGAAATTGGATCTTGACAACACCAAAAGAATTGAGTCTCTGACTGTAATGAAACAAATTGGTTTTGGACTGCATAAAAAGAAATGGCAAGAAGGAAAACGCAAAAAGACTTATTGTCCCACTGAAGGTTTTTTTTTTAAAATAAAGAGTAGTTTTTCAAGTATTGGTTTTCTCTATGTAAAAAAAGTTAAATATTAATTTTCATTTTTTTTTATCTCGAAAGTTTGAAAGGATGATGAAAACCTGAATACCCCACTTTGATTTTTTGTCAGAAAGGAAAATTTCTGACAGAACTGTTTTGAAAGCATTCACAGATGAAAAATTAAATGAAATAGAATTTGTCTTTGAAAGGATCGAAAACATCATAGGAAAAGGAGATGATGCTGGTTATGGGCATTTTCCCTTTTACCATTTATTGTTTTTAAAAAGCAGTTTGTGGAGTTGTTGATAGTTTTGATTGTTTGTTAACTCTTTACCAAACGACAAATTCTAGACTAGTCCAAATTGAAAGTAGTTGCAGACGACAAAATAAATGTGACTGAAAGATTGAAATTTGTTTTGGGAAGGGTAGAAAACATTGTGGGAAAAGGAGAAAATGCTGGTTACCAGCATTTTCTCCTTTTCCTACAATGTTTTCAAAAGGCTTCTTTCTCAGGGTCGTTAAAAGTCAGGATAGTGTGGTAAAGGGTTAAAGGGTTTGAAAAAGAGGGACTAAATTTCGAACTTTTGGCTGAAAAATGGATTAAGGATGTATTCAGATCAGACTGCATAAAATGAGATCAGCACTATCCATCATTGTTCTTGCGAGAAACATACTTAGCCTTTTACCAGAAATTTTGGACCTGCCTAATTTGAGAGCATTTGTAGACAAGAAAAATGTTGCTTAAGTTAGGATATTTGTCTTTGAAAGAGTAAATAACATTGTGAGAAAAGGAGAAAATCAGGCTACCAGCAAAACAAACTTCCTCGTGGTCTCTTTAACACGGGATTGTTTGGTAAATGGTTAGACTGTAACATTGCATTTATCATGTTTTTTAATCTGAAAATACTGATTTCACATATTGAGTAAAGCGAAATATAATTTTGTTGTCTGCAACTGCTTTCAATTTTGATCAGAATCTAACATTTGCTGTCTGTTGTATTTAAATTCAATTAACAGGCACTTGATGAGAAGGATTTGAAGATTTTGGGAAGAGATCATTCAGCAGAACAGGCCTTGAGGTAGGGTTTTTGAATTTCTTTAAGTCTTTATCAGACATTCCCATGGTTCCAAAGACCCTGAGAAAGAAGAAGGTTTGAAAACACCATAGGATAAGGAGAACAACCTGATATTTTCTACAAATTATAGCAACAATGTTTTCAACCCTATCAAGGACAAAATTAATACTCAATTTGTAGTTGCATTTTATTTTTCATCAACAAATGTTTTCAGTACATACAAAATTGATTTTGTCCTTTGGTAAAAGTTAACACTTTAGTAGACGCCAACATTTTAGACTTATCTATGTTGAAAGCACTTGCAAACAACAGCTTAACCCCTAACCCTTTCCCAAACAACAAATTTTAGACCCTACTAAACTGAGAGCATCTGTATACAACAAATTTGAAAGTGGTGCAATTGAACAAAAGCTCTTTGACAGGGTAGAAAACATTGTGGGAAAAAGAGAAAATGCTGGTTACCAGCATTTTTTCCTTTTCCCACAGTGTTTCCTAAAGGCGTCTTCCCAAGGGTCGTAAAACCCTTCCTGGGATTGTTTGGTAAAGGGTTAAGCTGCTAAATAAATGAAAATTTCCAGCTAATGATAAAAACACAAATATTGTAACTTCAAAATTAATTTTTTGGAAAAAATATCTCCTTATTGGATAGTGTAGAATCAAGATCAGACTGCATGTGCCCTGAGTTGCCCTTACCAGCCTGAGGATTAAATGTGGCTTGGATTATGGGATTCGTTTGTGAAAGGGTAGAAAACACGATGGGAAAAGGAGAAGATACTGGTTACCAGCATTTTCTTCCTTTTCCAAGAATGGTATCAGAGGGCTTCTTTATCAGGGTCATTAAAACTAGGATTGTGTGGTAAAGGGTCACCCTTATACCAAACTAGTTATCCTTTTACTAAATCATCTTGTGACACTTAGGAAGAAGGCCTTTGAAAACTTTGTTGAAAAGGAGATAGTAATTGACACCAGCACTTCTCCTCTTCCCCAACAATGTTTACTAACCTTTCGGAGTCTTCTTTCTATTTGAGCCATAATTTACTTTGTCATCTGCAAATAATTTTGGTTGTCTGATTTAGTTAACCCTTTTCCTAACAATCCCATTTCTCAACAACTCTGAAGAAGAAGGCCATTGGAAATATTGTCGGAACAAGGAGAAAATACTGGCAACCAGCATTTTAGTCCTTTTCCGATTGTTTTGTCTACCATTTTAATGGCAGAAATCATCTTTTGAGCTGCACTGAATTTGTCATCTGCAAATTTTTTTAATTTGGCTGTGTCTAAAGTTTTGTTGTTAGGTAAAGAGTTAACCTTCAAAGTGGCAAGGACAACTGTTGTGACCTTTTCGGCCAGTGTAGATCAAGATCAGACTTCATAGAACATGAAGTTTGACCTTTGATCCACACTGTACTTATTGCTGAGGCATTCAGGACAAAAGCAACCATGTAATTACCTTCAATCTGGTCTCATTTCTAGATTGAAAATGTATGTTAGGTTTGCCTGTGGCTGAACTCTTCACTGAACGAAAAAATTGTAGACTAGTCCAAATTGAAAGCATTTGCAGACGACAAATTAAATTTAACTCATAATATAAAATTTGTGTGTCATATGGTAGAAAACATTGTAGGGAAAGGAGAAAATGCTTGTCACCAGCATTTTCTCCTTTTCTCTCAATATTTTCAAAAAGCTGCTTCTTCGGGGTTGTTAAAACTCGGAATTGTTTGATAAAAGGTTAAGCTCTTTTACCTACTGAAACAAATTTGCAGCTTGAAATTTGTTACCCACCAACAAAGTTCTGGACTTGTTCAATTTTAAAACATTTGTAGAGTACAAAAAATTGTAGCCAATATTAAAGGATTTGTCTGTGAAAGAGGGTAGAAAATTGTGAGAAAAGGAGAAAATATTTTAGCCATGCTCTATGAAAAGGGGGTTTAATTCATCTGCAAAAAGAAATGACCCAGGTCAGCCTGCCCAGTTGGCGCAGGCTGACCTGTGTCAAAACATTTTGTTTTTGGTACATATTTGCATGTCCAAGGACCTTTCTACCTCAGGATTTAGCCAGTTGTTAGACAAAATGGATTTTATAGATCCATGAGTAAGTGATGACTTGCTTGGTATAATGCATCACTAAGAAGCATAACACCCCCTTTTGCCAGAGCATAGCTCATTTGTTAGGATATTGGCCAATAGCAACCATTCAGTGGCAATCATTTGGGTGTTGTTTTGTGGAGTGAACATTGTTATTTTGTTAATTTGGTGCTGTAAGGGTAGATTTTTGTTGTTTAACTATAGAGTACAAGCTATTTTTCAAAGGTGTCTCCCAAAAATTTGTTTCTCGAGGTATTGATTGAATATGGTGAGTAGATTTGACTTGCAAAAGTTCTAAGATACAATAAAATTTGAAAAAAATCATTTTTTCTTCACCAACAGGTGCTTGGAGAGAGCCAAGGAGATTTTTCCAGACCATGTATCCATGGATGTTATATTTGGTCGCCCAGGACAGACTGTGGAACAGTGGGAGGAAGAACTTCGTAAGGTCAAAAGCTAGATATGTAACTCTTTACCATATGATAAAACAATGGATTTGTCCAAATTGGAAGCATTTGCAGACAACAATTTAAATGTGGCTCAAATAATAGATTTTGTCTTTTTTTGGGTAGAAAACATTGTGGAAAAAGAAGAAAATGCTGCTTACCAGTGTTTTCAAAAGGCGTCTTACTCAGAGTTGTTAAAAGTGAGGAATATGTGGCAAGGAGTTAACTCTTTATTCTGATTTGACCATTGAAATTTTGTTCCTAATGCTGAGACTCTTTGCCCTACCTATAGTGTTTTAGCCCCTTACCAAACAATTCTATGTTTATGACCTTGAGAAAAAAACACTAGCATTTTCTCCTTTCTCCACAATGTACAAGAAACCTTTTTTCCTCGTAGTCATTAAAACAGTGGATTGCTTGGAAAAAAATTTAATTCCTTACCAACAAGCCAGAGTTTTAAAATTAAACCCCTTACCAACAATCCAGGGTTTTACCAGCCCTAAAGAAGAATACTTTTGAAAACATTGTGAAAAAAGGAGAAAATGTTAGCGACCAGCCTTTACTCCCTTTTCCATATTGATTTCTACCTTCCCAAACACAAATTTTGATTTTTGTGTCACATTTAATTTGCCATCTGCAAACGCTTTCAATTTGGACAAGTCTAAAATTTTGTTGTTTGGTAAGATGTTAAAGAAAAGTAGAAATGCATACATGCTAGTGCTCCTTTTTCCACAATGTCTTGAAAGCTTCCTTTTTGTTGGGGTTTAACCACTTACCATATAATCCCCAGTTTTAATGACCCTAAGGAAGACGGCTTATGAGAACATAGTGGGAAAATAAAAAAATGTTGTTAACTAATGTTTACTGCTTTTCCAATAGTGTTTTCTTTGTTCTAAAGGCAAATCCTATCATTTGAACCACATTTAATTTGTCGTCAGCAAATTTTTTGCAAACACAAATATGGACAAGTCTAACATTTTGTTGATTAGTAACCAAGTTATGAAGTTCTACATGCAAAATAATAGGCTAATAACATGTGATACATGAGCACAATCACTTGATTTGGAGAGCTTTCATCTCTTTTTCGTCATTTGTCACATTGTTTCTGTTTACAGATTGTTGATGTCTGTGATAAACATGTATCCTTATATCAGCTGACTTTGGAGAGAGGAACTCCACTACATAACATGGTGAAGAGTGGAAAATGTGTATTACCTGAAGATGAAAGTATGGCCGACATGTATAACTTGGCGGTAGAGGTTAGACTCAATTTTTGGTTTGTTTTATGCATTGCATTTTTTTTTCAATTCTTTACCAAGTGTATCTGACTTGTGACGTGATGGTTGCGCGTTTGATACCCAGTTGTGGTAAACTTTCTTTCTAGTGATTTTTTGCCTTTCACAGCTGATACATTTGAGATATGTGTTGAATGCAGTTTAATCATTCTCTGCTCATACATGACGTATTCCTGAATCTGCAGTATTTCTTGGAAAGACAGAATCATTTTATGTACCAACAGTATCAATATCAGTTAACTCTTTGCTAGAAGAAAGTTTTGTAAAATAGTTCAAATTGAAACCATTTGCAGGTAGTAAATTATATACATGTATGTGCAGATGATGAAATTTTTTGTTTTGAAGGGTAGAAAACATTCTAGGAAGTGTAGAGAATGCTGGTTACCACAGTGTTTTCAAAAGCCTTTTTCACTAGGGTTATCAAATCAGAGGATGGTTTGGTAAATGATTATGAATTTCCTAAGATTTTTCTTGTTTTTTTTTGTGCATAGATACTGGAGAGACACAATTTGCTGAGATATGAAATATCAAACTTTGCAGAGCAGGTAAAAATTTTAGCTCTGCTGTTTTCAAAGAAAATTTAGAGGTATTGTCATAGCCCCATCTTCTACGTCATCCTGATCATCTATATTGTGTGCATCGTGTAAACACTTTGGCAATTTATAATATCTCTGTCATTACTGAAGATATTTACTTTAAACTTGGACTATTTGCCAACTATCAAAAGGGGAACCCATAAAACAATGGCAGGCAACCCTCAAAATATTTTTTATTCTTTCTGTATTCCTTTCTGTCTGTCTCCATCTATGTATGTTGTTGTCTGTCTCCATTCTGTGATTTCTTTGTCTCCATTTGTTGTCTTTCAGTCTGTGTACATTCATATAGGAAATTGAATTATTTGTGCCTTTAACTCTTTCAGTGCCAAATTTCTAAACTCAACCACTTTGAACGGCTGAAAACTCAACTTTCTCTCTCTCAGACTGATCCTTATTTTATAGACTTGACTGAACAAGCGGGCAGTATAGATCAGTGATCAGGCTGCATGTTCTGTGCAGCCTGATCTTGATCCATACCATCTGCAAAAGCCCCTATGGCACTGAAAGGGTTAAGCCCTCTCAGGGTTTTGTGGATACTGTATTGAGTTACATTTATTAACAAGGAACAGTAGATGTAAAAGATGAAGATTTTGTATATCTGATTATTGTGTTTATGAATTTTCTACACATGAACTTAAAAATATTCAACCTAATGCACATTAGGTTTTAACTGTCTTCTCTATCAAAACACTTGTCCAGGGAATTAAGTTACTATTTGAGACAGTTCTAGTTTTGATAAGTATGATGAAGTCTTTTCAAGACAACAAAGTTTTAGACATGTCCTTCTCAAAAGAATTTGCAAGGTGACAAATGTGACTTAAATGTTGGAAATTTGATTTAGTGGGTAGAAATAGTGAGAAAAAAGGATGAAACACTGGTTACCAGCATTTTTACCTTTTTCCTCGCAATGTTTTTAAAAAGTTTCTTCCTAAAGGTTGTGAAACACTGAATCATTTGGTTCAGGGTTAAGCATACTATGTGTTTAGAGCTGTTTTGTAGGGTTTTGAGGCCAAACATAATCAAGCCTACTGGGATGGAGAAGATTATATAGGAGTTGGACCAGGTAATTTGATATTTGATTACCTTGTTTCTCTGTGAATTTCTCTAGTTACGTTTTGTTTCTCTACAAATATTTCAAAGTAAGTAGTTTTCCTTAGAACCTTAGTTTTTCATTTAATTTTTTTAGCACGAAGTGCTCATGGTGAGCTGTTGTGATCGTGCTGTGTCCGGCGTCAGGCGTGCATCGTCAACTTTTACCTTGTGTACACTCTAGAGGCCACATTTTTAGTCCGATACTTGTGAAACTTGGTCAGAATGTTTGTCTTGATGATATCTCGGACGAGTTCGAAAACAGGTCATGTCAGGTCAAAAACTAGGTCACTAGGTCAAATCTTAGAAAAACCTTGTGTACGCTTGAGAGGCCACATTTTTAGTCCAATACTCATGAAACTTGGTCAGAATGTTTGCCTTGATGATATCTCGGATGAGTTCAAAAATGGGCCATGTCGGGTCAAAAACTAGGTCACCAGGTCAAATCTTAAAAAAAACCTTGTGTACGCTCTAGAAGCCATATTTCTAGTCTAATACTCCTGAAAGTTGGTCAGAATGTTTGTCTAGATGATATCTCAGACGAGTTTGAAAATGGGCCATGTGGGATCAAAAACTAGGTCACCAGGTCAAATCTTAGAAAAACCTTGTGTATGCTCTAGAGGCCACATTTTCAGTCCAATACCCTTGAAAGTTGGTCAGAATGTTTGTCTTGATGATATCTCGGATGAGTTCGAAAACAGGTCATGTCAGGTCAAAAACTAGGTCACTAGGTCAAATCTTAAAAAAACCTTGTGTATGCTCTAGAGGCCACATGTTCTGTCCAATACTCTTGAAATTTGGTCAGAATGTTTGTCTTGATAATATCGCAGATGAGTTCGAAAGTGGGCCATGTGGGGTCAAAAACTAGGTCACTAGGTAAAATCTTTTAAAAACCTTGTGTACGCTCCAGAAGCCACATTTTCAGTCCAATGCTCTTGAAGTTGGTCAAAATGTTTGTCATGATGATAGCTTGGATGAGTTTGAAAATGGATCATGTCAGGTCAAAAACTAGGTCACCAGGTCAAATCTTAGAAAAACCTTATGTAAGCTCTAGAGGCCACATTTTCAGTCCAATAATCTTGAAATTCGGTCAGAATGTTTGTCTTGATAATTTCTTAGACTAGTATATAAATGGGTCATGTTGGATAAAAAAACTAGGTCACAAGGTCAAATCTCGGAAAAATTTTTTGTACTATAATTACAGTCCAATATTCTTTAAACTTTTGTTAGAATGTTTGTCTTGATGATTTCTTGCATGAGTTTGAAAATGGGTTACATGGAATAAAAACTAGGTCACCAAGTTTCATCCTTGAAAAACCGTGTGTACGCTCTAGAGGCCACATTTTCAGTCCATTAATCTTGAAATTTGCTTTGAATGTTTGTCTTGATAATATCTTAGACTAGTATGAATATGGGTCATGTTGGATAAAAAACTAGGTCACTAGGTCAAATCTCGGAAAAACCTTTTATACACCCTACAGGCCACATTTTCTCTCAAATACTCATGAAAGTTTGTCGGAATGTATGTCTGGATAATTTCTACATGTCAAGTAGGCCACTGAGACAAATTCTAGAAAAACCTTGTGTGCACTGTAAAGGCCATATTTGTAAGCCCAATACTAATGAGTGTTTGTCAGAGTGTTTGTCTTAATATCTCTGAAGAGATTGGAAATAGGTCATGTTTGATCAAAAGGCTCAGGTGAGCGACTCCAGGGCCATCATGGCCCTCTTGATTTTTTAGCTCTGGTGTTTTTTTGAAACGTTCAAGGTACTGTCACAGCCCTGTAGGTGCTTGTGTCCTCATGTGAATAATTTGATATTTTCTCATATCTCTCTTATTGATGAAGATGTATACTTAAAACTTTGACTATTAGCCTCAGAAGGCAAATCCATACCTGAAGGACTCTCAAGATATTTTTAACACCATTATTTGCTGTTTTTGACTGTTCAGTTTCTACTGGAAAAGAACTGCAAGCAAGCCTTTGCACCTGCATACCTTTGCACCTGCATAAGTGCTTTTGTTTGTTGCACATGTAGTATGAATCTATTGTCTCTTAAGGCATAACAAACCTTTGTATAGTGTAAATGACACAAATGATATCTAATGGAAAGGAAAATGAATTGCGTGGAAACCATTCTTGGAAAAAGTTGCATGTGGAAAAATTGTCTCTCAGCTTTGCTGTCATTTGCATGTCAGGTGCACACGGGAGATTCACACCTGTATACAACACAGAAAAGGTAGTTCCTGTACGGGAAGAAAGAATACAAGCTCTTCAACCAGAAAACTGGATGTATGAGGTTGAAAAATGGGGTCATGCAACCAAAAAAGTAGTTCAACAATCACATGCTAATAGGTTAGAAAGTTTCATTTTGATTAGCTTGTCCTATCCCTTGCATTGCGTTGCCATTATTATGCAAAAAGTTTGACATTTTGTACTATCTCTATTTTTACTGAAGCTACTTACTTCAAACTTAGAAAAGTTGTTAACTATCAAGAGGGAAACTCATACAAAAGGGGCAGATAACCATCAAAGTATTTTTTACAGTTATGCTCCTTTTTGGACTTAGAATTTTCATTTAAAATCAAGCACTTGCAGCCTAGCACTGGCACCAGCATGCAGTGCTCTTGTTTATTTATGAAAAAACGTGGTTTGCCTTGGCTTCATACGTTACCAACTTCTATAGTACTGTAGCAAAAAGGGAAATTGTTATTCTTGCTTATCTATCCATCCATCCAAGTCTTTAGTGTCAAAGACTTGGATAGATAGATAAGCAAGAATATCAATGCTGATTACCGGCATTTTCTCGTTTTTCCTCAATGCTTTCTACCCTTTCAAACACATCCCGTTATTTGAGTCGTATTTAATATGTCATTTGCAAATGCTGTCAGTCTGGACACGTCTAAACTTGTGTCACCTTGTTGAGGGTTTAAAAATTGATTTATGTTGGTATTATCCTACAAGTACATGTATATTTTCAAAGATATTCGGAATTTGTATTTAATTCTGAGATATAAATCACAATAGTTACTTTAAGAATTTTTACTGTTTTCAAAACACTTAACTGTTATTTGCCACAGATGTTTCAGTGGGTGATAAAGGGCCTCTATGTTTTCAGATTAAAAGAATTGATAATGCTGTCTTTACGAACAAGACATGGTCTGTCTTCACAGGTAAGAATTATTTTCTGTAACCTTTTTTCTTTCCTCAAGCATGTAATCTCTCAGGTTTCCTTGGACAGATATTGCACATAATTATAAAGCAATAAAAAAATTACTTTGGAGCAATATTTACCTTGAATTCATTTTCTTAATTCCCCAGTCAGACATTTGATTAGGACAGTATACTTGGTATTGAAAGCCAGGACTCAAGAATAAGCTGTTGCAGTGATGTGACTGAAATAATGCTGGAATCGACATAGAACAGTCATTCAATTAAACATTTTGAGTAAGAGAGAGAGATATTGTATAAGTAGAAATTTTTGCAATGTGGAATTTTTTGTGATTTCGCAAGTTAGAAAAATTCTCAAATTTTTTTGTTCGCATGTTTTACCACAAGTTTACCAACAAATAAAGAGTGTCTTGAATTTGCAAACTTTTCCTTATGCAAAATTGTCTGTAATCGGTAATTCGCAAATTTTTCCAATACACATATATATCCACGTACACAGTTAAGGAATGAAGAGAATTTTTTTTGTTTTCATGGAGGTATGAAAAAAAAACCTAATCACACTGTATGAAACCGCTTTGCGGCTTCATACAAAAGTGTGATTAGGTTTTTTTTTTTTTCATACCTCCATGAAAACAAAAAAAATTCTCTTCATTCCTTATAATTCAATATCAAAGACAACAAATATGCACTTAAATTTTACTGTAACTGCTTTTCAGCTCACCTGAGCACGAAGTGCTCATGGTGAGCTTTTGTGATCGTGCTGTGTCCGACGTGCGTCGTCCGTCGTTCGTCGTCAATTTTTACCTTGTGTACGCTTTAGAGGCCACATTTTCAGTCCGATACTCATGAAAGTTGGTCAGAATATTTGTCTCAATGATTTCTCGGACAAGTTTGAAAATGGGTCATGTCGGATCAAAAACTAGGTCACTAGGTCAAATCTTAGAAAAACCTTGTGTACGCTCTAGAGGCCACATTTTCAGTCCGATAGTCATGAAACTTGGTCAGAATGTTTGTCTTGATGATATCTCGGATGAGTTTGAAAATGGGTCATGTCTGGTCGAAAACTAGGTCACTAGGTCAAATCTTAGAAAAACCTTGTGTACGCTCTAGAGGCCACATTTTCACTCCAATACTCGTGAAACTTGGTCAGAATGTTTGTCTCGATGATATCTCAGTCGAGTTCGAAAGTGGGTCATGTTGGGTCAAAAAGTAGATCACTAGGTCAAATCTTAGAAAAACCTTGTGTACGCTCTAGAGGCCACATTTTCAGTCCAAAACTCTTGAAAGTTGGTCAGAATGTTTGTCTTGATGATATCTCAGATGAGTTTGAAAATGGGTCATGTCGGGTCAAAAACTAGGTCACTAGGTCAAATCTTAGAAAAACCTTGTGTATGCTCTAGAGGCCACATTTTCAGTCCAATACTCATGGAACTTGGTCAGAATGTTTGCTTCGATGATATCTTGGATGAGTTTGAAAATGGGTCATGTCGGGTCAAAAACTAGGTCATTAGGTCAAATCTTAGAAAAACCTTGTGTACACTCTAGAGGCCACATTTATAGTCCGATACTCATGAAACTTGGTCAGAATGTTTGCCTTGATGATATCTCGGATGAGTTTGAAAATGGGTCATGTGAGGTCAAAAACTAGGTCACTAGGTCAAATCTTAGAAAAACCTTGTGTACGCTCTAGAGGTCACATTTTCAGTCCGATACTCATGAAACTTGGTCAGAATGTTTGTCTTGATGATATCTTGGACGAGTTCGAAAATTGGTCATGCTGGGCCAAAACTAGGTCACTAGGTCAAATCTTAGAAAAACCTTGTGCACACTCTAGAGGCCACATTTTCAGTCCAATGCTCTTGAAAGTTGGTCAGAATGTTTGTCTTTATGATATCTTGGACGAGTTCTAAAATGGGTCATGTATGGTCAAAAAGTAGGTCACAAGGTCATATCTTAGAAAAACCTTGTGTACACTCTAGAGGCCACATTTTTGGTCCAAAACTCTTGAAATTTGGTCAGAATGTTTGTCTTGATGATATCTTGGACAAGTTTGAAAATGGGTCATGTCAGGCAAAAAACTAGGTCACTGGGTCAAATCTTAAAAAAAACCTTGTGTACGCTCTAGAGGTCACAGTTTCAGTCCAAATTTCTTGAAAGTTGGTCAGAATGTTTTACTTGATGACATCTCACATGACTTCGAAAATTGGTCATGTTGGGTCAGAAACTAGTTCAGTAGTTAAAATCTTAGAAAAAACCTGTGTATGCTCTATAGGCCACATTTTCTGTCCAATACGTATGAAAGATGGTCAGGATCTTTGTTTTGATAATATCTACAATGGGAAAATTGGCTGTGGTTGGATAAAAAGTAGGTCACTGAGAGAAATTCTAGAAAAAGCTTGTGTATATGCTAGAGGCCAAATTTTCAGTCCAATAATTATGAAAGCTTAGTAAATTGTTTGTCATGATATCTCAGAAGAGATTGAAAATGGGTCATGTTTGGTCAAAAGACTCAGGTGAGCGACTTTAGGGCCATCATGGCCCTCTTGTTTTTTGTAAACCCAACATTGTGTATTTATTTAATGTCCATTTCATTGATATTTCATGGCGTGGTAAATCTGCTCGTTCATGATGTAATAATGATGTAAATTCATGACGTCATTATAGTATTGAACATTGGCAGATTTAGTAGATTTATTAGAAGTTCAATACGCTAGAAGTAAGTTGAAAATAAGTTTGTTAGGACCCAGCAAAGTGACAATGAGTTTAAGCTCTCTCTTTGAATTTACTGTTGGATTTTTTTTTTCAATGTTTAGAGAAAATAAATGTAGCTAGCAATTTGTAATTCAAACTGGATATAAAATCAGATAGAAAAACGTTATGGAATCTGGTATACATGTTTGTTTACATTAGTTTGACTGCAGAAGTAGTTCTGGCACTGCTTAATTTTTTTTTTTCATGGAGCTATGAAAAAAAAATTTCAGCCAATCAGAACTCGCCAATGTTCATGAAAATAACTAATATTGAATTATTAGATCATGGGAAGTATAGAAGACATTATTTCTCTAATGGTTATTATCACTACTCCTTTCTTTTACAGAGGTGGTCATTGCTCTCCCCACATGTAGATTTACAAGACATGTTTGCAGGCTCAGATTGTGTACAAGTGTTACTGGAGGAAGGGTTTTTGATACTTGATGAAAGGTGATTGTAAATTCAAGTTTGGTAGAGCCTGTCATAGTTCTGTTGTTACACATAGCACTATAACAGATAAGAGTTGTCTACTTCTATAGAATTTCAATTTGCAGACTACCAACTACTAGTATCTTTGCTTAAAAAATGATAGGATTTTGGGTAGAAAACATTGTGGAACATTAAAATGATATAATTTACCATTGAAAAGGGCAGAAAACATCATTGGAAAAGGAGAAAATGCTGGTTACCAGCATTTTCTCTTTCTTCCGTAATGTTTGTCAAAAGCTTTGGTAAAGGGCTGGACTCCATGGCTTATGAGCGGAGGTGTTGGATAAGTAGAAACATAAAATACTAGTTTGATCCCTGCTGAAGGGGATGTCAGGAGAGTTCTTAGGCAAAGCATAGCCTAGTCAAGGCAAACTGTCACTAAAATTTAGAAACGATATGTTTAAGTGATCCATCACTCAGCTACGACTGAAATAGACTTGAAAGCAATGTAAAACACTCAGCACAAGACTGAAACCTCTAAAAATATTCACTGTATAGGACACTCTTTTATGAACAATGTTTTATAGATGATACAAGGGTAATATTTTGTTTTATATATGAACCTGTAAGTGTACATACAGCAGTAATTTATTTACAATTTGAGGTTAAAGTCCTGGGACCCACTGGATGCCATCACTATTCTAACTATGAAATTATGTTCCTAAAGGACTTTATTCTATTGCAGTGCCATAATTTAGGTATGTCTGTAGACTCGGCTTAAAGACTTCTTTCAGTTCTGAGTGTAAACTGGCAGGTAAAAAAAATTACTAATTGGCTATTTGTAGATGTAAAATTAGTACAAGTAATGAAAAGGAGAGTATTTTACAGGAAAGGAATGTAAACACATTTATGATGTTATTGAAAACACAGAGGGAAAGAAGAGCAAAATGAATGATACAAGCAGTTGCCTCTTTTTCCACAGTGTTTAGAAAAGCTTTCTACTGGGATATAAAAAGTCTTATGCCTGAGGAACTGATTATTATTATGCTGCAAAAAAATTTCTCATGATCTGATTGGATAATATGCCCCAAACATGTATTCCTGTACACCGGCAAAATCCATGTAAAAGCGGTTTCCCTTACAGGAGCCCAAACATACATAACTATACTCTCAACACAAAATCCAAAATTGCTGCGTCGATGGATACGAGTCGCCCACAAGACAAACATACTGAGTAGCCTGCACTATATTATTACTAGTTTTCCTTGATTATCATTAAAGCGTAAAGAATGGATTATTTTTGAAAATAAAGGAACGTACATATATTATCGTTTGTTGTCATTCTAAAACAAATAGACAGGGTTAAAATGAGCAACCCTTTGTAAGGTAAGCAAATCGTTAAGTGTCAAAAATTATATACATGTATGTATTGTTACTTTATAGGATAACCTAATGGTCGTTAAGGCAGTTAATGGTTGTTTACTTTTGGAAACAAATAATTAAACTTCTTAGTAATTCACCTTGAAGTTGTTTAAATCCATGTTTAAATAAAAATTCATCAAATGCCTATAGCAGTGACATCATCAAGTTCATGCACCAAACTGCACGTTTTACCAAGGTTTCAGTGATGTCATTTTTCAGTGACATCAGTTTTCACTGAATTGAGGCACTCAGAAGTTATATTCTATTTCATAAGTGTACTGAATTCATGAGACCATAAAACAGGGAAATTTTGCTAAAAACACGTTGGAATGGTAAAACTGAACAGTATAATAAATTCAGTGTACGGTCAGGTGGCAGGGCACTTGGAAACTTGTTCACACCTGTGGGGAATCATGTTGCCACCTCGCCTTCAGCAATATTTGCAATGTTTAATTTGTCGTTCACAAATCCTTTCAATCTGGACCAAATTTTTTTTTCGCTTCCTAAATTCCAGTTGATTTTACAAAGAATTTCTTTGGAGGGGAAATGTTTCCTGCAAAATTGTTTCCCAAGGAAAAGAGTGAAATGATGGTAGTTATTGTCATGTGGGAATGAGTAAATCTAGCTTCTTTTATTTTCAGGGGGATGCGGGCAACATCAGCGGGCATGGCAGTTCTAGACAGTATTTTATCTAATCTGTTGTATGTACTAGAAAGCAAATTAATGGATGCAAGTAGCTGATGGTGCATGTATGTTTAACCCTTCACCACACAATCTCTGGTTTTAATGACCCTGAGGTAGAAGCCTTTTGAAAACATTGTGGGAAAAGGAGAAAATGCTGGTAACCAGCATTTTCTTCTTTTCCCACAATGTTTTCTACCCATTCAAGGGCTAATTCCATCATTTTAGCCACATTTAAATCATTGTCTGCAAATGCTTTCAATTTGGACAAGTCTAAGATTTTGTTATGTGGTAAAGAGTTAATCCTTTACCAAAGTATAAAAACTATTTACAAGGTTGAAGAGGTGGGCTTTTCTAAATATCGAGGAAAAAGGCATTATGTAACTTTTTTAATCTTTTGATGTATAAATCGTAGTGAACTCTTCACCAGACAAGAAAATTTTAGCGTTTTTGGACGACAGACTACCTGTAACTCAAAAAAAACTGACATTTGTCTCTGAAATTGTAAAAAATATTGTCGGAAAAGAAAAAAATTCTGGTTGACAGCATTTGCTCCTTTTTCGGCAATCTTTTCAAAAAACTTCTTCTACAGAGTTGTTAACTCTCACAATTGTTTGGTAAAGGGTTTATGATATGTTGAACACTCTGTCTTTCACTTTTTGGGGTGGTATTTTTTATAACTCTTTACCACACTACAAACATTTGAGCCATGCTCTGTGAAAAGGGGGTTTAATGCATCTCTGTGATGCAATATACCAACCAAGTCATTCGTTATTGAAGGATCCATAAAATCCATTTTGTCAAACAACCAGCTAAATCATGCGGTAGAATGGTCCTTGGATACACAGAAAATTGACCCATAGCAAAAAGACTTGACCAATGTCAGCCTGCGGGAACTGTACAGGCTGACATGGGTGGATACTTTTTACAGATTCCTTTTTCATAAAGCATGACTTATTTAAACCTGTCAGAATTCAAATCATTTGCAGATGAAAATTGAGATACACCTCAAATGATTAAATTTGTCTGTGAAATGGTAGAAAACATTGAGGGAAAAGAAGAAAATGCTGCTTATTGGCATGTCTCCTTTTTCCGACACTCTTTTAAAAGCCATCTTTCTCAGGGTAGTTGAACTCGGAATTGTGGTAAAGGGTTAAAATGTTTCTACATGTGGGTGTATTTTTTCTGTTTTTCTTTGTCAGTCTTATTGATTCATTGCCTCCAGTTGACAACTTCTTTGTAAGATTACTACTGACAGTATTGTGAAAAGAGGAAATCTTGTCCATAATAAGCATTATTACATTCTGTTACTAATAATAGTAACATATTCTACTGAAAATGGTGTAATATCAGTGTCACGCGAGGGCAGATATGGCGGGGCAATGGGCTGATATCTGATATCCTGCCCGTTGACAAGATATTTGTTCTAAATCTATAGCAACAGAACACTCGCTCGTAAACTAACATTCTCAAAACATCCAGTTTGAAAAAAAATGGCTGAATCAGTCCGTCAATCGCTAGCGGACAAATCTTCAGAACTGCAGACAATGACTGAATCGTAAAACCAGTAACGACATGATAAGTAGAGAATAAATTGTTGTTGTCTTGGATTGGGAAAGTTTATCGGGCAAGGTGTAGTGTCTATAGGCTTGTAGTTCTACGAATTTTATCCGTTGAGCCGGGGGAACCAAGCCTGATTAAATTTCCCAATCTAAAGCACCAACCATCTTTTCTGTTTATCCTGTTTCTCATTTATAATCCATTACCTACCAAATTGAATATTTGGCTGGGGGGGGGGGGGAACATATCGACATATTTTTAAATGTGAATAAAGATGAAGAGTTGTGTATTTAAAACGTCCTTATACTGAATATACAACTGCGATAGTGAAGATGAATGATGCATGATTACGTCATGAACGTGACGTTTACCCGCAGAAAAAATTTTTGTCGAATGAAGATAAGAATTTCTCTGATTTAAGTGTTTAACATGTTAGAAAAAAATGAAATATCGAGCAAATAATCCATGAATGTAATAAAACAGGTTATTACATGGCTGATGAGGGCCGGAGAGTGATATTGGCCCGCCACCTCGAAATCTGCCCTGGGGCTAAAGCCCTCCGGACAGATATCAAGATGGCGGGCCGATATCACTCTCCGGCCCTCATCAGCCGTGTAATAACCTGATATATCTCTTTTTTTTTTTTTTTTTCAGAAAATATTTTTGGCATGCATTCATATATTAACCTATGACCACACAATCCCATGTTTTAAAGACCCAGAGGAAGAAGCCTTAGGAAAGAGTTGTTGGAAAAGGAGAATATGCTATTAGCCAGCATTTTCTCCTTGTTTCACAATGTTCTTTACTATTTCAAAAAAGAAATTTTATCATTTGAGCGTTTTTTATTTGTTGTTTGCAAATGTTTTGAATATGGACAAGTCTAAGATGTACTTTTGTGGGAAATAGTCAAATCTTAATTTTTGCATGTTATCTGTATTGTACAAGAATGACGTAAAAGCTTTTTGCTTCAAAATTTTTTCTGAAGTAATGATTTTACTACTCAACAAACAATCCCTTATTCTAATGACCCAGCCATGTAAGGCTTTTGAAAATATCATGGGAAAAGGAGAAAAAGCTGATCGTGAATTAGCATTTGCTTCATTTCCCATGATGTTTTCTGTAATTTCAAGACCAATTCAATCATCTTAGCAACATTTAACTTGTGGTCTGCTAGTGCTTTCGACCAGTCTAAAATCTTGTCATCTGGTGAAGTTTCTATGAGCGTGTTTCAAAACTTAACTAGTACTCATCAGAAAGTGAGTCATGCCATGTTTGATGCATCTGCAAAAAGTATCGACTCGGGTCAGCCTGCGCAGTTCATGCAGGCTGACCTGAGTCAAAGCATTTTGTTATTGATCAATTTTCTGCATGTCAAAGGACCAGCCTACCTCCAGATTCAGTGAGTTGTTAGCCATAGTGGGTGTTATGGATCCATAATTATGTGATGTCTTGCTTGGTATAATGCATCAACAAGATGTTGTAAACCCCCTTTAGCCAGAGCAAATTATTTTTACTTAAAATCGCTAAGTATTTTACTTTTAACTCTTTACCAAACGACAAAATTTTAGACTTGTCCAAATTGAAAGCATTTGCAGACGGCAAAATAAACGTGACTCTAAAAATAAAACTTGACTTTCAAAGAGTAGAAAACATTGTGGGAAAAGGAGAAAATGCTGGTTACCAGCATTTTGTCCTTTTCTCACAATGTTTTCAGAAGGCTTCTTCCTCAGGGTTGTGAAAACCAGGGATTGTTTGGTAAAGAGTTAAGATGATTTTATGTTTTATATTTATATCATTTCATGTGTAATATTACAAACAATTAATTTACAACAAATGTATCAAAATAAAATTATCAAAGTTCAACAAAATACTGTAGCATAGGACTAATGACTGAAGTTGTTCATTTCACATAATATGCTAGCCATCTCATAGCCTCTCCATAACCATGTCGTCTAAGAAGACTGCAGGGAAAACTTTCCAATGGTCTTCCTGGGAGATTTTCTCTGGAAATGTGTTCCTGTGAAAGTTATTAGAAAAGAGATTTAACTCGTTACAAAAAAAAAAACATGTGACTGAAGAGGCCAGGAGAAAAATGTTTTTGGAAACTTCGTGAGGAAAGGAGAAAGTGGTGCTAACCAGCACTTTCTCTTTTTCCCCCTCAATATTTTCAACTTTTTCAAAGACCATTTAAATAAGACTAATCCCAGCATGTGAGCCATGGTTCCCATCTGAAAACGATTTCTATTCAGACAAGTCCAAATGTTAGTTGTCTAGTAAAGTAGTCAATACAATCATGTACATGTATGATGTATCTATCTAATCAAGTGAGGTGGTGTATGTAAGGGTAATTTCTGTCCAAGTTTTGCTTTCCAGTTTGGACAAGACTAAAATTTTGTTGCTTGGTAAAAAGTTAAAGATACATCATCCCCAACTTTATCCTGCAGTTCGAGTAAGAATTACTCCCCTTGGAATTTATCCATAATCTGGTCCCAAAGGATTTCCGATAATGGCCTGTCACATAGGATTTCAGAAGGGAAAAATCTTTGATCGACTAAAACACGTTTTTTGTTTAAAATGATTAAAATCTATAATGTCTTGAAGTATTCTTTAATATCTCTACTTCACTTCAATATATTTTTAATTACTGTAGCAAAATGGGAAGTTGCGTCCATTTTGATTTAAAGTCACTGACCCATTCTCCTTCTTATATCTATAGAAAGGTTTAAGAAATTTGCTCTTGCGTCCTTTTTGACACTAAATAACTTAAAAATGAATTTCTAGAAAAAAATCTATAACGTCTTGAAGTATTATCTGTTTTGTTGTGATTACGATCAATGTGTTCGTTTACATTTGTTACAACGGGAACTTGCGTCCATTTTAGTTTAAAAACGGCACTATCGTTAATTTTTGTATAAACAAGAGCGGCAAATTGTCGCAAGATACGCCCGTCCCACCGCCAGTTGTCAAGGGGGTATAATAATCGTAAAGGGCAGGTAATGCAACAAACATGTTTACCAAGTGTCGAGTCAATTTGACTTGAGGTGACAAAGTTCTGTTCCAGACAAGCAAGAAATACTGTAAAAATGAAGACCAAAGTGGAATTACTCAAAATCCGCACTAGGTAGAGTTACTGTTCTTGCGCACTGTACTCCGTAATATTGCAACAAACATGCATACCAAGTTTCAAGTCAATCGGACTGGAAATGACAAAATTATGCTCCAGACAAGCAGAAAATGCTGTTAAAATGACGATCAAAGGGAAATAACTCAAAGACAGCACGAGGTAGAGTTATAGTTCTTTTGCACTGCACTCTGTATTATTGCAATAAACACACATGCCAAGTTTCAAGTCAATCAGACTGGAGATGACAAAGTTATGCTCCAGACAAGCAGAAAATGCTGTAAAAATGACGATCAAAGGGAAATAACTCAAAGACAGCACGAGGTAGAGTTATGGTTCTTTTGCACTGCACTCCATATTATTGCAACAAACACACATGCCAAGTTTCAAGTCAATCGGACTGGAGATGACAAAGTTATGCTCCGGACAAGCAGAAAATGCTGTAAAAATGACGATCAAAGGGAAATAACTCAAAGGCAGCACAAGGTAGAGTTATGGTTCTTTCGCACTGCACTCCCCGTTAATGAGATCTATCCACCCATGAAGTTTCATAACCGTAGCTAGCATAGTTTTGGAGATATGCTCAGGACTAAATTCAAGTATGAATATAAACAAAGGGAAATAACTCAAAAATTAAGCAAGAGTTATGATTCCTGTGCACTGCACTCCCCCTTGATAAGATCTATCCACCCATGAAGTTTCATAACCTTAGCTAGTATAGTCTTGGAGATATGCTCCGGACAAAATTCAAGTATGAAAAACAACAAAGGGCAATAACTCAAAAATTAAGGAAGCAAGAGTTATGATTCCTGTGCACTGCACTCCCCCTTGATGAGATCTATCCACCCATGAAGTTTCATAACCATAGCTAGTATAGTCTTGGAGATATGCTCTGGACACAAATTCAAGTGTGAAAAACAAAGGGCAATAACTCAAAAATTAAGCAAGCGGGAGTTATGATTCCTGTGCACTGCACTTCCCCTTGATGAGATCTATCCACCCATGAAGTTTCATAACCGTAGCTAGTATAGTTTTGGAGATATGCTCCGGACAAAATTCAAGTATGAAAAACAACAAAGGGCAATAACTTAAAAATTTAGCAAGCAAGAGTTATGATTCCTGTGCACTGCACTCCGCCTTGATGAGATCTATCCACCCATGAAATTTCATAACCGTAGCTAGTATAGTTTTGGAGATATGCTCTGGACAAAATTCAAGTATGAAAAACAACAAAGGGCAATAACTCAAAAATTAAGCAAGCGAGAGTTATTATTCCTGTGCACTGCACTCCGCCTCGATGAGATCTATCCACCCATGAAATTTCATAACCGTAGCTAGTATAGTTTTGGAGATATGCTCAGGACAAAATTCAAGTATGAAAAACAACAAAGGGCAATAACTCAAAAATTAAGCAAGCGAGAGTTATGATTCCTGTGCACTGCACTCCGCCTTGATGAGATCTATCCACCCATGAAATTTCATAACCGTAGCTAGCATAATTTGGAGATACGCTCCGGACAAAGAATGGGGACGCCGCCCGCCACGGGTGATCCCATAATACGTCCCTTCTTCGACGGGCGTATAAAAATGCTGTATCGAGTCTAGCGAGATTTTAAGACTGAATGAAAGGATTGTGCAGCGGATAAAGGGAAGATAAAAACATGATATGACAACCTTGTCTATTGTTTTGTTGAACTTTGGTCCTGATTTTACACATTGTCCAATGTTATAATATATTTATCATTTTTATACACGTACGTATGTATTATTTGCATCTGTTAAAAGTTTTAAAGAGATTTGTAAAAACAGTTATTCTCACAGTCTTTTTTTTTATGATTTCATTATTGTTATTATTTTTTTTTTAAGGATTGATTGTTTTAATATAGATTTTTTTAACTTGCATTTTTTTTTTTTTTATTCTTTATTTTTTAAGAAGATTGAGATTGTTGCACTATTGATCAGAGAAAGTGGTATAATAATAGACCAATAATAAACTGAACCAAAAACACAGTCAATAGATCAATAACAAACTGTACAAAACAAGCGTCTGGTCTTGGGCCGAATCGATTCTATATGTCGAAATTCTTTTGTTAAAAAAGAAAAATCCTGACATTGCAATATCAACAGGTGACTGAAATCAGCAGAAAAATTGGCGTTTTGGGAGTATCGATTTAACCCGTACCACACACTCCCGAGTTTTAACGGTCCTGAAATAAAGGCTTTTGAAAATATTGTGAGAAAAGGAGAAAGTGCCAGTAGCGAGCATTGTTTCCTTTTCCCACAATGTTAAACAGCATTTTCTTCTTTTCCCATAATGTTTTCTACTCTTTCAAAGTCAAGAATATCATTTGAGCTATATTCAGTTCATTGTCTGAAATTGCTTTTAATTTGGTGAAGTCAAAAAATTCTCCATATTGTAAAAAGTTCTAAATTATTGACTGGAAAATTCGATCTATTTGGCAGTCAAGAACCTTAGCAAATTATCCCACGGTTTTACGACCCTGAGAAAGAAAGCTTTTGAAAACACAGGAAAGGGAGAAAATGCATGTGATCAGCTTTAAAATAGCAAGGAAACATGAATATGTGAGCTGTTGCCATAAAATACTTTTGATATGGCATTAATCATCACACATTTGAATGTAAAAGCTAGAGAGTGGAAAAAAATAGCAAATGTAGAATTCCTTATTCAAAATCTTGATAAACTTGATTTTAAATCCTTAGAAATAATCTCATAATTATCAAAAGTCTGGTCTTATATCAGATCTATAGGATACTTAATGCCTATTTCACAGGGATACTGTCATGATCAAACAACCGGGGTATAAACTCCAGTCCATTACTATGTAGGTATTTGTATATCTCGAGGATAGCATGGGGTCCGTATGTTAATGTATAACATTACGTAACACAATCAAGATACCCGATAGGCTTCTTATCTAACAGTGAGACTCAGTCATCATCGGGGAAGTCCGGTGGTAATCAGAAAGAAAATAACAGGAAAAAAAGTAACGGAAAAAAAGTAACAGTTTAGGCTAGGAAAAAAAGTAACAGGAAAAAAAGTAACAGTTTATAAATTTTATTGAATTTTAGGGATGATAATTATGCGAGCTAGTTGATAAAACATATACAACAAACTTGAAACACAGGGTACACTCTGACTCTGACCTTTTTAGATATATATTTCTGTAATTTTCCTAAAAATTTGGACACTCAAATTATTTGCCATAATCCTCCCAAAATAAGAACACTGTTGATTCATCATGGAATTCTGTGTCCAATAGATACTGAAAACAGTGAAGACTCTGGTCAGGTTGCTACTCTGATCTGTGTCTAAACTATTTGCATTAGCCTGTCTGTCCAAAAACATTTTAACATATTTACATATTTTATACCGCTGGCTGACACCTGAAATAATGAAGTAGCTCATAGTAGCTCTTCTGATCTGGTTCTACACTGTCTACACTGTTTCTTTTCTTTCTTTATATTATTTAACACATTTACATATTATGTACCACTGACTGACTTAACTTCATTAATGAAATAATGAAATAGCACATTAGTAGCTCTTCTGATCTGATTCTATGTGGTTTCTTTTCTTTCTCTATATTATTTAACACATTTACATATTATGTACCACTGACTGACCTAACTTTATTAATGAAGTAATGAAAAAGCACATATAGTAGCTGTTCCGATCTGATTCTACTCTCCTTGGAAACTAAATAATTCACTGATTTCTAGTATTTTTTTATTGAAACTGTTACTTTTTTTCCTGTTACTTTTTTTCCGTTACTTTTTTTCCTGTTACTTTCTTTTCTACATTCAAGTCCGGCACAATCCGAACAATCAGGGAAAAAGAAAAAAATAGCTGCTTTAAAAAACTGTAAAAAGGGCCAAAAGTTTATTTTCTAAATGACTGAAAATTATACCAAATTAAAGAACAATAAATAAGCTTTCTGACTTCACTGGAGATAATTTTGACTTTTCAACACAATGTGCAGACTCATTTCTGTCTACCGTGTGCTCACAAAACCACTGACTTGTTCTCAAAAAGTGACGAAATTATTTAAAACAGAATTGACCTGTCGAACATAAATGTTAATAAGTAAAATTTGTATTCGGTTGTGTTGTTCATGATAGATCAGACGATACCCGTGTGGTCTGATCTACCACCACACTTTCCCCACCCTAATATACATTTGTGACGATGCCATACAAAACCATTACAATAAAATGCTGTCTGCTGAGAATGTAACGGCTCTGTGCTGCAGGTTAGAGATTGATGTTTTCAAAAACATTGTAATAACAGAAACTTCTTCGTACTATACCCCTCCCCCCCGGCTTTTGTCCCATCATAAGAAACTTGTCCTGCGGGGTTGATTTTTTTTCAAACTCTTCAGGAACTGGCAATTTAAAAGCATTTGTAGACAACCCGATAAATATATCTCAAATTATGGAATTTGTATCAGTTAAGGCGTGAAAACACTGTTGAAAAAAGAGCAAGTGCTGGTCACCAGCATTTCTATCGTTGACCGTAAGCTTTCAAACGCTTTCTTTCGGTAAAATTTGGGGTAGGTCAAATTGTAAGACCTGAAAGGAAAATGAATTCTGTAAGTTTTGGTACCCCAGTAATTTACAACCCCAGATATATCCCGCAGAGTTGTTTTCCAATAAATTGAAACCCTTTGAACTCGAGGCGCGATATTCGGGTTATCAGTGCAAAGGGTTTGCAGAGATCGCCAGTCAATATACCAATCCGTATGTGATCGATTTCACGGCCCAAAGGGATCAAACTCTTATAATTTAATTGGCTTACATAGCGGTCAAATAGCAGTTATCGGGTTTGATTTGCAGGGTAAAGTTAGCCATGAATTAATGATACGTAATTGGTAATACGCCCAGAGTGTGGAAATACAAAGATAGATAGATAGATACTTTATTGAAGTAACGTAAACTATACATAGTTTCTAGTTACACAATATGAAAGTAATACAATTTATACACAAGGTCGTTCAAACAAAGCTCTTCTCCAATTCAGACCAACTCAATCCTATCAAAAAATTCGTTTTGTTTCTTGTATTTGTTTCATTTTTTTGGACAGATAAGAAAAAAAATACCTTTCCAGTTACATATGTTCCAATGTTCAATCTATGACGTAGATATTCTTCTCCACAAGCATCTTTTCGGTCTACCTTATTTAGCATAATTGCAATCGGAACATTTTGGGCTTCTTCGTGATGAATTACACTCTGAAAAAGGTTTATATTACTTTTGAGGACCATGGTTAGAGGCTGTTTAACATCTTAGGGAAGTATACTGAATTCTACGGGAATATAAGAGAATAAATCTATACTATGGTGCCAAGAAATACTTCATAATGTTTTACCACAAAATACTGAAAGAATAATGGCAAAAAATTATTATTCAAGTTTTGTCAGTCTAGATCTATTCATCTTATTCACAGACCATTCTAAATGAGCAATGCTCTATGAAAAGGGGACTTAATGCATCTGCGAAGTGTGTCGTTTCAGATCAGCCTGCGCAGTCCACGCAGGCTGACCTGGGCTGAAATTTTTCGCTTTTGGTCAATTTCCTTTACGTCAAGGACCAACCTATCTCATGATCAAGTTGGTTGTTAAGAAAAAGTGGATATTATGAATCTATAAGTATGTGTTGGCTTGCTTGGTACCATGGATCACGGAGATGCATGAAGCCCCCTTTGCCAGAGTATAGCTCAGATTTAATTCTAATGCTGAATTGGAAGACCTGCCATTTTATTTGGTGAAATGTTCAATCTCCAGCAATCAGATGAGAAGAGTTGCAATGTAGTGTTGGAACAGTATTTAGAACTGTTTGTGGATACGGCCAGAGGTTCATTTGTGCTGGTTTCTTAGTCCAGATACTCGTATTCAGCTGGCAATGACAGACTTTACAGAAGAGGAACCTTACAAGCTTACAGCTTTGGTTCCAATCCTGTTAATGTATATGAGCAATGCTCTGTGAAAAGGGGCTTAATGCATTTGCAAAAAGTATTGACCCAGGTCAGCCTGCGCAGTTTGCGCAGGCTGACCTGTGCTGAAACTTTTTGCTTTGGGTTAATTCTCTGCATGTCAAAGGAACAGTGTACTTCATGATTCAGTAGGTTGTTATTGCGATGACTTACTTGGTATCATGCATCTCGGAGATGTATTAAACCCACATTTCACAGAACATGGTTCATGTTTGTAATTTATAACTGTTTGTGTAAAGATTACCATGAGTAACATAATGTTTCAATTAGTTCACTGGAAATAGCGATACACTTACGTCCAATTCAACTTTTGCCTCTTCTAGCCTATTCATATCTGCACTGTCTACCATGAACAGTATACCGTCAACTGCAAGCATGTAGTCTCTCCATACACGTCGAACTGATGAAATGAAAGCGTGAAAATAATGCATACTGTAATTGGCACTTGTATTTGGACGAACAATGTTCGCCACTGTGGTCTTATATGCAGAGGAATTATAATTGTTTTTATCCCTTAACCCTTAAGCTGCTAAGCGCGACTCACTGACCATTTGCAGATAGTGTAGATCAAGATCAGACTGCACAGAACGTGCAGTCTGATCTTGATCAACCCTCTCCGATAAAGAGATATTTTTTTCTCATAAACATAAGTTTGAAATAGTGTTATTCGGGTTTTTACCATTACCATTTATCATTCAGCAGAACAAGGGTTAACAGCACCACAGGCAAAAACAAGTGGGCTTTTGATAATGAATTGAATTTAATTCAAGTCCATTTTGTCTAACAACAGTTTGAATCTTGAGGTAGAATGGTCCTCTGATATGTAGAAAATTTACAAATTTTTTACAGCAAAAAGTGCCAATTCATTTAAGGCTGGCATAGGTCGATAGTTTTCGCAGATGCCTTAAGTCCCTTTATCACAGAGTATGGCTCAAATGGGTATTCAATATGAATGAAGGTTTATTACACAGAGCGGTACCAACAGAACACCATTACATATTTGTTGCAACTTCAAGGCAATGCTGGTCCACTGTTTACTGAACAATGCATATCAGTGATCAGATTGAAATTATGTGCAGTCTGATCTTGATCTGCGCTGACTGGGGAAAAAAAACCCAAAGACATGTTAATCAGCATTTTGTCCTTTTCCCACAGTGTTTTCTACCCTTTCAGAAACGGAAACCATTTTTCAATCACATTAAATTCGTGCCGACTCCCGTTAGCGGAGTCGGTAGCGTGCAGGACTCAAGAACAGGGGGTCGCTGGTTCGTTCCCCGGCTCGGCCAATTTCTTTCCGGGGATTGATAATAGTCATTGCGACAGGATTCATTCCTCTCTCAACACTGATCATTGTTTCGACGATGATTATGTGAGAAGGCAGCCAGTGGCTTGGAAAGAACACTGTGCGGAGTACTGGTAAAAGAAACTTCAGGAAAGCATAGCTGCACTGGCCGCCGCTATATAACTGAAATAATGTTGAAAACGGCGTGACACTATGCAATCAATCAATCAACATTAAATTTGTTGTCTGCAATGGCTTTCAATTTGGAGAAGTAGATTTTGTCACGTGACAGGAGATAGAAGTTGTACAGATATGAAGGAAGAGAATAATCGTACCTTGTGGATGACCCCCTAAATCAAATGCTGTGAACCGAATGTTCCCAAGATCTACCTCTTGACTACCTGTGAATAAAAGAATGACGCGAAAATCAGTATTCCTCTTCAAACATTTATTTTCAGTATATTTTTTAAAATTAACTCATTGTCGATGTCACGCGGGTTACTGTGTTATTTGTGTTTCTTTACAGTTAAATACATGAAGTAATAATAATAAACTCTCTTTTCTTAGATCTCAACAGTCCCAGATTTAGACCGTGGGTCGCACCAAGTACTAGTATTGGAAATCCAGGAAAGAAAGCTTCTGATTTACGTAGATTGTTGTATGGTATTTAATGCCGTTTTCAACATTGTTTCATGTATATCGCGGCGGCCAGTGCACCTAACCATGCTTTCCTGGAGTTTAACAGTGCTCCGCACAATATTCTTTCCAAGTCACTTACTGCTTGCCCACATAACCATCGTTCAAACAATTATCAGGGGTGAGAGAGGAATGAATCCTGTTGCGATGACTATCATCAATCCTCGGAAAGAAATTGGCCGAGCCGGGGATCGAAGCCGCAACCCCCTGTTCTTGAGTCCTGCACGCTACCAACTACGCTACCGGGGCTCTGATGTACGTAGAAACTCTGTACAATATGAACGATTTAGCAATCAAGAACATTTTAGACTCGACCAAATTGAAAGTATTTGAAGACGACAAATACCATGTAGCTCAAAAGATGAATTGTTCTCGAAATAGTAGAAAATATTATGGGAAAAGGAGAAAATGCTAGTTTCTAGCATATTTTCAAAGGCCCTCTGCTGGGGGGGGGGGGTGGGTCGTTAAAGCACGGGGCTGTTAGCCCTTTACCGGGTCCAGGCGGTAATTATCTTCTAATTACGCCTTATCGCGGTCTCCTTTCACGGTCCATACAGATTCGTAGCAAAAAGGTTTATCTTTTCCGTATTTTTTGACAAAGTACCGACCAACTGTATAAAAGGAAAAAATGATCAGGCTGAAATCTAGGCCAACCCTGAGCAGGAAGGCTTTTGAAAACAGCAGTGGGAAAAGGAGAAAATGCTGGTAACCAACATTTCTCCTTTTCCCACATTTTTATCTATCCTATCACAGAACTTAAAGCTCATTAGTTACAATATTTAATTTGTTGTCTGCAGATGTTTGGAATTCGTAAGAGGTTAAAATTTGTCGTTTGTGAAAGGCGTGAAGGTAAAACAATATCTAGAACGAGTTGTAATACAACTTTTTGTCTACTTACGAGCTTGATTTGTCGGTGGGTGCTGTACCAGCCGTCCGCTGTGAATAACATCCAGTAGAGTAGATTTTCCCGCACTATCCAGGCCTATTATTAATAATTTGGCGTCTTTTTTAAAGCCTGTAATAATAATGATAATTATAATTCCTTAGCTACACGTAATGCAGTACTTGAGAAAGGAATTGAGATGCGTAAGTCGAATCTATCTTACTTTTTAAAGGATATATAGCGAGTTTGGAAATTATTGCGATATTTCTAACCCATTATCCTGCCTAACAGACCATGAATATATTAATCAGAGAGTTTAGACGAAGATCATTATATATTTGTGTGCAATTTGATCTGTGTCTAGTCAGGGATCGTATAGATCTATGCACGATCCCTGGTCTATATTATACATGTATCCGTATCTCTCCATCTTATGGCTTCAGCAAGGATTGTTTTATACATATGTGCTTTTAGTCACAGGTTATGTTTTGATGCCAATGCTAGTCTTGAAAGCGTCTATTTTTTTTTTTTTTTTTTTTTGTTTTGTTTTTTTAAAGATTGAGATTAGATCTTGATCTAGTCAACAGTTTTTTTTTTTAAAAAATCGGCAAGATAATTTTAGCAATATGCTTAGATATAAAATATAGATCTACAACTAGATCTACATGTATCTCTATATACACTGAACTTGCAGAATCAAAACTGGGAAGACTAGTCTAGATGTACTTACCGAACAAATATGCAAACCAGTTAATTATCCACTCTAGCATGTTAGGAATTTAGATGAATAAATTTACGAAAAAAAGTGCTAAAACTTTAGAGTTGCAAACCCAAAACAATACAGTAATTTTCTCAAATTTAGTTAAATTTGATCACGCTTGGACCTAAATACAGTTAATATTTGACAATAGTTCTATTGAAATATCTTTTTATCAGCTAGACCATGATTATTCAATTCTGTTCTATTTATACCCACTTTGTCACATTTATTTTGCGATAAATGCCAGCATGCGTGGTTTTAGCGTCATTCGCAACACGTCACACTTCGGTTCTTTCCGTAAATCACGTGAGTCATAATTGGAAATAGCAACCTGCACGGTAAAAGGAAACTGAAAGTTTTTTAGCCAGTTTTATTTCTCTTACTCTTCGTTATGTGAAATATCATCTGACAAAAATTCAAAGATTAAAATATCTAAAATGAGCATTATAAAGTAATCATCAACGCAGAGTTATTATCATAATCGCTAAGGGAAAAAAAGTTATTTCCCTTGAAAGAAAATCAGAAACCCATTTCCGGTATTGCACACCACCAGTACGAGTAAACAAGTTGGACCTCGCAAGATACACGTGTATTTAACCTACTTTTGGGCTTAGGCCTATAAGAAATTAAGAGCGTTTACTTAGAACTTTCCAGTTCTTGTTACAGTAAATATGGGCATAATACCGGCACTATACGCCCCTCCACTATATCTATATAGAGCAAAGTCGGGTAATGCCGACCCCGCGGTAACACCGACCCTCCTATTAATTTCCACATTTTGGAAACTTCTGTGGCAATGTATGAATTGTTATATCATCATGTTACATAATCACGTAATTTTAAACTACCCTTTACACCACCTACTTTACCAAATGAAGAAAAAAATGTGAATACATAATCAACTCCTCAATTATCCTGTATCTTAAGATACGTGAAATATTTTTCATTTAGAATTTTCAACAAAAGTATGTTTTTTGTAAGTTTCAGACGTTCAAAGTTTATAGAAAACAAAAGTATGTATAAGGATTAAGTTAAAATATGATATAAGCAAACAGTTAACATTTCACAAGTGGGTCGACATTGGCAGAACTTCATATGATGTTAGGCTAATATCGACCCCCCCCTCCAAATTGTTTGTAGGGTCTTCTCAACCAGTTAGAACATGTAAAGTATGTTTAGATCGACAAAAATTATCACTTACATGTCAAATGATCTACTACTACTCTTTCCAGTCCAAAAAAATCACTTCACCAAAATTGAAAATTCTCGTGTTAAAATTTGAATACAAAGTTTCGGTACCAACATTACCCACCATTAAAGTGTCCTTAAAAAGACCTATTCCTGCTCACTTTTGAACTTATAACAAAATATAAACTACCTTTAAAGTAACTGTATACTGAGATGGACTGATAATTCGTCTTTTCAACAATATTATGGGGGTCGATTTTATCCGCCGAGAAGGGGGGTCGATATTACACTCAGGGGGTCGATATTAACAGAAGTCACTAGCAGTTTTTAACTGTTCACTACTACATTTCTACAGACAGTTACAAAGTATTTGACTGGACGAAATGAACCAATAAATATTTGTCTGGCGCATGATTAATGACGTTTTCGATACAACTTTCTCAAGGTCAAGGAAAACTTGAATGGGCATTAAGGGGTCGATATTACACGACTTTGCTCTAGCCCTATGCAGACATGTGGTATTGTTTTACGAATTAAAAGATAATGAAATTCTGTGCTTTATTCCGTAGACCAATATTGTACGGTATTTGATGTATACGGAATGAATCCATAAGAAATGAAAATTCTTTGGACACACGATTTAGGTTTTCATGGGTTTTCGAGATGTAGTGGATGGGGCGTTTTCGGGTATTATGCCCAAATTGATATTGTTTTAATTTCACATGACATGTTTTCTTTTTGAAAGTGCGCCTATTACTTCAGGAGTAGCTTTCCATTTTGGTTTGTACAAGTTCTAAATTTTGATGTACTTAAATTGCAAAGGTTTTTTTTTTGTGCCTTTTTTGAATAGGATACATAAATACTGTAGAGTGTTGCTAACCATTAAAGACGTGATTAACTGATTGATACACCCACAATACCTATTATTGATGTTCCCTAGATGACCTTAAAGATATTTAATGACAGGCGTTACAGAGCATTTAGATAATTTGAATGTAAGTGTGAATTATTATGGTTTCTAAGACCGTTTTTATTTAACTTCTTTACTTCCTCCAAGTGACTTTTTTTGGACTTGGAGCAGATCCTTTTGAAAACATTTTGGCTAAAAGAAAATTTCAAGTAGTTGGTTTCTCTTTTTGCCACAATTTTTTTATATGCTTTTATGTGTACCAAGGCCTGAGTCTCACTCGGACTTAAGTCCACAAAGCCATACTGCATTCTGAATATTTGACATATGCACGGAGAATGGGATGAAATTCGGGAAAAAAAAAGATCAAGTTAGTTTTACATCTTTACTGTGCCCTAAACATGATTTTATTGTATCTAGCAAAGTTTTATTGCATTCTTGATCAATCAGCACCATATCCTTTGAGTTTTTACTTTGTTCTTTTTAATGACAGATGGTAGCACGTTCTCTCTCTCTCTCTGCATTTACAACATTTGCACTGCACCCTTCATGATCTTATAAAACTCAGGTCTACAATCTCTCTGTTCTCATTTTTCTGCATGTTTTCTTGGAAAAAAATGTAATCTTTCATGCTGTATGTTCTCATTTTTCTGCATGTTTTCTTGAAAAAAATGTAATCTTTCATGTCCATACCAGATCTCTGTGTCAGAGAGGACATTTTAGGTTCATGCTCTGTTGGTGCTGTGTCAATGCTATTGCTGCCAGATCCTAATTAGCTCACCTGTTTTCGAAGAAGATGTAGAGGGTGTTGTTATAGCCCTAGTGTCGCCCTCATCATCTTGCTAAAACTTTGACATTTTATAATAACTGTTGCTACTTCAAACTTGGACTGGTTGTTAACTGTCTAAAAAGAAACCCATACCAAAGGGGCAGGTAAAGTTCTATCAAAATGTTTTGACACAGCTATGTCCCGTTTTAACTTAAAATTTAAAAAAATGGCATTTTGTAATATATATCTGTGTCAATACTGAACATATTTACCTTAAAATTTGACTACTCCTTAACTATGGAAAGTGGAGCCGATATAAAAGAGGCAGGTAGCCATCAAAGTATTTTTGACACATAATTAAAACTCTGGATTTATTGGTAAAGGATGAAACTCATAATTTGATGCAAATTTTCCCCTAGAATTAATAAGTTAATTTTGAAATGGTGTCCTACATGTACTGAGCAATATTTGGCAGTTAACCCTATACCACACATTCCTTAGTTTTAAATGACCCTGAGATACAAGGCTTTTAAAAAACGAGGAGATAGCAAGAAAGTGCAGGTAACCAACATTTTCTCCTTTCCTAACAACATGTTCTACCTTATCAAAGGCATATTTCCTAATTTGAGATATATTTAGTTAATAATCTGCATGTTCTTTCATTTTGGACAAGGCTAAAATTTTGTCATTTTGTAAAGAGTTAACACTTTAACGGACAAGTCTTTTTTTTTTTTACCACTCGGAAGAATATGTCTTCTGAAGACAAATATGTTTGGACTGTCGAATTTTGCCCACATTATTTGGGGTTAACACATTCCCTTACCCAAACAATCTTGTCTTTTTACAACCCCGACATAGAAGGCCTCTTAAAGCATTGTGGAATAAGAAGAAAGTACTGGCAATCAGCATTTTTTCCCTTTTCCAATATCTTGTCTTTGCTTTTAATCTTGTCATTTGAGCCCTTCTTGGTTTGCTGTCTGCAAATGTTGTCAATCTCCAGCAGATTTTGTTGTATAACCCTTTACTCCATAGATACTCATTTTGACGTATCAACAACAGACAGCTTTTGAAAACATTGTGGGAAAAGGAGAAATTGCTCGTACCGAGCAATTTCTCCTTTTCCCACAATGTTTTCCACTCAATCAGATATTTGTATCCTCATTTGTCTATATTTTCGACATCATATCTTTATTTGCTGCTGAAATGGAAGAGCCTCAAATTGGCATATCAGGTAAAGGGTTAATTTACCCTATATCAAACAATTACATGTATAAACAACCCTGAGAAAGAACCAGTTTTGAAAACATTGTGAAAAAAGGAGAAACTGCTAGTCATCAGAATTATTTTCTTCTACAAAATTTTTCTTCACTTTTTGCTGGCTGATGAGACTTTTTGTTTTCATTCCAGATGGGAGCTGTCATGCTTCTTGGGGCAATGATTATCCTTATGCTAATTTTGATGCATCTGTATAGAAAATATCGCAGGATGCATTACGACGTCCTTGTTCATGACATAAACAAAGGTCATCGCTGGATGATGATGGATTTCTTTCCTGATGCGACGTTTTGTAATATCGGCAACTATCCAATAAAACACGGAGCTAAATGTGATACATGTGGCATTTGTGTTGAGGACCACAATATGAAGGAGGCTAATAAAAAGCTTCCATGTAAACCTTCAAGTGTGAAAGGGGAGATAACTTGCCACCAGTGGGTCAAAGGTAATCTTCCCTCATACAGTAAGTGTTGTGTTTGTCATCGAGACTGTGGTGTGCTGCCCCAGATTTGTGACAGAAGATGTGTGTGGTGTAAGAGAACAGTGCATGATGACTGTAGTTATGACAACCAAATATGTGATTTTGGTCAGTATAGACAGTTGATTGTGCCACCAAATTGTGTTGAACTCAGACGTATTGGAATGCAAGGCAGAAGACACTGGGTGGTTGCTAGGGCAACCAAACCTAAAATCATGGACTGGAAACCCTTGATTGTATTGGGTAATAGAAAAAGTGGAAATAATGAAGGAGAGGTGATTCTGTGTAAATTCAGAGAGATTTTAAATCCTGCACAGGTATTTTCATTTGAGGCCTGCTCTGTGAAAAGTGGGCTTAATGCATCCCCGTGATCCATGATGCCAAGCACGTTATCACATAATTATGGATCCATAAAATCCATTTTGTTAAACAACCGACTGAATTACAGTGTACACTGGTCATTTGAGCATCAGAAAATTGACCAATTGCAAAAGGTTTTGGTCCAGGTCAGCAGGCTGACCGGGGTCGATACTTTTTGCAGAATCATTAAGCCCCCCTTTTCATAGAGCATGGCCCATTTATTGTTATCATTTTGGGGAAATATTTGCCTCATATGAGTCTAATGGTGCATTTGATAAAGTTAACTTTAAAAAAGTATGTGACAAATAAACACATAGCCTAAAATGTACAATGTGTATAGATCTGATAACAGTTTTCCTATGATGGGCATTGGGGTTTTGTCCTGTGGGGCTATTGTCCTGTGGGGCTTTTCTTTGCGACCCCATTTTTTTTCTCTATCTCCTAATATGAACCTGTTATTCTGTAATTTACATTTTTTTTTTTAATCTAGGCAGAATGACAAACTTGTGCTCAATTTGTGTGTTTTTTTCAGGGAAAGGATGAGAAACTTTGTGTCAAAAGGAGAAAATGCTGGTTACCACTATTTTCTCCCTTTCCCACAAAGTTTTCAAAAGCCTTTCGGATCGCGTCATTAAAACCTTGGATGTGTGGTTTCAAGGAAGATTAGGTCATAGTTTTTAGTTGAAAGACAGAAGTTTTCTGAGGCTTCATGATTTGAGTGTTGGACCTGAATCAGAAACTCTTGTTTGATTCCCAGTGACAACCAAACAATCCCGTTTTTACTACCCTGAGAGGGAAGGCCTTTGAAAATATTGTGGAAGAAAGAGAAAGTGCTGGTAATGAAGCACCAGGTTGTGTAAAACACTTATTTCTGATGACTGAACTACTTCAAAAGCAGTAAGAAATACCATTTCAACAAACATTTGAAAGACTTAAATGTTTCAAAGATATCTGAACCTGTAAACATGTAGGTAATTTCAAACCATATGACCAACATGACAATTTCTCTTTCTGCCACAGTGTTTTTAAAAGTGGTCTGTTGAAGCACAAAATGATCAGCTACAGAAAGTAATTGGTTATAAGAGCATTTCCATAATTAAGATTCCCTTTCATAGGTGATTGACTTACATGACATGAAACCAGAAAATGCTTTAGAGTGGTGCCACTTGTTGCCAGATGTTGTGTTCAGGGTTTTGGTGTGTGGAGGGGATGGATCAGTGGGCTGGGTACTTAGTGCAATAGAAAATCTGAAATTACAGGTTTGTCTTTATAGTGAAGTACATGTATATTAATTTTAGTAGATCTATGCTCATTCTTGCATGTTTATCCATGATTTGAAGCAAGCTTTTGCTGTTCCATATTCCCAAGAACCATTTACATCTAAACATGAAGACTGTCTCAATCAAAATGTCCTTCAGAATTTCTGACAGAGGAGACCAAAGCTGTGTCAGTACTCTGTGCATTGTTATCTTTGATCTAAGCTGTCTGTAAAGAGACAATACAAGTTGGTATTAGCACTTTTATAGATTTAACTTCTTTCATTAGAGAATTAGATATTGTGCCCATGTAAGTGCTCAGGATGAGCTATTGTGATCACTCACCGTCCGTCATCGGTCCGTCCGTTCACATTTTTTTGTTTACACTCTAGCATCTACAAATATAAACCAGTCAGCACCAAACTTGGTCAAAATGTATATTACAATAAGATCTCGGATAAGTTCGATTATGGGTCTAATTGGATCTGAACAACTGGAGTTATCTGCCCTTGAATTAGAAAAATTGCTATATTTGACTTTGTTTACACTCTAGCATCTACAAATATTAACCAATCAGCACTAAACTTGATCAAAACATATATGACCATAAGATTCTGGATGGGTTCGAATATTGGTCAAATCAGACCAGAACAACCATAGTTATCTGCCTTTGAATTAGAAAAATTGCTATATTTGACTTTGTTTACGCTCTGGAGGCCACATTTTCCGTCCAATGCTCTTGAAAGTTGGTCAAAATTTTTTTCTTGATGATATCTTGGACATGTTAGAAAATGGGTAAGGTCGGGTCTAAAACCAGGTCACTTGGTCAAATCTTAGAAAAATCTTGTGTATGCTCTAGAGGCCACATTTTCAGTCCAATACTCTTGAAATTTGGTCAGAATGTTTGTCTTGATAATATCTCGGATGAGTTCGAAAATTGGCCATGTCCAGTCAAAAACTAGGTCAAATCTTAGAGAAACCTTGTGTACGCTCTAGAAGCCACATTTTCAGTCTAATACTCTTGAAAGTTGGTCAGAATGTTTGTCTTGATGATATTGCAGACAAGTTCGAAAATGGGCCATGTCAGGTTAAAAAGTAGGTCACTAGGTCAAATCTTAGAAAAACCTTGTGTACACTCCAGAGGCCACATTTTCAGTCCAATGCTCTTGAAAGCTGGTCAGAATGTTTGTCATGATGATAGCTTAGACGAGTTTGAAAATGGGTCATGTCAGGTCAAAAACTAGGTCACTGGGTGAAATCTTAGAAAAACCTTGTGTACACTCTAGAGGCCACATTTTCAGTCCAATACTCGTGAAATTTGGTCAGATTGTTTGTCTTGATAATATCTTAGACTAGTATGAAAATGGGTCATGGTGGATAAAAAACTAGGCCACTAGGTCAAATCTCGGAAAAACCTTTTGTACACACTAGAGGTTACATTTTCAGTCTAATATTCTTTAAACTTGGTCAGAATGTTTGTCTTGATGATATCTTGCATGAGTTTGAAAATTGGTCACGTGGAATCAAAAACTAGGTCACCAGGTTTAATCCTTGAAAAACCTTGTGTACGCTTTAAAGGCCACATTTTCAGTCCAATAATCTTGAAATTTGCTTAGAATGTTTGTCTTGATAATATCTTAGACTAGTATGAATATGGGTCATGGTGGATAAAAAAGTAGGTCACTAGGTTAAATCTCGGAAAAACCTTTTGTACACCCTACAGGCCACATTTTCTTTCAAGTAGTCATGAAAGTTTGTCAAAATGTTTGTCTGGATAACTTCTACATGTCAAGTAGGCCGATGAGACAAATTCTAGAAAAAGCTTGTGTGCACTCTAGAGGCCATATTTGTAAGTCCAATACTAATGAGTGTTTGTCAGAATGTTTGTCTTAATATCTCTGAAGAGATTGGAAATGGGTCATGTTTGATCAAAAGGCTCAGGTGAGCGACTTCAGGGCCATCATGGCCCTCTTGTTATACTTTGTAGATCAAACAGTGTGGAAGCTTAATTGATTGGTTGATTGATTGTATGGTGTTCAACTCTGTTCTCAACATTATTTCAGTTAAGTCACAGGGGCCAGTGCACCTACCCATGCTTTCCTGGAGTTTCTTTTACCAGTGCTTTGCACAATTTTCTTTCCTACATATCCATCGTCGAAACAATAGTCAGCAATAGGAGAGGTATGAAACCTGTTTCACTGACTATCATCAATCCTCGGAAAAGAAAATTGGACAAGCCAGGGATCAAACCCGCATCCCCCTGTTATCAAATCCTGCAAGCTACTGACTGAGCCACAGGGGCTTGGCATTAAAGCTTGAGCCTTACATTTGTCATCAAAATCTGTGATTGTAAAGTGCCTTTAAGGACAAACAAAGCTGTGTTTTTCCTATCCTTAGGGAAAGGACTTGTGGAAAACTCTACGGGAAAAAGGAGAAAAATGCTACTCAAACTTTAATTAAACTATCATTTGTCAAAATTTTAGATTTGACCAAATTGAAAACATTTGCAGACGACATATGAAATGTGGCTCAGATTGTACGATTTGTGTTTGAAAAGGTAGAAAATAATGTGAGAAAAGGGGAAAATGCTGGTTATCAGCATTTTCTCCTTCTCCAACAATGTTTTCACAAGCCTTGTTGCTCATAGTGATTAATACTTGGGATTGTTTCACCGACATTTCAGGTTGTATGTCTCATTTGAAATTCCAAGACTAGCCTTCTAATTTGTTGAAACAAATATGTAAAATTGTCTGAGACAGTCAATGGGCAATTCTTAGAAATTTTATTTAGGTTTCAATTGATGATTGATATAATTATCTTGGATAAGATATATATCATCTTAAAATGTATAACATCTTTTGTATTTTCATTTTCTTTAGACTACGCCAGAGGTGGGAATTCTACCACTAGGCACTGGAAATGATCTTGCTCGAGTCCTTGGCTGGGGTGAAGGTCATGACCCAGAGGTAGATATAAGTGAAGTCTTGGATCAGCTGATTGCAGCTAGACCTGTCAGCTTGGATAGGTATGTACTTTCAAACAGGTCTTTTCATGTAAAGGCATTTGAAGCAATCTGCAGCAGACAAGAAGTAACATGGGACAGATTCAAGTGTAGCGATATGGGCTCATTGATATGAGTCATGCTCTTTGGAAAGGGGGCTTAATGCATCTGCGAAAAGTGCTGACCCAGATCAGCTTGCAGAGTCCACACAGGCTGATCTGGGCCAAAACGTTTTGCTATTGGTCAGTTTTCTGTATGTCCAAAGACCCGTCTACAGTTTAGTTGGTTTTTGAAAAAAGTGACTTCTATAGATCTATAATTATGTGATCACTTGCTTGGTATTATCTATCACAGAGATGCATTAAGCCCCCTTTTGCGAGAGCATGTCTCATATCTATTTGGGATTAAAGCATTTCTGTTTGCATTTCTGTTGCATTTAATGCTGTAACATAGTGATTTTGTCATACTTTGCCAGGTTGGTTTCCTTAGTTATGTATTTGCGGTGACAATAAGTCCAGAAATGAAGCCGTCTTTAGTCTGCTGTATTTAACACTTTACCAAACAATCCAGAGCTTTGATGACCATGAGGTGGAAGCCTTTTGAAAACAATGCTGGAAAAGGAGAAAATGCTGGTAACAAGCATTTTCTCCTTTTTCCCCCATTATTTTTTTTACCCTGTGAAAGAAATTCTGTCTATTGGTACCACTCTCAACATAGTCATCTGAAGATGTTTTTAACTTGGATGAGCCTGAAATTCTGTCATGTGGTAAAGACTTAATTGTAAGTAGAATCATATGGATTAAGGAAGTTGATTGATTGATTGCATGCTGTTAAACGACATTTTCAACATTATATTAGTTATATAGCAGCAGCCAGTACACATATCCATGCTTTCCTTAAATTTGTTGTACCAGTACTTTGCACAATATTCTTCCCAAGCTAGTGGCCGCTTATAACCATCATCGAAACAATGATCAGCAATCAGAGAGAAATGATCCTGTTGCAGTGACTCATCAGTCTTTGGAAAGAAATTGGCCGAGATGAGGACTTGAACCAGTGACCCTCTCAAGTCTTGTACACTACCCACTGTGCTACCAGAGGTCAGCTGAATTAAGGCAGTGTCCTGCATGGCATAGCAGTGAAAGTGTAGGATTTGTAGTCTGGAGGCCACAGGTTTGATCCTCAATAGAAGCCAAGGACTTTTTGTGACCCTGAGCAAGACTCTTTAGAACCTCAGCCTAGTGCTGGTGAAACATATTGCACAAGTGAATATGTGAGCTGTTATCTGGATATGACTGAAACGATGTTGAATGTGGTGCAATACATCATTCAATCAATCAGTCACTGTTGTAAGGCCCAATTCATTAATTTTTAGTGTTTACTATTGAAAGGTTGTGGGTGTCTTGCTCTAAGTTTAATGAGCATTTTATCTATTTCTGACTCTTTCATTAGACTTCTGTTTCTCTTTCAGATGGAAAATCAACATAAACCATAAAAAGCATATGGGAATCTCAAGGCCCAAAAAGGTAAGTGTAACACTAAAATTGTTTACTGTTCAAAAAGCGACAACATTTTTGACTTGTCCAAATGGAAAGCATTTGCAGACAAATTAAAGATGACTAAAATGATGAGAATTTGTCCTTGATTGGGTAGAGAGCATTGTGGGAAAAGGAGAAAATGCTGGTTACCAGCATTTTCTCCTTTTCCCACGATGTTTTCAAAAGTCTTCTGCTTCGGGGACGTTAAAACTATGGATTGTGTGGTAAAGGATTAATTGTTAAGAAAGGAGGGAAAAAGGAAGGAGGACATGAAATAACTCTCTGGCTTCAAGTAGATAGGAACTTCCACTTGGCATGTAGTAATAAATAGTTCAATTCTAAAATTGGTCTTTGTGTTCTTGATAATGATCTACACTGCCAACATTATGCTGTAGGTGAAAAAACTTTGGAAGACAGTTGAAAATGTTGCGCCCCCCCCCCCCCCCCCCCCAAAAAAAAAATGAAGGGATATAGGGGAAATAATCATAGGCATACTGTCTTCACAGCGTCAATTATGAGTTATTTCCCTTAGTCATAATATTCAGAACCTGTTAAACCATTGCATCCCATGTTACAATAAGCCTGAGGAATAGAGCTTTGAAAGCATTGTAAGAAAAGGTGAAAAATGCAGTTCCTTGTTTCGAAGATGGTTACATGGGAAAGCAGCAAGTGGCTTTGGAAGAATATTGTGTGTAGTACTGTGAGAAAAACTCCAGGAAAGCAGGGATAGGTGCACTGGCTGCAGCAATATAACTGAAATAATGTTGAAAAATGGTGTTTAACACAATGCAATGCAGGTAACGAGCATATTCTGCTTTACCCACAGTGTTTTTTTCCCCTTTTCAAAGATTACTATTATCATTTGTGTGACATTTAAAGCATTGTCAGCCACTGCTTTGAATTTAGATGAGTCTAAACTTTGTTATCTGGCAAAATGTTACCATTACATATCTAAAGGATGCAGTACTGCATCACTTAGTTCTGAAGACCTTTGATATGCAACTTGGAAACCCAGGTTTTAACCCAGCTGGATTTAGAGAATTGTCAAGTGCTTTATCAAATAGAAATTATTGATTGGTTGTCAACACTATTTCAGTTATATTGTGGCAGACAGTGCACTTATCCATGCTTTCCTCGAATTTCCTCCATCAATTCTCCGCACAATATTCTTTCCAAGCCACTGGCTGCTTTCCCACATAACCAACGTCGAAACAACAGTCAGTGGTGAGAGAGGAATGAATCCTGTCTCAATGACTATCATCAGTCTTTGGAAAAAAAATGACCAAGATGGGGATTGAACCAGCGACCCCCATGTTCTCAAGTCTTGTACGCTACCGACTGAGCTACAGGACTCATAAAACATATATTTTGAGTTTATGGAAAATCACACTATTACCAATTTCAGCACTGTTTTGACCAGACTAACTCTCAAATATATCCACTAGTGTAGATAAATGATCAGACCGCACATCATGTGCAGTCTGATCATTGCTCTACACTGTCAATAAAAGCATGTTAAGTTTCCCATAGGGTAATGGGGGCTGAACATTATCTTGGCTTGAAACAGGGTCTACACGAAATAAAGCAGATGTTCTGTTATCTGTTGTGTGCTACTTTGATATAACAATTACATCTGGGGCTGAAATTCTGCCAAATATTGCACAGTTCTGATTTTAACCATTTACCACACAGTCCCAAGTGTTAATGACAGTGAAAGAAAAGGCTTGTGAAAACATTGTGGGAAAGTTGAAAATGCTGGTAACCAGCATTTTCTTCTTTTCCCACAGTATAATCAACCCTAATATAGACAGAAATCATCATTTGAGCAGCATTTAATTTGTCGTCTGCAAATGCTTTCAATTTGGACGTCTGAAATTTCGTTGCGTGGGAAAGAGTTAACAAATTCCCACCTGCAGACAAATTTCTTTTGTCTTTCAGCTGTTGAAAGGAGAATCTTAATATTAAACAATTTCTTCCTGTACCATGATTTGAAAGATGAAATTTTACATTTTGATAATCTTTTAGATGATGGTTTTTGAAATAATTGTGACAAATAGAGGGCCTTTTTGAAAATATTTTTTTTGTATTTGCTTTTTGTTATGTTTGTCATTCTAAGATTTCATATCTTCAAAAGTTTCTGCTTTTTTTCCCACAATTCATTTTTCATGTCAAAAGATTTAGAAAATTAAGATGTCTTTATAATCAGTATTCTTATAAATTTTTTATTCAATCCTAATTGTTGCATTTATTCTCTCAGTTAATGAGGTAGTAAAATAGCTAATCAACATCAAGACATACTTGTAAGGGATTAAACAGTTAACTCTGTGCCACTGGGCAAAATTTTAGCCTGGTCCAAACTGAAAGCATTTGCAAAAGACAAGTTTTACTCAAAAAATAAATTATGTCTTTCAAAGGGTAGGAAACAATGTGGGATATGGATATGGAGAAAATTATGGTTTCCAGCATTTTCTGTTTTTCCCACAATGATATAAAAAGCAGTCTTCCTTGGGGTTGTTAAAAGATTGGGTTGTGTGGTAAAGTAGTGAACATTTACAAGCAATTTTTCAATAATCCAACTATATGGATATTTGCAAATTCCTCAAGTTTGATATTTCTTAAGGCATGTACTTTTTTTGCCAGGAAATGATTATGAATAACTATGTATCCATTGGTGTTGATGCTCTTGTCACACTTAATTTCCACAAATCTAGAGTTTCACGACCTTGGCTATTTGCTAATAGGCTTATTAATAAGGTAAGTGCCATTATCTATTTTTCATACATTTGAAGGCCAAATTTTGGAACAATTAACACCCCCCCCCCTTTCCCAAAATTTATATTTTGCCATTCCCTTTTCAGACATGCTTGCTTCTTTACTCCTGCAAGAGGCAGCTTTTAGAAAACACACTGTGAAGAAGGGCAAGCTGATAATATACTTTTTAAGGTGTTAAAAGAAAAGATTCTGTAGTATCGAAAGATAAAAGAAAAACCGCTTGTGTATCAAACATGAGTGGCACAAAAGCAGTACAGCAAAGTAATTTTATAAATGAGATAAAAAGATATCCCAGTGTATTATAGAAATGGCAGACAAAAATAACACTGATTCTGGAAATCCACTTTGAATCAAATTAGACTATATCATCTGGATTTTCAGCAGAAGTAAATATACTCTTCTATGAAGAGAAAAAAAAAGCAGAAGAAAAAGAACATAAACCAGATCTGATACAGATCCTGATATTGTTATGGCTATGTGATTAGCCTTTCATAATAAAAGAGATAATTTCTGAGATAAAGATGATAAATATTTATGTTTTTGTGTTCGCAGTATTGATGAGTTTTATTTCTCGGCACAATAGCAGATCTGTTTCAGCGGCAAGATAATTTTAGTATCTTATGCCAGCAAATTTCCTTTTTCTCCACAGACTTGTTGACCTATAAACTTTACCCTTGAACAAACAGTAACAAGTGAAAGTCTTCTGATAACATTGTGGGAAATGGCTGGGAACCAGCTTTTTCTCTTTTTCCATGATGTTTTCTACTCTTTCATAGACAAATTTCATCATCTGAGCCACACTGAACATGTTGTCTACAAATGCTTTCAATTTGGACCAATACAAAATTTTGTTGTTTGGTAAAGTGTTGATAAACTCTTTTTTTCCTTTCCACACTTCTTCCTACTGATGAATATTTCTTTATCTTATAGCAGACCAGCTCGTAAAACTTTGGCATTAAGATAAATTGCTTGTAATGAGCAATTACTTCTTTTGCCAGGATTTAATTGTATTCATAAAAACTATAGTCCATGTTGATTTTCATTTTGCAATATGATGCACTTCAGCCTATACCACAGAGTCCAGAGTTTTAACAACCCTGATGAAGAAGCCTTTTGAAAACATGAGAAAAGGAGAAAAGCAGGTAACTGGCATTTTCTCCTTTACCCACAATGTTTTCTACCCTTTCAGACACAGATTTCATAATTTGTGCTATACCTTTTTTGTCATCTGCAAATGCTTCCAATTTGGACCAGTCTGAAATTTTGTTGTTTGGTAAAGAGTTCAATTGGAAGGTAAGGAATTTATGAACTCTTTCATTAGTGGAGTGAAACCTGTTCTGATGGCCACCTCTGTTAGGCAGACAGCCTGTACAACCAGACATGTGTAGAGATCTCTGAGATTGCAATTGTGCTGAAATGTACCTTTTTTAGTTAAAACATATTTATTTTACATCAATTGAGAAACAAGTTCTTACGACTTAAACTAATCTACACCAGTATTTGCTCTGAGTGTGTGGGCCAGTGAACAATCCCAAAGTTGACACTGGCTCCTGGGTATTGAACTTATAACCTTATGGTTATGAGGTCCATGCTCTATCCCACCTAGTAACCATAATATTTGGAGTTTGATACTCGAAAGCAATACTCTTTTTAACCCTTAAACACACAATCCCGAGTTTTAACGACCATGGGAAAGAAGCATTTTGTAAACTGTTGGAAGTGGAGAAATGCTGGCAACCAGCATTTTATACTTTTCCCACAAGGTTTTCTACCCTCCCAAAGCAAATTTTTATTTGTGAGTCACAATTATTTTGTCGTCTGCAAAATCTTTTAATTTGGGCAAGTCTAAAATTTTGTTGTTTGGTAAAGGGTTGATAATAACATTTTCTCCTTTGCACCACAACAATTTTTAAAAGGCTTCTTCCATAGGATAGTAAAATCATGATTTTTTTGCCAAATGTAGAAAGGATATCAGTGTTTAGTTCACATGTTTGAAGTAACAGGTTCAAAGCAACTGCTGTATTGAGAAAAATGATGCTGTAACATTTTATTCAAGAATATCTAGTTTTCATTACCGAAATGCTTGCTTTGGGAAATTTTCATAAAATCAATAAACTTTGGCCTTTTCACATAATCAAACTAGCTGGCTTTGAAAAATGTGGAAAAATATTCTGTGTCTTAAAAAGATATTTGAATCTGGATATTAATTACATTGCCTCTTTGCCTCCCCCATACTGATGTACTTTAGAAGCATGGTTTAACTCTACGAAACGACAAAATTTTAGACTGGTCCAAATTGAAAGCATTTGTAGATGACAAAATGTAAATGACTGAAAATTCGAAATTTGTTTTGTGAAGGGTAGAAAACATTGTGAGAAAAGGAGAAAATGCTGGTTACCAGCATTTTCTCCTTTTCCCACAATGTTTTCAAAAGGCTTCTTTCTCAGGGTCGTTAAAAGTCGGGATTGTGTGGTAAAGATTTAACAAATTAAATGTGGCTTAAATGATGGAAGTTGCCCTTGATAGGGTAGAAATTTGTTGGATAAGGAGAAAATGCTGGCAACCAGCATTTTCTCTTTTTCCTACATGTTTTCTAAAGGCTTCTTTCTCAGGACCATTAAAACTCAGGATATTGTGGTAAAGAGTTAACCTTTTACTAAATGACAAAATTCTAGACTTGCCTGAATTGCCCATTGTTGATGGCAAAATGAACATGGCTCAGATGATTGGAATTGTTTTTGGAAGGGTAGAAAAGATTGCAGAAAAAGGAGACAATGCTGGTGACCAGCATTTTCTCCTTTTTTCACAATGTTTTCAAAAACTTTCTTCCAAGGGGTTGTTAAGACATGGGGTTGTTTGGTAGAGGGTCAAACCATTAGTGTAGATACACTTTTTAGACCTATCTTAAACCGTTATAAATTATAGAAAAGACTGGCTTCTGAAGAAAAGGAAGTGTGATCTTTTAATAGTTTTGAAACATTGAGGGAAAGGGAGTTCTTGCTTGTTACAAACAATTGCTCCTTTTTGGACAGCGCTTTCCAAACGTATCAATGGCAGGGATGTGCAGTAATTGGCTTAGCTGATGTACGAAAATAATGTTGCAAATTATCAAAATGCTTATGTTATCATTATGTGGCCTGAAGCAGCCTCATTTACATAATTTAAATATTGTGACATAAAGGGAGTTTTATTGAATTTTCAAAGCTTATGAGCTTTAACATTCTTAGCCAGCATCTATGTTGTTGGTATTCATGTATGAGTTGTCTGTATGAAATGTCTCATGAAGAAAGCTACGTAAGTACCCATGACATCGCTTTTATATGATTGACTATTGACCTCAAAATGAGGATATATTATCTGAACGTTATGCAAATGATTTTCATCCACCTTTAGGAGTTCAGAATTTGAAGATCTGGTAGATGGGGTACTCATGCCTTCCATGTAATGAAAAAATTAAACAATTACCAATAAGTAAAGTGACGGGCAAATTGTTTTTGAAACAGTGTAAAGAGAATCAGTGTAGGAAACTTGTGACATCAGATAAAAATAACAATCATATTTTCAGCAATAGGTGATAAACCCTTTTCCAAATGACAAGACTTTAGTTCTGAGTGAGAATGTCCATTTCATTCATTTAGCACTATGAGTTATTGTAAAGAAATAGATTTTTACAGACAAACATAATGGAAACATGAGCTTTTTGCAAGATTTGTGACCAGCATTTTCTCTTTTTCTTACAATTTTTTCTACTGTTTTAAAGACAGAGATCATCTTTTGAGATATGTTTAACCCTTTACTAAACAATCCCTAGCTTTAACAGTCTCAAAGAAAGAAGGCCTTTGAAAACATTGTGCACGCAGCATTTATTCCTTTTCCCATAACAGTCCTTCAAAGCCCAAATCCCAAAACTAGAATCATATTTAATTTGTTGTCTGCAAATGCCTTCATTTACGATAAATCTTACATTTTGTCGTTGGGTAGAGCGTTGCTTTATCCTCTACAAATGCTTTCAATCCGTTGGAGTCCAAAATTTTCTTGTCTGCTTAAGAGTTGAGAGCAGACTGCCTACATGCCTGTTGCCCAACTTTTTTCTTTCTTGTTTTATAATGAGTGCATGTGCCAGTTTTATTCAGATCTCACATTTATCAAGGGAAAGACCCTATGAAGTGATAAAACCCAAGTGCTCTGTAATTTTAAAACACTTCAAATTTCATTTTAAAATTAACCCAAATTGCTTCCATGTGCCTAGCTGTCCCAGTTAACATGTAACCCAACCTCACAGTTACATTACTTGTATCCTTCAGAGTACTGTGGATAATTTCAGGGACTGTGTAGATCAAGATCAGGCTACACAGAGCATGCACTCTGAACATGGGTCTTCATTGTAACCTAGCTGATATGAAAGTAAAACTGCAGCAGTTCATTTCTTTCTCCTGACCTCAAATTTTCATCTGTAGAAGCCACAAGTGTTAACCCCTACAGTTTTCAGAAAGTAAAGAAATCAAGATCAGATTTCACAGAAACAACAGTCTGATCTTGGATCTACAATTTATATCATAGCAGAAAACATTGTTGGAAAAGGAGCAAGTGCCTGTTTGAAAGAAAAATCTTTTTCCTACAACTTTATAAAAACTGTTCATTGCTTATCTCTTAACCCTTTACCACACAATGACGACTTTTGACGCCCCTGAAAGAGAAGGCTTTTGAAAACATTGTGGGAAAAGGAGAAAATGCTGGTTACCAGCATTTTCTCCTTTTCCCACAATGTTTTCTACCCTATCAAAGAAAAATCATTTCATATGAGCCACGTTAAAACTGTCATCTACAAATGCTTTGAATTTGGACAGGTCTAAAATTTTGTCGTGTGGTAAAGGGTTAAATTTATGTAGCAACAAGTTAACCCTTATCTTACTAGATAAATTAAATGAAACTTTGAAGGCGATAGTAAAAACCGGAAAATTGTTATTTTAAACTTATTTCTTGGAGAAAAATATCTCCTTATTGGACAGGGTAGATCCAAGATCAGACTGATCTACACTGTCCACAAATGGTCAGTGAGTGGCACTTAACAGCTTAAGAGTTAAGGAGGGAAAAAGCTGGTTGCAAAAGGAAAGGGTCACTACAATTGGAAGGATTCTGCACTCATCCCTGGGTCACCTTTCATTTCATGCTCCAAAGTAAATATATCAAGGCTTGTTGGCATTGGTTCCACCAAATTTAACCCAACCATGGCCGAGAAGATTCAAATTTAAATTTAATTATTTAACAAACAGCCATGTGTCTGAAAAGAGCTTTTAGAAACTTCGTGGGAAAAGGAGAAAGTTCTGGTAATCAGTTTTTATACCCCCGCAAAACGAATGTTTTCGGGGGTATACTGGAATCAGCCTGTCTGTCCGTCGTCCGTGTGTCCGTCTGTACAAAATACTAGTAATTTTGTGTCGCGAACTCCTCCTACAGTTTTGCTGCTATTGTATTGAAAGTTTGTTGATACATTGATCGTATACTGAATTTTTGCAAGACGCAATTTTCAATCATCTACTGCCTATGATTCAAGGGTAATCTCCCCTTGAACTTAGAAAGTTTTTTGTTAAATTGCCTGTTTCTGTCAAAGCACTGGTGGGGGTATTAAGTCACATTCAGTGACAGCTCTAGTTTACCCTGTTGAGGACAAATCCAAGTATATTAGTCTCACTTGATTTGTTGCCTGCAAATGCTTACAATTTGGACAAGTCTAAAATATGTTTGATTGAAAAAGAGTCAAGTTAGAGGTCAAAGCACAACTTGTAGATAATGTAATTAAATACCAACCTACTTTATCTAGACAGTGTTGATCAGGATCAGACTGCGCAGTATCTACACTGTCTTTTATTTTGTGAAATATTATGGCAAAATCACCCAGGATTTTGTGATGTATAGGGATTTTTTTCCAGACTAGAACAGACTGTTGCACTCATCTAGAGCTTGATGGGTTAAAGTTAAATCCTGGAAGGAGAAGCAAGGTTTTGATTGCTTATGTGTCTTTGCTTCTACAGTAGATAAATTCTTGTCCTGCCTGACTAAGTGAAGGTGTAACATTTTCAACCTAGAGATCCTGGGTTTGGTCCTCATTTCACCCTTTACCACACAGTCCCATTTTCTCCTTTTCCCACAATGTTTTTTACCCTTTCTTGGACTAATTTTTAGCTCCACTGGCCAAAGGCCAGCGGGCTTATGTCATGGCCTGTTGTCCGTCGTGCGTCCGTCTGTCCGTCCGTGCGTTAACTTTTTTTTAAAACGTCTTCTTCTCTGAAACTACCCATCCAATTTTGATGAAACTTCACAGAAATGATCCTGCCATGGTCCTCTTCAGAATTTCTTGAAAGAATTTAATTCCTTCAAAAACTCTGGTTGCCATGGCAACAAAACTGAAAAATTTTGAAAATCTTTGAAAATCTTCTTGTCTGAAACCGTAAGGCCAAGGGCTACCAAATTTGGCATGTAGCTTTATCTAGTGGACCTCTACCAAGTTTCTTCAATTTATAGCCCTGGGGTCAAAATTGGCCCCGCCCCGGGGGTTACAAGTTATACATGGGCTTATTTAGGGAGAACTTTAAAATTCCTCTTCTACCTAGCCATAGGGCCTAGAGCTACCAAATTTGGCATGTAGCTTTATCTAGTGGACCTCTGCCAAGATTGTTCAAATTATAGCCTGGGGTCAAATTAGGCCCTGCCCGGGGGTAACAAGTTTTACATGGGCTTATATAACAAGTTTTACATGGGCTTATATAGGGAGAACTTTAAAATTCTTCTTTGACCTAGCCATGGGGCCTAGGGCGACCAAATTTGGCATGTAGCTTTATCTAGTGGACCTGTACCAAGGGTGTCCAAATTATAGCCGAGGGTCAAATTTGACTTCGCTCCGGGGGGTAACATGTTTTACATGGGCGGGCTTATATAGGAAAATCTTTCGCATCTAGCTATAAGGGCTAGGGCTATCAAATTTTGCATTTAGCTTTATCTAGGGGGTCTCTATCAAGGGTGCCCAAATTGAGAAAAATTTGAAAATCTTCTTGTTTATAACATTCAAGAACTGAATTATTTGGTATGGAGCTTTATATTGTGGACCTCCACCAGGATTCAAATAATTATAGCTTTGCGATCAAAATTGGCTTTGCCCATGGATCACAACTTTCTCGTAGGATTAGATAGAAAAATGTTTGCATGTCCTCGTGTTTGAAATCAATTTGCTGAATATTGTAACGTTTGGCTTGTAGTGTTTTTACTTAATAGCCAGTGGAGCGATACAGGGCCATCATGGCCCTCTTGTTTTCCACCATTTGAGCTACATTTCAAATATTGTCTGCATATGCTTTGGATTTGGAGAAGTCTAAAATTTTGTTGTTTGGTGAAGACTTAGGGTGTTGCTTTTTGGCGGGAAAGTCTTTTCGTAAAACTTTTTCAGAGCCCTTGCCTACTGCTGATGCAAGAAAGGACAGTCACATGACTCACATAGTAAGATGTCATGGTGATATCACTGAAACCTTACTAAAAGCGTCATAAAGCACCATTTACTCTTTGCCAAACAACAAAATTTTGGATTCAACCAAACTGAAAGCATTCACAGAAGACAAAATAAATCCTCATTTTCTAGAAAGTTCTCAAACTGTTTTAAAGCAGTATTCACATAAAGTTCATCAGAATTGTAGTCTCTGCCATAAAGCTATTAGACATGAAAACAAAATTGAGATGTGGCCTTTCAGACTAGATCTGATCTCTTTAATTATGATAGTATGCAAATGACAATTTGACTTAAGCTTTTGCAATGCCAAATATTCCTTTTAAAAATAAATTCATGTAGGTTGGCATGCTATTACCCATATTGGATGATTTCGTAACAGAATTAATCTTTTACCTTACAGTACCTTGTTTTAACAACCAAGGGGGAGAGAGCTTCTGAAACATTCAGAGAAAAGAAGGAAATGCTGGTTACCAGCTCTATGTTTTCTATTCGTTCAGACACAAATTCTGTTATTTGAGCTACATTAACCCATAGACTGCTAAGCGCGACTCACTGACCTTTTGCGGACAGTGTAGATCAAGATCAGACTGCACAGAACGTGCAGTCTGATCTTTGATCTACACTGTCCGATAAGGAGATATTGTTCTGCAAAAATTACCTTTGAAATAGCAAAACGTTGGTTTTTACTATCGGCTTGAAAATTTCATTTCACTTATTTAGCAGGATAAGAGTTAAAATTTGTTATCTGCTAATGATTTCAATATGGACTAGATTGAAATTTTGTCCTCTGATAAAGAGCTATATGCCTATCACAACTACAGTAAAACCTTGATAATTCAAAGTCCCAAGGGGACAAGCAAAATATTTGAATTATCGCAGTTTTCGAATTATCCAAAATGGCCATGAAAAAAATGAATTCCATTCAAGATCGGCAAGTAAAGTTAACATCTACTACCCCCCCGACAGCAATAAATCCCAGTTTTTCTTCCCTTTTTTCATAATATTCAAAGAATATCATATCAAAAGTGTTATTTTCTCTAAATGCAGTGAATCTGAACATATAAGTTCGTGGAAATAAGTCACGTTAAAATTCCTTTCATCCTATGAGGTTTTGGAAAGGTCGGTACTCTAGTTTTTCTTTCAAATTTGTAAAATTTGCCCTGTTGTATTCATCCCCATTAACTGTCACCCCACGAGAAAGAAAGCGCATTATAATTTTTTTGACCTAAGAAAACAGCAGAAGGGAGGATATAATATGGTATCAAAAATATCTAGGCCTACACGTGTATGGATTTAAGTTCCTCGGATACCGATGTTTCAATGAAATATCTTTGAATATTGCGATTTGAAAAGTGTTGAAAACGATCGAAGAATGAAGGCGGGAAAACCCGATGCTACAATTAGATAGACAAGAAAAATGATAAAAAATGAGACATCTTCCGATCACAAACGCTTCAAACTATCTTTTTAGCGTCAAAATTGACTTTGAACGTGTGATGTACGCACATACGTAAAAAAAATGAAGTCGGGGATAAAATCAGTTGTCTAATCAAGAATGAAATACTCGAGTGATTTTATAGAATGAAATATCAAACAACATAATCGAAGGAAGGGGTGGTAGAAGCAAACATGTCAAACTTAACATAATTAACCTCTTATAATCAAATCAAGGTCAACTCCTTTTCAAAATCGTATTGTAGTATGAATCTCCGGTAGTAGTTGTCATAGATTGTAAAACTTACACTACCCCATAGACGGGCTGACGCCGAAAATTCCTTTGCTGGGAAAGGTGTGAAAACAATTAATTGAGAGGTGAGAAAATAATGTGTTCGAATTAACAATCAATTTAAAGAGGCAAATTGATGACAGGGACCAGCATGTGTTCGAATTTTCAGATTATCGAGACTCGAAATTACCAATCTATTTTTGGTGCTATATAGTGGAGTTTTTGCCGGGACTATGGAAATTCCTCGAAAAATATGGGGTCCTCGAATGTTCGAGATTGGAAATACCGAGATTTTACTGTACAGCTGCTTTTGTGGCCAGTTTGGAGCAAGAATAGACTGCACAATAAGTACTGCCTGATTCTATATCTACGCTTTTTGGAATGCTGTGACATTCTGCCAGACTGCAGCTTTAATCCTTTACCAAAAATCCTATCCTCGACGACGGGAAGATGGTTTTTGAAATCATTGTGGGGAAAAGAGAAAATGCTGATTAGAAGCATTTTCTCCTTTTTTCACAATGTTTTCTACTTTTTCAGAGAACTTCAGGTCTATGGCATATGTAGCCCCAAAAATAACAGAACCATGTTACTTTATTCTTCTGACATGATATGACAGAGTGACTTTACCTCCCAATATTTCAGCAGATTCCAAGAGCAACAATATGCCATATTATCTCCATGCCCTTCAGGTTTCGTGCAAGTGTACACCCGATATTGACTTAGATTCCGTATCTGTTACATGTTTTAGGTAACGTAAAGAATTACCTCAAGATGAAATACAAAGGATCCCTTTATTTTGATTCTACATATATATAGGTTGAAATTGTCTGCAGAAGCTTTCAGTTTTAAAGTCTTTTTGTGGTTTGGGAAGGAGTTAAACCTCAAATTTGGGTTTTCCGCTTGAAAATTTTAATTTGTTTATTAGGCACTATAATGTTGTAAAAACTGGCAGCACAGAATAAGCAGTCTGATTGCGGTTCTACAATGTTTGTTATACATAAGGATGTTCATGTTAAAACCTGATTATTCATGTTTTTTTCATTGATATTTGAATTGCCTATAATTCTGTTTTGTGGTACGATGTAACCATAGTTTCATAGACAACTGGTTCATAGATAGATGGTCTGTGGCATACCAACAATCAACTAAAAATTATTTTAGCAACAATTTTGGGATACGTATTGCAACACATTGATAGATGGAGGAATTACAATGAAGAGTATGCAGAAAATACTATTTTCCATTTGCCTAAACCCTGCCCCAAATATTTCCATGTTTAAATGACCCTGAAGAGAAAAGTTTTGAAAAAAAATTGTTAGAAAAGGAGAAAATGTTAGATATTGTGCACCTTGTCTTTTTTCTGCAATGCTTTCTGCCGGTTCAAAGGAAAATCCCATGATTTCAACCTAGTTCAGTTTGTTGTTGGCTTTCAATTTGGATGATACCCAAATTTTGTTGTTTGGTCACCATGTGTCCCACAATGTTTTTATTTGTTAAACGACATATTCCTCCCTTGGGCAACACCTGATTTGTCTGATGCACAGTCATGCTTCATATGGACATGTCGAAACTTTTGTCATTTAGTAAAGACGTAATTATTTACCAAATGACAAAATTTCAGTCTTGCCAGAATTGTAAGCATTAAAATGTATACATCAAATTAAATGTGGCTAAAATGATAGGATTTGTCTTTGATAGGAATGAAAAAAAAGTGGGAAAAGGAGAAAATGCTGGACACCAGCATTTTCTCCTTTTTTCCCCACAATGTTTTCAAAGGCTTTTTCCTCAGGGTTGTAAAATTTGGGATTTTGTGGTAAAGAGTTTATGGAGGAAAAGGTTAATGAAAAATGATAGACTTATTTGATGGAAGAAGATGAGTATCAGTGACATTTGTGAGGGTGGAATTTTAGAACTGTTTATTAGAATACCTTGGGATTTTCATAAACCTCTAAAATTCTCATATAAAACTATAAAAACCAGTGTCATGGGGTGATTATTGCCTTGGAAATATGCCTACTAGATTAAACTAATCTAAGTGATGGCGACAGGGTTTATCAGCAGAGCCCACAGAACAATGATTAAACCCTGTCCTTAACCACCAGTTGCCTTATAAAAAATTTAGGTGCTTTGGCGGACAATGTAGGAAAAGATCAGGCTGCATACTAGGTGCAGTCTGACCTTGTATCTATTTTGTTTGATATTGTCTGAGGATACTCTTGAAAAGCAGATAAAAAGCAATATTTTGGTCATCTGCCTGCGACTAAAAGTTTAAATTGCATTTATAGGGCAGTCAAGAGGGTAACTAAACACAGTTTCTTGACTGTAGTAGTATACAATGCAAGAACAGTGGAACTATTTTCTTAAATTTATTGTATGAATATTATAGAGACAAAAAAAAAACAATTGAGAGATTACCTCCAGAGGCAATTTTTTAATTTGTTACTATGCTTTTAATCATTACACAGTCATGATGATTGTGTCTCATACCCTCTATAAGACAAATTTTATCCTATGTGCCTTATTTAAATTATTATAAATTATGATATGCATCATTTTAATGCTTTTCATATTGACCAGCCTAAACTATTGTATTCTTGTGAAGCGTTACAGCTTATGTAATGCACTGTACTTATTCAATCAGCATTAAAGACCAAAATACCACAAATTTAGGCAAGATTATTTAACAGAATATAGCACTGTGTAAACTCATTAACCCTTATCCTGCTAAATAACTAAGATGACATTTCAATTTGATAGTAAAAACCCAAATATTTTTATTTCAAAGTCCTATTTTGGGGAATAATATCTCGTTATCGGACAGTGTAGATCAAAGATCAGACGAGTTGCGCTTAGTAGCCTAAGGGTTAACAGACAGCTTAGACTTTAAAGTTTCTTTGTAAAGGTAGCAGTCAGTGACTTATTAATAAGTTCTGTGACTTTGTAATGGAAAGCACACAAAACAACTTGAAGAGATTGTTCTGTCAATAGTTCCAGCCTACTTTACCCTTTACAGTATGACAAAATTTTAGACTTCTCTGAATCCAAAGCATGTGCAGAAAATAATTTAAATGTGGCAAAAATTGTAGAATTCATCTTAGAAAGGGTAGAAAACACTATTAGAAAAGGAGGAAATGCTAGTTACCAGTTTTTTTCTCACATTGTTTTCAGAAGCCTTCTCTCTCAGGGTTGTTAGAACTTAGGATTGTGAGTAAAGGCTTGAATTAAATTGGCAAACATCCACAAATTGGCTGTATCCATTGCTTGTTTTTTCAGTCAGAAATGACACATTTCACAATATTGGGGCAATTTTGACCAGAGTATCTCACAAGATAGGGTAAATAATTCTTTACTGTGTGATCTTGATTTACCCTCTTGATCAGTTTTAAATATTACTAATGATATTCAATGAAAGGCTGGTTTTTGAAAGTCAGTAACTATCTTTGATGAACTTAGGCCTTTCAGTGATGTCAGTGCTTTGATTGCTTTTGGGAGGGGGTTTTGTGTTTGGATGAACATTTTTGCATTATTTATATTGAATGACCTCAGGATAACCTTTGATAAGGAAGAATTTTTGAAAAAGTAAATTATGTTTGTATCTTTCTTTCTTTGCCACACCTGTCCTTCAAAAGACTACCATTTACTTTGCATATAGTTTAGTCACATTAATCTAGAAATATTTTGATCTGGAAAAATTTACCTGTTAATAATTTACACAATGGCATATGTTTAATGCTTGAGTATCTGTCAGTGATGGGTCCTTGCAGTTAGTTTCAACAACTTTATGATACTGGATATTGGGGAAAATGATACAAGCCCATACTTAGATTATCAAAATTCTCAAAGCTCATGAAAACACAAAATTCGCTTTACCTGTTACCACCAAAAAAATCAGTGAACATTTTTTCTTTAGTTTTGGACTTAGAATAAAAGGGCATTCCCTGTACAAGCACTGGTATACATTAATTTATTTTTTTTCCCTGTTAAACTCAAAGAATTTTTTTTTCCTAGAATTTAGATCTATTTGTTGACTGCAATGAAGCTTCTTAACCCTTTACAAGACAACAAAATTTTAACCTTGTCCAAATTGAAAGCATTTGCAGACAACAATTTCAGTATGACTCAAATGGTGCATTTTTTCATTGACAGGATAGAAAACATTGTTGGAAAAGGAGAAAATGCTGGTTACCAGCATTTTTCCTTTTCCTACAATGTTTTCAAAAGACTTCTTTCTAAGGGTCATCAAAAGTCAGCATTGTGCAGTAAAGGGTTAACTGTAAATACCAAACAAATAAATAAGACATTTTTAACAGTGACAAAAACAAAGTTGCTACAAGATGAAGACACAGTTTGATCATAATCTAGAAAAAAATAGTGGACATTGTAGATCATTGGTCAGACTGCATGCTCTGTGCAGTCTGATCCTGATCTACAATGTCCACAAAAGCTTCCTGTGTCATCCATGTTGAGAAAAGAGTTAAACACTACCAAAGTTTTTCAGGGCTTTCAGTGCTTTGATTTATGTAACCATCATGTTAATGATTTTGATGACTTGCAGAGCCTTGATACAGAGTTTGACCTCTTTCTGGGTTAATGGTAGATTTTCTCATATGGTTTATGATTCATTGAAAATCTGTCAGAGTTGCAAAAGTTGAATACCTGCACAAACAACAACCCTTTCTGGATGATTGTGACAAGTTTTTCTTTTCTTTTGCCTTGTTCAAACCGACTAATTTACCAACTTTCATTTTTCTACCAGTTTCACCAATCACACAAAGGACTAGCACTTTATGAAAAGAATTTTCATCAAAAGAATATGGAAAAGATTATGAAAAGAGGAGTATACAAGCAGTTGCTTGGTTTCCTTACAATGATTTCCCAAGCTGTCAGGGGCATACTAAATATGACTTGTATATCTATGGATTGATTGATCAATTAATACATTTCTCTGTTGAATGGTTGAAACAGCTATTTCCAGCAGCTAGTCATCTTTTCAGAAATTTGTAGGTGCAAGAGAGCAGCCATCATGCAATTAACCCTTAACCACACAGTCCCGAATTTTAAGGACCCTAAGAATAAAGCATTTTGAAAATATTGTCAGCATAGGAAAAATGCTGGTAACCAGCATTTTCTCCTTTTTATACGCCCATCGAAGACGGGACGTATTACGGGATCACCCGTAACGGGCAGGCGGGCGGGCGGCATCCCCATTCTTTGTCCGGAGCATATCTCCAAAACTATGCTAGCTACGGTTATGAAATTTCATGGGTGGATAGATCTCATCAAGACGGAGTGCAGTGCACAGGAATCATAACTCTCGCTTGCTTAATTTTTGAGTTATTGCCCTTTGTTGTTTTTCATACTTGAATTTTGTCCGGAGCATATCTCCAAAACTATACTAGCTACGGTTATGAAACTTCATGGGTAGATAGATCTCATCAAGGGGGAGTGCAGTGCACAGGAATCATAACACTTGCTTCCTTAATTTTTGAGTTATTGCCCTTTGTTGTTTTTCATACTTGAATTTTGTCCGGAGCATATCTCCAAGACTATACTAGCTAAGGTTATGAAACTTCATGGGTGGATAGATCTTAACAAGGGGGAGTGCAGTGCACAGGAATCATAACTCTTGCTTACTTAATTTTTGAGTTATTTCCCTTTGTTTATATTCATACTTGAATTTTGTCCAAAGCATATCTCCAAAACTATGCCAGCTACGGTTATGAAACTTCATGGGTGGATAGATCTCATTAAAGGGGAGTGCAGTGCAAATGAATCATAACTCTTGCTTGCTTAATTTTTGAATTATTATACGCCCGTCGAAGACGGGACGTATTATGGGATCACCCATGGCGGGTGGGCGGGCGGGTGGGTTGGCAGGCGGCGTCCAGTTTTTGTCCGGAGCATAACTTTGTCATCTCCAGTCCGATTGACTTGAAACTTGGCATGTGTGTTTGTTGCAATAATACAGAGTGCAGTGTGAAAGAACCATAACTCTACCTTGTGCTGTCTTTGAGTTATTTCCCTTTGATCGTCATTTTTACAGCATTTTCTGCTTGTCCGGAGCATAACTTTGTCATCTCCAGTCTGATTGACTTGAAACTTGGCATGTGTGTTAGTTGCAATAATATGGATTGCAGTGCAAAAGAACCATAACTCTACCTCGTGCTGTCTTTGAGTTATTTCCCTTTGATCGTCATTTTTTATAGCATTTTCTGCTTGTCCGGAGCATAATTTTGTCATCTCCAGTCCGATTGACTTGAAACTTGGCATGTGTGTTAGTTGCAATAATACGGAGTGCAGTGCGAAAGAACTATAACTCTACCTCGTACTGTCTTTGAGTTATTTCCCTTTGATAGTCATTTTTTACAGCATTTTCTGCTTGTCCGGAGCATAACTTTGTCATCTCCAGTCCGACTGACTTGAAACTTGGCATGTGTTGTTTGTTGCAATAATACGGAGTGCAGTGCGAAAGAACCATAACTCTACCTTGTGTTGTCTTTGAGTTATTTCCCTTTGATCGTCATTTTTACAGCATTTTCTGCTTGTCCGGAATATAACTTTGTCATCTCCAGTCCGATTGACTTGAAACTTGTTATATGTGTTTGTTGCAATAATACAGAGTGCAGTGCAAAAGAACCATAACTCTACCTCGTGCTGTGTTTGAGGTATTTCCCTTTGTCATTTTTACAGCATTTTCTGCTTGTCCGGAGCATAACTTTGTCATCTCCAGTCTGATCGACTTGAAACTTGGCATGAGTGTTTGTTGCAATAATATGGAGTGCATTGCGAAAGAACCATAACTCTACCTCGTGCTGTCTTTGAGTTATTTCCCTTTGATCGTCATTTTTTCAGCATTTTCTGCTTGTCTGGAATATAACTTTGTCATCTCCAGTCCGATTGACTTGGAACTTGGTATTTGTGTTTGTTGCAATAATATGGAGTGCATTGCGAAAGAACCATAACTCTATCTCGTGCTGTCTGGAGTTATTTCCCTTTGATAGTCATATTTTTTATAGCATTTTCTGCTTGTCTGGAGCATAACTTTGTAATCTCCAGTCCAATTGACTTGAAACTTGACATGTGTGTTTGTTGCAATAATATGGAGTGCAGTGCGAAAGAACCATAACTCTATCTCATGCTGTCCGAGTTATTTCCCTTTGATCGTCATTTTTATAGCATTTTCTGCTTGTCCAGAATATAACTTTGTCATCTCAAGTCAGAGTGACTTGAAACTTGGTATGCATGTTTGTTGCAATATTACGGAGTACAGTGTGCAAGAACAATAACTCTACCTAGTGCGGATTTTGAGTAATTCCACTTTGATCTTCATTTTTACAGTATTTCTTGCTTGTCTGGAACGGAACTTTGTCACCTCAAGTCAAATTGACTTGAGACTTGGTAAACATGTTTGTTGCATTACCTGCCCTTTATGATTATTATACCCCCTTGACAACTGGCGGTGGGACGGGCGTATCTTGCGACAATTTGCCGCTCTTGTTGCACAATGTTTTCTACCCCATCGAAGATGGTAATTATCATTTTAGCAACAATTACTTTGTTGTTTTCTAATGCTAATGATGAAGTCCAAAATTTTGTCATTTCTTAAAAAGTTAAATAGAATAGTGACATAATTATCTCTGACAGCACAGTCAGCCTGGAAGCAACTGATAATCATTAAGTTACATATTATAAACCTGTAAGTAGACTAGTTGAATGTGACAGTGCCTAAACCATGACTATCATAGACATGGTTTGTAGACCTGCAAATAAAACTACCGTTATACAAGTTTGAATACATGTCGCACAAATAAAGAATATTAATTTTGGAGACAGGAATGCTTTTGTTAAATTGTTTGGAAACACTGTCTTGAACTTTAGTGTAGGCTTCCTGTGTTGTCCAGAAAAAGACTTTTCTCCTCTTCCCTACTGATAAATGCTACTAATCAGCATTTTCTCCTTTTCCTACATCGATTTGAAAGTCTTCTTCTTCAGATTGTTAAAAAGAGAAACTGTTTAATTTTCTTGAATTCATCTTCTTGTAGAATGATACATTCACCGTGGTGGGTTTGTATGGCACAGGCAGGTTATTGCTGGTGTTTTACATGTCTTTGGTAAACCGGATGGGCTTCAAACCCACAGTCACAAGCTTATCCTACAACAGGTAGATCCCAGACTGCTAGGTAGTTAAATCTTAACTAGTCAGTAGTATTTTAGAGCTCTTCAGATTGAAAGCATTTACAGATAACAGATTAAATATTGCTGAAAGTATGGCATTTGTTCTCAAAAGGGTAAAATACATTGTGGAACTAGGAGAAAATGCTGATTACCAGTATTTTCTTTTTTTCCCACAATGTTTCAAATAGCTGTCTTCCTGAGAGTCATTAAAAATCAGTTTGGAAAAGAGTTAAGTAGGAGGTTTTATAAATGTATCAACGTAAGACAAAGTGCAAGGAACTGGCACAAGAGCTCAGAGGAAAGTATGAAAAAGCTTCAAACATAAGATATAAAATTTAGCCCTGATAAGCCTTTTCCCACAGAGGCTTTTATCTCTATAACAAGCAATTATCATAATTATCAAAATATATCTGATACTGTAATAATTTGTCAAAAGTGGCATGTTCAAAAATACCTGGAGATTTGATGATTAGGAATTTTATGTGTGTAGAATAAATTCAAAGGCTACTCTAAGCTCATCAACTCCTAAAGATGCCTTTTTTGATTTATAACAGATGACTTTGAAAACATTTTGACAAATGGAGAAAGCTTTTATATTGTACAGATTTGCCCTTTGCTGAATTGTTTAACGTAAAATGCATTGTAGTACATTTATTTATTATTTCTATGTTACAAGGCTGTTGTAGGAGTAATTTTCTTAAAATGTGTCTATGGAAAATTGGTTTTAAGATTTGATAAGTATAAATATTAGATGAAGTGGACTTTTTGATTCAATCTCAAAAGTCTCTCCAAGAGCATACAATACTTTGTATATTCAATATCAGACTGCTTTAGTTTTGTGCAGTATGATTTTGATCTTCCTTCTCTACAAAATCAGCTCAAATTGTACTCAGGTATTTTCAGCTAGGCTGTTTCGGAAGCAAATGTGGACCTGTCCTATCCCTGTCTTCGTCTCACTATGGTGTCACTGTTTTATGAAAACTTCCACATTTTCTTATATCTCTGTTATTACAGAAGACATTTTCTTAAAGTTTGCGCTAGTTGTTTGCTATCAAAAGGGGAACCCTTACCAGAAGAATAGGTGACTTTTAACTCTTTACTAAAATTTAGATTCAAATTGAAAGCAGTTACAGACGACAATGAAATGAATCTCAAATGATAACTTGTCTTTGATAGCATAAAAGACATTGTGGGAAAAGGAGAAAATGATGGTTATCAGTACACAAGTTTCAAAAGCATTCTCTTTCATGGTCGTTAAGACTATAGATTGTTTTCAAAAAGCATTCTCTTCCAGGGTCTTTAAAACTCAGGATTGTGTGGTAAGGAGTTAACCTTTTGACACAGTAACGTTCCTTATTCCAGGTTGAATTTTCTCTGGAAAAGCTCTCACTTTCTACCAGATCTGTGCATCAAAGCTTCATGCTTTACCAAATATTTCTATCTTTTGATAACCCTTGGAAATTAATATGAAAAAGGCAAAGCCTCAATACGAGCGACATGAATGGTTTGTGGAACAAATATCTATTAATTCAAATGGCGACTTAGATTCTAGATCTTGAAATCAAAGAGTTTTGAGTTCAGATTCCGGCTTTGCCAAAACTAATTTTGAGCATTGTCAGACGTAGAAAGAATTTTTCTTTAGTAGATTTATACATGTGAAATAGGCCGAACTGTCCCTGATTTCCTGAACAAAATAAAGACAGTTCCTTGACAATTTCGTTAATTTATGTCCAGAAAAATATCTTGGTATAATTATTGGTTCTCATACCTGTAAAGACCATTTTACGGGAACATTTCCTCACTGCATGTAGATCTAGATCTATATAAGAGAGACTTTGATTTTTACGAGGAATCGGTCAGAAGGTTGGGAAGAATACTAGTATTGAGCAGAGTACTGGTAAAAGGAACTTCAGCATGGTAGGTGCACTTGCCGCCGCAATGAATATACACACAAAAGGAAAAAAACAAACAATCAAACAAAACCTTTCTTTCATTTCTTCGTTAGTGCACAGGTCTACCCACATTTTACCTGGAGTTTCTTTAAAATCAGGGTGCTTAGATCGCTAAAATCAGATTATATGTAGACATCTAGCTTTCCTTTTTCATCCCATCTGCTTTCCTACACATCCATCTTTGAAACAGTGATCAGTGCAGAGACAGGAATGAATTCTGTCGCAATTACTACATCTAGATCTATCATCAATCCTAGGAAAGAAATTTGCCGAGTTTTCGGATAGATATCCAACTTATGGCAAAAAAAACGCAAAACTTTTAGATCTATTAACAAGCTTTCGTAACACTAAATAAATATATTTGAGCCATGTTGCCGTAAAAAAGGGTTTAATGCATCTCTGTGATGCATGATACCAAGCAAGTCATCACATAATTATACATCCATATTGTGTGATAACTGACTGAATCAAAAGGCATGTAAACTGGTCCTTTGACATGTAGAACGTTGAAAAATAGATCTAGCAAAGAGTTTTGACCCAGGTTAGCTTGCGCAGACTGTACAGGCCGACCTGGGTCGATAGTTTTTGCAAATGCATTAAGCCCCCTTTTTACAGATCATAAATCCGGCTTTCTCTGTAAATGGTATTTTGAAACAGCCAAAAAACTAGTTTATTCATGATTTCTTCGACACAATGTTTTCCACGAAAAGCGACTCGTGCATGACGTAAGAATAGTATGATTAATGACGACATTATTTGCTAGCATAGATCATTGCGTATGTTTATACACAAATAGACGCTTAATACACTGAAAGTAAGTAAGAAATCAGATAATCTGTACTCGTTAAACTGATAATGATTTTTAAGTAATCATCCGATCGGTAGATAATTTTTGTCATTTTTGACCAATCAGGTACTTGTGCGAAAGATTGTCATATGTGTGACGCTGTGTGACTAACCGGAAGACACTCATCCCTATTCAGATTTAGACTAAAACCCAGAACGAAGTCGGAATTTCATTTTTGAAAATCTAGAACGGTGTTACCGCAAGACGAGCTTCGCTCGTTATTAGCCTTTCCAAAAGTTTCTACCTCTCCAAAGATGAATCCTGTCATTTAATGCTTTACTACACAATCTCATGTTTTAACAAGGCCAGGTAAGAAGACCTTTAACTCTTTACCAAACAACAAAATTTTGGGCTGGACCAAATTGAAAGCATTTGCAGACGACAAAATAAATGTGACTCAAAAATTGAAACTTCACTTTGGAAGAGCAGAAAACATTGTTGGAAAAGGAGAAAATGCTGGTTACCAGCATTTTCTCCTTGTCCCACAATGTTTTCAGAAGACTTCTTCCTCAGGGTCGTTAAAACCAGGGATTGTTTGGTAAAAGGTTAAAAGTGTTGTTGGAAAAGGAAAAAAAAATGCTGGTAACCAGTGTCCTTTTCTGTCCTTCAAAACTAAATTTTAATGTTTGAGTCATTGAGTTATTTTGTTGTCAGCAAATTTTTCAGTTTAGACAAGTCTAAAATTTTGTCATTTTTTTTTTTAAAGAGTTACACAGTAACTGTTGATTTGTCTTCTGAAAATGTTTTCTTTACGGATGAGTAAAAAGTTTTGAAGTCTGGTAAGGAGTTATGACCTCTGAGAAATACCTAGTGTATCAATTAAACTCCCCCTTTGTTGTTTTCCAGTGATTGAAGGTAACAAATTCAAAGAAAAAGAGTTAATGTAATTTTGAGTTCATATAGTGTATGTTTAAGTGTTACATGAGTTTGTTGAAGTGCACCACCTAACATTGTTTTCATAAATAATGTCCCAGAGAGGTCATAAAACTCCAGGAAACTTGCCGTCAAGTGAGAGTAATGATATTTTATTTACAGTTACAAGCATTCTCAAATTAATAGTTTTTAACCTTTTCTGATCCTCATTTTGCAGACTTTATATAATGGAAATAGAATGCATATAGAATGTAGATAATGGATATTTTTGGAAACATAAGTCTACAACGTATTTAAAATTAAATATTGTGACTCTGATAAAATTCAGACAGCAGACAAAAAGTGCAAGTTGTTATAATGTTAAAATAATCAGCTCTTTTAGAGACCAAGTTTCTATGAGAAACTCAGCTGCCCTTGTAGGTTTTTTGACTCCTATTTTCAAGATAGAGTCAACAATTGTGCCAAACCTGTTACCAAACAATCCCTTGTTTTCATGACCCCAGAACAGAGGATTTATGAAATTATTATACTCAATCTGTGTAAAACATGGATGTTTAACCATCTACAGAACTGATCTCATTTGAGTGAAACAAAACTCTTATCTTTTTTTTTGTATTTGTATTAGGTATTTGTTTTTTAAAGTGTAGAAAACATTTTAGGAGAAGAAAAAAAGCTGGTAACCAGCATTTACTCCTTAACCCTTATTGTTGTTAAAAGGTTTCTTCCTCGAGATCTGCCTGGTTGGGTAGCTCAGTGGTTAGGGTATCTGACTAGTGACCTGGAGGTTGCGGGTTCGATACCCGGTTGTGGCAAACTTTCTTTTTAGCGATATTTCGCCTCTCATCTCTAATGCATGTGAGAAAAGTAGTCAGTGGCTTTGGAAAGAAAGTTGTGTCAGTACTGGTGTAAGAAAGCCAGGAAACACAATGAGTGCATCACTGACCACCTTGATATGACATAAGCTGTTAAAATGGCGTTAAACTCCAATACAATCTAATCCAATCCTCAGGATCCTTATAACACAGGATTGTTTGGTAAAGGGTTTAGCCATATCAACAGCTACACATGTGAAATTTATATTTTTTAATTAAAAAAGAACATTTTTAGCTCCACTGGCCGAAGGCCAGCGGGCTTATGTCATGGCCCGGTGTCCGTCGTGCGTCTGTCCGTCCGTCCGTCCGTCTGTGTGTTAACTTTTTTTTCAAACTTCTTCTTCTCTGAAACGACCCATCCAAATTTGATGAAACTTCACAGAAATGATCCTGCCTTGGTCCTCTTTAGAATTTCTTGAAAGAATTTGATTCCTTCAAAAACTCTGGTTGCCATGGCAACAAAACGGAAAAATATTGAACATCTTTGAAAATATTCTTGTCTGAAACCATAAGGCCCAGGGCTACCAAATTTGGCATGTAGCTTTATCTATTGGACCTCTATCAAGTTTCTTCATATTATAGCCCTTGGGTCAAAATTGGCTCTGCCCCAGGGATCACAAGTTTAACATGGGCTTATATAGTGACTGTAATTTAAAATAGTAATCAAGGGAAGCAACGCCTGTTATACAAGATAAAGTTTGTTACTATTTACCTCCCTTGATTATCAAACTGCAGTTATACATTACTGGAGTTTGGTATTCCAAGTTTTTTGAAGAGGAAATGTTCTGTTTTAAGGCAGAGTGATTTATTTTGATGCTAATAGTTATGCTTACATGAATGGAATGTTTAATTTAAAGTAAGGTTTCTATCACTCAAATTTTTTCAGAACTTTACCTTTCATGCTAATGAATAAACCTGCTTGTATTCACTGACATTATCTTTGCATTTAAAAAGATTTGACTCTTTTTGTTTGGCGGGTGGGTTGGAGGTTATGTTTTCAAAATAAGTTTAATACCATACTGACTTTTTATGCTGTTTATCTCTGTTAATGTCAATTAAACACATGATACGTTAATTTTACTCTTTAAGAAATGACAAATTTTTTTTACTGTACCAAGTTTAAAGCCATTGCAAAAAGACAAATTGAATGTAGCTTAAATGACTATTTCTGTCTTTGATAGGTTAGGAAACGTTGTGGGAAAAGGAGAAAATACTGGCTGACAACATGTTGTCCTTTTCTCACGATGTTTTTGAAAGCCTTCTCTTTCAGGGTCTTTAACACTTCGATTTGTGTGGTAAAGGGTTAAAAAGCCAGTGGAGCGATACAGGGCCATCATGGCCCTCTTGTTTTCAGTATTAAAAGTACCGCAGTGAAATAAGTTCAAAATACTTGTCATTGTTATTGGCTCCAAGATCTGTCTACATATTCTGAACAGATCTTTATCAGCATGAATCTTTTGTTTTACAGAGCACCAGGGTCCACATTCACCAACCATTCTTATTCTATGTCTAATCTGTAAGAGTTTTCTAGATTTGAAATTAACACAACTTTTGATTGGCTAAACCAAACGGTTTAGCCAATCAGAAGTCATGTTACTTTCAAATGTAGAACATTCTTCAGCATAAGATTAGGAATATTCGTTAAAATGGTATTGGTGAGTATGGTCCCAGAAAACTTAGTCTTGCCGTCAAAAGGGTTTATATATTAAAGAGACAGTAGAGATCCACGACCAAAGAGCTTGTTTTTCAAGATTTGTAAAACCTTAAGCCCAAGTCACACTCAGACCATAAAGACCATACTGTGTTCCAAAAACCTGATGAATATAGGGAGAAAAGGATGAGATTAAGGGAAAAAACCAGTTTTCAAGTTTTTGTGTCTTTACTATGCCTCTGACAGAATATCAATGCATCTAGCAGGTCCCTGCTATAAGTTATATACTGTTCTTGACCAAGCAAGCACCAAGCCCCTTTAAGTTTTTAGTATGTTCTAAAACTTAAAGATGCATCTATACTTGTTTTCATCCAGTTTTGTAACCAAATTTATCTTTATTTTATGAAATTATAATCATTCTTGTACCTTTGTGCCAAATGTTGCCCCTAACTGTTGCAAGGTTGCACAGATTATGACAGATAGAAAATGCAAATCGTTCTATTGCGGCTAACCATAGACATAACAACCACAGTTTCCGGTTTAAATCGAAGACAAATCCCTGGCATCTCTTTATCCCATACACCTTATATCGATTTTTATCGATGTTTACACGGCTATCTAGATTCTACACATTGTAAAGTTTTAACAACGTTTGCTTACTCTCAGGCTGTAAGGGTGCATCTCTAAGATTGCACCACACTCTTACAGTTTGTTGACAATGTTTTCATGTCTTATATGATTGTCTCCATGTCTTCATGGTCTTACAAGATTTGAGTCCAAGCTCTCAGCATTCTCATTTATTCTCCATTTTTTTCGTATTTTGAGAAAAGTGCAATCTTTCATGTCCAAACCAGTTTGTACTACATCAAAGAAGACTGTAATAGGTTCATGCTCCATTGGTGCTACATCAATGCTGTAGCTACCATGCCAATAATAGGTTTTAACTGTGTCCTGATTGGATCATATCCTCACTGTGGTTTTTGTTTTCGAACATATTCAAAATTCACCCACTTTAGCCGATAAAGATCTTAATATCCTTACTGGTTTTTGGTGCATTCTGTCTGTCATACAAGTTTGTACTTTGTTGGACCTGTTTTACATTGACATAGCAGGAACTTGGTCTTATGTGCTCTCAGTGTTTTACTTGTTAGATTTATTTCTATGAATTTGCAGCGGATCACATCAAAAACATTTATATGAAATGTGATGGGTAGTCAGCATGGAGGAATGTGAAATTCTCAAAGAAATGGGAAGACACTGTGGTTAAAGGGGAAACTGCTTATCACAAGCAATTTCTCTTTTTGTCTCTGTATTTTTTAAAATTGGTCATCTCAGAGACAGGGAAATTGACCTGCAGCTGAAGTTAAAAGTGTGGGATAGTCAAACTTTCTCAGACCATGGCTATTTTTCCCAGAATTTATTGAGATCGTAATCTAGGTTTTTGACATCCTCATAAATGTCACTTAAATTGGTACCCCTTGGCTGATTGACCAGGGCTCTCTCCTAAAGTGAAGCCATTTTTTAAAGTTCTAAGTGGTGTCAATTAAGCCTTTACCACACAATCCCGTGTTTTAAAGACCCTGATGGAGAAGGCTTTGGAAAAATATTGTTGGAAAAGGAGAAAATGCTGGTTACCAGCATTTTCTCCTTTTCCCACAATCCTTTCTGTCCTATCAAAGACAGTAATTATCATCTAAGCTACATTTGTTTTGTTATCTTCAAATGCTTTTAATTTGGTTGAATCCAAAATTTTGTCATTTGACAGACTTAATTCAGTGATATTAAGATGAAGTATAAGTACCATATTTTATTATGATAGTGTCCTCTTTGTGTAAAAACTAAACCCTTTGCCAAACAATCCTGTGTTTTAACAACCTGGGGAAAGAAGGCTCTTGAAAACACTGTGCCTAAAGATAACATTTTTTTCTTTTCACAAAATGATTTCCACCCATTTTCTGGGCCCCACTCAATTTTTCTGTGAATGCCTTCAATTTGCAGCAGACTACTTTCAAAATTTCGAAAAAAAATGTGGCAAAAGAGAAGTTGTTTGTAAAAAGCAAATCCTCTAAATGCCACATAATGCAAAATTCATGTTCCGAGCTTGATAGCGCAGTCGATAGCATACAGCACTTGAAACAAGGGATTGCTGTTTTACCAGCATTTTCTCCTTTTCCCACAATCCTTTCTGTCCTATCAAAGACAGTAATTATCATCTAAGCTACATTTGTTTTGTTATCTTCAAATGCTTTTAATTTGGTTGAATCCAAAATTTTGTCATTTGACAGACTTAATTCAGTGATATTAAGATGAAGTATAAGTACCATATTTTATTATGATAGTGTCCTCTTTGTGTAAAAACTAAACCCTTTGCCAAACAATCCTGTGTTTTAACAACCTGGGGAAAGAAGGCTCTTGAAAACACTGTGCCTAAAGATAACATTTTTTTCTTTTCACAAAATGATTTCCACCCATTTTCTGGGCCCCACTCAATTTTTCTGTGAATGCCTTCAATTTGCAGCAGACTACTTTCAAAATTTCGAAAAAAAATGTGGCAAAAGAGAAGTTGTTTGTAAAAAGCAAATCCTCTAAATGCCACATAATGCAAAATTCATGTTCCGAGCTTGATAGCGCAGTCGATAGCATACAGCACTTGAAACAAGGGATTGCTGGTTTGAATCCCTAGGTTGACAAATTTCTTCAGGAGGATGGGTGACAGTCATCCCGACAGGATTCATTACTCTCTCACTGCTGATCATCATTGTTTCAATGCATGTTATGTGGGAAGGCAGCCAGTGGCTTGTGAAGAATATGATGCAAAGTACTAGTAAAAGAAAACTACAGAAATGCATGGATAAGTGCACTGGCTTGACTGCAATATAAATGAAATAATGTTGAAAATAGGGTTAAACACTATACAAACCAAACCTTACAAACCAATTGATTGCTTGATTGTACTGGAGTTTAACCCTGTTTTAACAGCTAAGGTCATACCACAGCGGTCAGTGCACCAACACATGTGTTTCCTGGCTTTCTCACTCAAGCACTGACACAACTTTCTTTCTAAGTCACTGACTACTTTTCTCACATGCATCAGAGGTGAGAGGCGAAAAATTGCCAGAAGAAAAATTGCCTCAACTGGGTAATGAACTCGGAACCACTTTGTCATGAGTCAGATACACCTACCAATGACTTACTTGGGTGGGCGCCTTTACAAACCAAATCTAACTCATGTGAATTGTTCATACTTTTTTCCTACCTTTTCATCAGTTGTAGTGGTTATTCTGAGAAGAAAGTGAATTTGAAAGTAAGAAAGTCCTAAAGTCTGAAATTTTCTTAAGCATGGAATATATATAACTGTCAATGTCAAAATCTGTTACTGTGATTTCAAACAGAACAAGTACATGTGTACTGGTAACCTATTGCAGGCATATGGGCCTTTTAGGCTGCAAAAAAATGAAAATATTACTTGCACAGTTTAACCCTTTACCACAAAATCCCGAGTTTTAACACCCCTGAGGAAGAAGGCTTTTGAAAACACGGTGGGAAAGGGAGAAAATGCTGGTAACCAGCATTTTCTTCTTTTCCCACAATGTTTTCTACTCTTTCAGAGACAAATTTAATGATTTGTATCTGAAACATTGAATCGCTCTGCAAATGCTTTCAATTTGGACGAGGCTAAAATTTTGTTGTGTTGTAAAGAGTTACCCTGTACTAGAACACATTTCCACCAACAGTCAATTACTGTAGCTTGAAGGAGACCATTTTAGAAAACATGTTAGCAAAATAAGATATTTTCTAATTATTTGAGCCACACTTTGGCAAAAAGGGGTTTAATGCATCTCTGTGATGCATTTCACCAAGCAAGTTGTCACACAACTACAAATCCAGATAAGCCATTTTGTCTATATACCACATGAATCAGGAGGTAAAGTAGTTTTTCAAGTTGAAGAAAATTGACCAGTCGACTCATGTCAGCCTGCGCAGGCTGACATGGGTTGATACTTTTTGCAGATGCATTAAACCAGCTTTTTACAGAACATAGCTCATTTATATTTTATAAGGATGCTTTCAAAGTCTACTAGCCCTAGCCCAGTACTGGTGAAACCCAGGAAATACATGAATATGTAAGCTGTCGCCATGATATGATGAAAATAATGTTAAAAGCAGCGTACTACACCATTTAATCAATCAATCAATCACAATCAAAGTCTGCAGAAATGTAACAGGTCTGTCGAAAGCGGTCCAAAATTTATGGTCAAAAACTTGACTGTCTTGGCTGACAATGATCTGTAGATGAAAACATGATAGTAAATTGGTGTTTCTCTTGGGAAAGTTCCAATCGAGAGCAATTAACACTTCACAAAACTGCAAGATTCTAGACTTGTCCAAGTTGAAAGCATCTGTAGACATGTACAATGTAAGGCTCAAATCTAGGCATCTGGGTTAGAAAACATTGTTGGAAAAGGAAAAAAAATGCTGGTCACCAACATTTTCTCTTTTTCCCACAATGTTCACAAAAGTCTTTCTCTTCCAGATCATCAAACACAAGATTATTTGATAAAGGCTTTCAAAGACATTATTGTGGCTCTAATGGACAGTTAAGATCTGTACTGCCTGCAAAGTTCCATAAAATCCCTGGGTTTCTATATAAATTGATGTGCTTAGGTATCCTCCTGATGACTTCTATGTTTGGTCTTGCAGCATAATAATTAAAATGAAAAGCATTCTGACAAATGAAGCAATTTCTCCTTTACCTACAATGTTTGCAAAATTAATGGCTTGTCCCCATTTGTAAATTCTTAATTTATGTTGATATTTAATATCCATATTAAGCCTTTACCACAAAATCCAGATTTTTAACGAACCTAAGGAAGAAGGCTTTTGAAAACATTGTGGGCAAAGGAGAAAATGCTGGTTACAATGCTGGTAACCAGCATTTTCTCCTTTGCCCACAATGTTTTCTACCATATCAAAGAGAGAAATCGCTGTTTTAGCAACATTTAATTTGTTGACAGCAAATGCTTTAAGTTTGGTCCAGTCTCAAATTTTGTCATCTGATAAAGAGTTGAAAGAATGTTTTCAGTGTTGCCTATTACATAATTTTGTTTCAAACTATAGATTTGTAAATGAGTTCTGACACATTCAAAATATTCACACCATACTGTTATTTAATGCTTTCTTCTATAGGTCTCACTAACCTGGAGTAAAAAGGCTTTCAAAAACAGAGAAAAGGAGAAAGTGACCAGCATTTTCTCATTTTCCCATAGTGTTTTCTACCCTTTCAACAAGAGTTTGAGCCCCATTTGTCACTTCCAAATGGTATCAAGTTGGAGAAGTATCATATTTTGTTGTTTGGTATAGGGTTAAATCGAATTATGAGGGAGACACAATTAATTTCACGATGTATCTTACTGCTGTTCTAAGTTGCCCACATTTTTTGTGTATGAGTAGCAAAAATGTTGCAAAGGGGAGTTTTATGCATATCTGTGATGCATTATACCATGTTAGACATTATTATAATTATGGATCCTATATATCCATTTTGTGTTACAACCAACAGAATCATGAGGTCCTTGGATGTACAGAAAATTGACCAATTGCAAATAGTTTCAACTGGGGTCAGCCTGTGCGGAATACTTTTTGTAGTTGCATTAACCCTTTCCCACACAGTCCCGAGTTTTCACCACCCTGTGGAAAAAGCCTTATGAAAAAAATGTGGGAAATGGAGAAAATGCTGGAAACCAGCATTTTCTCCATTTCCCAGAATGTTTTCTACACTTTCAAAATCAAATTTCAATTTTTGAGCCACCATTAATTTCTCGTCTGCAATTGCTTTCGATTTGGGCAAGTCTAAAATTTTGTCATTTGGTAAAGAGTTAAATCCGCTTTTGATAGAGCATGGCTTAGATATTTTTCTCTGCTTTTTTTACTAGATGTCTTTAATTTGGGGTTAGCATATCCTAAATGTTATAAGGGAGGTGACATAACCGTGCATCTACTTCAAAAGCTGTTGAGATTGCAAGTGGTTTCAAAATGTAATTAGAGTGCAAAAAAAACATTCTGCGCACAATTCAAAACTTGATAACGGTAAAACTCATAAAATCTGCAGTTAACAGTTGCAGATCTTTTCTGGAATGGCAAATAAAATCCACAGCAGACAGTAGATGGTAACTGTTGCAGATCATTTCCGTGTGAAATACGAATGTATCCTGCGAAAACTGCTGTCAGGAATGGTGAGAAACAATTAAAATCGTAAGATCATGTGTGGAACCGACCTGGTTCTCATGGAAACTGTGTCATGTTTGTAAATAAGAGATGCAATTCTAGCAGGCAGCCTATTTTTCAGCCATTACCAAACAATCTGGTGTTTTCACGCTCCAGTGATGAAGAAAACTTATGAAAGCATTGTTGCAAAAGGAGAAAATGCTGATAACCAGCACTTTCACATTTTTCCAGATTTTTTTTTTTTCGTTCTTTTATTTATAACTCTCATCAGTAGGTGCACATTTATCAACCTTTATCAACTACATGCTTTCAATACTGAAGTCTTAATTTCTTTTATCTGGTAAAGAGTTAGCTCATTGCCAAACGACAAAATTTTAGACCTGTCTAAATTGAAAGCATTTGCAGATTGCAAATTAAATGTGACACACAATCAGTGTGGCAAAAGGAAAATTGCATGTCTAGAGCAGTTTCTCCTTTCCTTTTGCTTTCTTTTAATGAATTTAATTTGTTGATAATGCATTATTATTTTGCAAGGCTGATTTCAAACTGTCTGCTACAATTTCATTGCATGAGGTCATCTTGATAATTATTTTAGGACCTCAACAGCCTGAAAAAGCATTATGGGAATGGTAGCAATTGCATGTAACAAGTAATTGCTACTTTTCCAACAATGTTTTCTTTTCTCTCAAAGAATTATGTTTTCTTTTCTTGCTCTTGTTAAGTATGTCCTCTATGTATTTTGTTTTCACCAGTAGTAAGCTTTAGCTGTGAAATCTCTTGCCCAGGGACACTCCAGCGAAAATTCCATAGCTTTGGATGAGAAGATGTTAAAGGCAGACTTCTTGTCTGCCTGTCTTTATGTTTTCCCTCGTCGACATTAACCCATCGGCTGCTTAGAGCATGACTCACTGACCTTTTGTAGACAGTGTAGATAAGGATAAGACTGCACAGAACATGCAGTCTGATCTTTGATCTACACTGTCCTATTAGGACATGTTTTCTTAAAAAGATTACCTTTGAAATACCAAAATTTGGGTTTTTAGTATTGGCATAAAAGTTCATTTCACTTATTTAGCAGGATATTGGTTAACAAAATCTATACTTTGAAGGTTCACAAGGGCACTTTGAAGGTTCACAAGGGCGCTTTGAAGGTTCACAAGGGCGCACAGGGATATACCTGGGTACACTGCTGATTGTAAAACTTGGAATGGCCCTGAGAAAGAAAGCTTTTGAAAACTTTGTGGGAAAAGAAGAAAATGGTGGTAACCAGCATTTTCTTCTTTTCCCACAATGTGTTCTACTCTATGAAAGACCACATTCATGTTTTAAGTTATATTCATTTTGTCATAATTGACCTGCAACACGCGAAAAGGCGTATTCAGACATTTGCGTAAAGTGTCGTCTCGGATCAGCCTGCGCAGTCTGCGCAGGCTGATCCGAGACGGCACTTTACGACTACATTAGATTTTGTGCAACAGTAGACTTGTGCAAAACAGAAAATTACAGAAAAACGGAAAGTGTCGTTTCGGATTAGCCTGCGCGGAGTGTGCAGGCTGATCCGAGACGACACTTTACATAAATGTCTGAATGCCCCTTTTCGCCTGTTGCAGGCCATATGCAAAAGCTTTCAATTTGGACCAGTCTTGTATTTTGTCATTTGGTAAAGAGTTAATACAACCAAGTCGATAGACATTTAATGATAAACTCTTTTAGATAAGGAAGTAATGCTTGTCAGTAATTTTTATGGAATAGATGACATTTTTGTTAAAAATGTCTGCCTGGTCGCTTCTTTGATGTGTTTAATGCATGTATTAAAACTAGATTTTGTTAGGTGATGAAAATTGTTGTCAATGATGGTTGGATGATAAGCATTTTATGGGTTGTTTTGTTGAAAGCCATGACCTTAATTATGCAACTTCAGATATTTGACCTTTACCAATCCATCCAGAGTTTTAATTACCCTAAAGAAGAAAGCATTTGAAAACATCCTGGAAAGATATTTTCAACTCTTTCAAAGACAATCTCATTAATGAACCCACATCTTATTTGTGGTCTGCTAAGGCTTATAATATTGACAAGTCTAAAATATTTTGCCATTTGGTAAACAATTCAATATATAATGCTCAAGAAGTCAGCAAATTGCTTTGGCCATTAGAGTAAGAAGGCTAGGAATGCCCTGTATTGCTCCACTTTGTTATAGGTAAGTGTAGTTGATGACATGCATAGTGACATCTATTCTTGAGAAGTCTGCCTGCTACACATGGAATATTTTGTTGAAAATTAAGCCAAGCACACAGCAGTCATGTGTTTTCATATACATGCACATATAGATGATGCAAAGGAATAAAAAATAGGGTATCAGTGTAACCCAAAGATGATTCATGCAAACTTTCAAAGAACTTTGATGAAAAAGGGATGTTTAAAAGAAAATTTTAAGAGATTGTAAAGCTGAAAAAACTTTGTTTCTTCAGAAAAATGGTCTTGCTTTTTTTAACTCTTTACCAAACGACAAAATTTTGGACTGGTCCAAAATAAAAGCATTTTCAGACAACAAAATATATGTGACTCATATACTGAAATTTGTTTTTGAAAGGATAGAAAACATTGTGGGCAAAGGAGAAAATGCTGGTTACCAGCATTTTCTCCTTTTCCCACAATGTTTTCGAAAGGCTTCTTTTGCAGGGTCGTTAAAAGTCGGGATTGTGTGGTAAAGGGTTAACAGAACATAGAATCACAAAAATTGCTTATACCAAATTAAACTCATCAAAACATACCTTATTACATCAAAGTAATTCATTATGGGTACAACTAATAACTTAGCACTTGTTTTAAGGTATGAAACAAATCAGTAAGGTGCATACTAATCAAGGTTGATGGAATTTTACATCATGGTACATAAGGAATTTGGGCCACTTCCATTAGAATTTTGACAATTTAATAGGTCAGATATGGATCCTTAGTGAAAAAAATTTACAAAGGCTCACAACAGTGACAATACTATATGAAAGTCCTATGTATTTCATTACATTTTAAAATTTTATTTATTGGTAATACATGGATCAGTTATGATAATTAACAGGGAGTTCCTGTGGGTGGCTTACAGAAGATTTTTTCCCCACACTTTAGTTACCTTGAAAATCAGATGTTTTTAGAGATTTTTACTAACATTCTGAAGAGGAGTATAGCAATGGCATTTCTTTGAAGTTTGATCATTATTGGTCCTGTCATTAAGAGGAGACATTTTTTTAAAGTAAAAGTTAATATTTGGATAACACTAGGCTGTGACATAAGCTTGCTCATGCTGGCCTTTAGCCAGTGAAGTTGGAAATGCCAGATAGAATCCATTTACCTCTTGAAGCAAATTTGTAGGAAATATATTGGAAAACATTTCTGCAGTTAACAAGGATAATCAACATGGATTAAGGTTTGTAAGATGTGAACACCTGTATGGTAAAGGAACATGTTTTACTGAAAGAAATAAGCTAGAAAAAAAAATGAAGCCAGCACTTTAAGATTGGTGAAGATAAGCTCAACTCAAAATTTGATGGGTATGACAATGTATGACTGACAGAATGAGTTTGATAAAACTTAGACCTTGTACTGCTGAATTCCAGATTTAGTTGCTTATGTGGACCATGTAGATCAAGATCAGACTGCACAGTCTGATCTGGAATATGCACTATTTGCTTCTTGCCAGATGTTTCGACAAAAACAGCTTTTATATTGCAAAATCTGCATCCTAGTTCTATTCCATGTATTAATCCATATAAAAGGTTAAGGATTCAGTTTCTAGTATTGTCTAGGAAAATGATTAATACATGTAACATACCATTTATTAAACAATCAAATGTTTTAATGACCCTACGGAAAAGGCTTTTGAAAACATTGTTGGAAAACATTTTGTTGTCTGCAAATGCTTTTGATTTGGAAAAGTTGTCATTTAGTAAAGGGTTAATTTTGTGATGTCAAAACTACATGTATATCAAAAGAAGTAGGTTTTTTTCTGTCTTGTATCAGATAAGGAGAATTTAAAAACTAATGATATATTTATTTTGAAAGTTTTACTGGTGAAAACGGTGAAAGCTTACATGTCAGATTTCACTAGTGTTAGGTTGGGGCTCCATCATGCCCAAGCCAAGCCCACTGTCTTATGACGAGTACTGGCAGGGTGATTGAACCAGGATTTTCAGGCTACACATCCAAAATTCTTATCACTGGACCCTCTTGGGTAGGGTTGAAGGAAAACATGAAGTAACAATAATGTTTTGCATGTTCAGATTGTTGAAGATAAGCTTTTTTTTTTAACTCTTTACCCCTCAACCAAGTTATAGCCTTATCAGCATTGAGAGCAATAGCAGATGACAAAATTTAATGTCACTGGAATAATGGAATTCTGTCTTTGAAAGTATAAAATACTGCGGGAAAAGGAGAAAATGCTGGTTACCAGCATTTTCTCCTTTTTATGCCCCTGCCACGAAATGGGGGAAGGGCACATAGAGTTACCTGTGTCCATCTGTGTGTATGTGTGTGTGTGTGTGTGTGTGTGTGTGTGTGTGTGTGTGTTAGTGCATGTGTGCGTTAGTGTGTGTGTGTCCCATTCTTGTCCGGAGCATAACCTCTACATTTATCAATGGATTTCAAAAAAACTTCGCACTTGTTCTCCTTAACAAGTAAGTGTCATGCGAAAAGTTTGTTTCGATACGCCCAAGGTCAAGGTCACAGTTGAAGGTCAAATGTTTAAAATTGACCTTGTCCGGAGCATAACTTCTACATTTATCAATGGATTTCAAAAAAACTTCGTACACTTGTTCTCCTTAACAAGTACTAGTGTCATGTGAAAAGGTTGTTTCAATACGCCCAAGGTCAAGGTCACAGTTGAAGGTCAAATGTTTAAATTGACCTTGTCCGGAGCATAACTTCTACATTTATCAATGGATTTCAAAAAAACTTCGTACACTTGTTCTCCTAAACAAGTACTAGTGTCATGCAAAAAGTTTGTTTCGATACGCCCAAGGTCAAGGTCACAGTTGAAGGTCAAATGTTTAAATTGACCTTGTCCAGAGCATAACTTCTACATTTATCAATGGATTTCAAAAAAACTTCGCACACTTGTTCGCCTAAACAAGTACTAGTGTCATGTGAAAAGTTTGTTTCGATACGCCCAAGGTCAAGGTCACAGTTGAAGGTCAAATGTTTAAATTGACCTTGTCCGGAGCATAACTTCTACATTTATCAATGGATTTCAAAAAAACTTAGCACACTCGTTCTCCTTAACAAGTACTAGTGTCATGTGAAAAGTTTGTTTCGATACGCCCAAGGTCAAGGTCACAGTTGAAGGTCAAATGTTTAAATTGACTGTTCAACCCAGTTTTATATCCTGCTCAGCAGAATTGTGATATGAAGATACAGTTTTGGTTTTTAAAAAGACTCATCCAAAGAACTATGCCAGAGAATATTGAGGCTGCAACCTACCCTTCAACTATAGTCCAGTGTGATAATATTCGATCCAATTTGTTCCTGTCTCATAGAGGAAGTCCAACAAAGTAATTATTATTGCTATATTTCTCACTCTCATTCCTCAAGTTAAGATCTTCATAATCCTGAGTATAAGTAACCCTCAGTTGAAAGATTAAGGAAAACCCTGAATAAAAAGAAGTTAATGCTCAAAACCAGCATTTTCTTCTTTTTCTCACAAAGTTTTCTACCATATGCAATACAAACCATATAATTTATTGTCTGCATATTGCTTTCAACTTGGACCAGTCCTCAATTTTGTTATCAGGTATAAATAATCTTTTATCTGCTTAGCTATATATGTAACAAACCTTCTTAACCCTGTCTAAGCTGTTATCCAAAACAACAATTTTCTGTAATACCTACTGATTCTCTCATATGACATATCTGTGACCAATACCATATAGCGGGGGCATCCGTGTCTCTGACACACCTATTTCTAGTTCTACAATATTTTCAAAAGCTTTTCATGTCAGGGTTGTTAAAACTTGGGATTGTGTGGTAAAGGGATAAAAGAATTTTATTTATGTGATAAAATGAGACTGGCTTCATATTTATAGCCGAAGATTACATGTCAGATTCTGCACGAATTATCAGTGTGATGAATTTTATGATTAGAGTACTTTGTTTCCATTAGCTTTACTGCATAATATTAGAAAAGAGGGAAAATAAAAATTCCTACAGTGCAAAGAAAGACTTATTTAAAGGCTCACTATCAGCCAAAAGAAAACAATGTGGGGGTCAAAATGCAGGCATATTTCATACCATCATAAGTATGGATATCATTGTGAGTCTGACAGTGTGTTACTCTACAGTCTGTCAAAGTTCTAGTTGCTGGCAGAAAAATGAATTGTAGTACTAGAATTAAAGTTGCCAGCTTTAATTCAAGTTTTAATGTAAGATTCATTTTCTGCAAGCAACCACTGTAACATATTGTCCGACTCGAAATAATGTCCATACTTATAAATGGTATAAATTAAATTTGCCTGCAACTTGACCCCCATTTTGGCAACTATTGGCCACAAATGGACATTTAAGCTAGTTCTCACAATTTTGTGCTGGAAAAGATTAGACTGCATAGGAAAGTAATTCAGCTTGATCTTGGATCAACTCTGTTTGATACAAAGCTCTGTTTAGCCCAAAAATCTTTCAAAATACTTGCCAGCATAGTCTGTACATTCTTACATTAAACCTTAAAGCCCTGGAACCGACTTATGTTGTTTTTGCAGACAGTGCAGATCAAGATCAGACTGCACAGAACGTGCAGTCTGATCTTTGCTCTGCACTGTCTGCTACTATGGTACATACTCCAATGGAAACAACCTTGAAATAGCAATATTTCGGGGTGTTTTTCCCGTTTAAAAACGTACAAATCATTAATTCAGCGCATTAAGTGTTAATCAGCGCTATCTGTACAAGTATCAAGAGTTACCTATTGCTTGCTAAGGCTTGATTCAACAAACTACATGAACCATGCTCTGTGAAAAGGTGGTTTGATGCATCTCTGTGATGCATGATACTAAGCAAGTCATCACATAATTATCAATTGATCAATGAAATATATTCTGTATAACAACCGAATTAATCATGAGATAAATTGGTCCTTTGTCATGCAGACAATTGACAGATTGCAGAAAGTTTCAACTCAGGTCAGACTGCAGGAAGTACACAGGCTGACCTTGGTTGACACTTTTTGCAGATGCATTAAGCCCCCTTATCACACAGCATGGCTCAGGTGTATTACACAAGTCCTAGAACTTTGTTACCTTTTAGTCTTACATAGATGTAAATTCCAATGTTCTATCTATTTGCAGCTGTGCTATTTAACATATGGAACTAAAGATTGTTTAGAGAGGGAGTGCAAGAATCTAGATAAAAAAATAAAGGTAATGAAATTACTTTATCACATAACTCCCCTTGTTTGCAATGTAATACAGCCATTACGAACTTTCTTGTCTCACACACGTGTGAGAGAAGAAAATAGTGCTGTATTTAGTCAACACTCTGTAATTATACAGCTCATTTCTAAAACATTGCTGACCTAGGTTCCTGAATGAAATTATCGGTCAAAATACGTAATCATGATAAGGTTGTCATTTTAATCACTTCTAGGTTTAAAACAAAATCAATATATGCAAGTTTCTTTGGAACTATTTTTTGTTCATAAAGTACCTGTCAAAGAAGCGAATAGGCTTCATGTAAATTTCATTACACATTATACATGCATGCCTATTTTTTAACACATTGTGAACTATTATCCTTATTATACAGTTATATGATAAAAAGAATTTGACATTTGTTGGCTTTTGAGGTAACAGTTTATTAAACTCGTACACAAAAAAATGTTATTTAGCATGCCAAAGGCTCACTAAATAACATTTTTTGTAGACTTGTTTAATAAAATTTTATCTCAAACACCAACTCGTGTCAGATCCTATATATCTTGTAAAGTAACATTAATGCAAGTTGTTAGACCTCCATTGGAAAATGTACATACCGGTAGATACTGGTATGACTGTATCGCTTTCTCGCTTTCAATTAATCTGACATGAGCAGACCCTATGCTTATAGCAAATTAAAATGTACTAATATAGCAATAGCGGATGAATTTAGAACAACATAATTTCCCTATTGTATCATAATAAATGACAAATGAAATCAAAATCTCCATAACAAGTGAAAAACATGATACAAAATTTGATTGGTCAACCAAACTGTATGGACATGATTGAAAGCTAAATTCTTTTATTGAAAATATACAGTTACACATGAAAAGTTGCAAACTGCAATTTTCAAACAGAGGGTGTTACCTACCCTTTTGTCAGCATGGCAACTCTCCTGTCTGCACTTACAGTAGTAGAAAACATTTACTATTAATTCTTAAACCTGCTGCCTTTTTGACCATGTACAGATATTTTTTTAAACCCCCGCAAAACGAATGTTTTCGGGGGTATACTGGAATCAGCCTGTCCGCCCGTGTGTCCGTCTGTGTACAAAAAAATTGCCTGTTTCTGTCAAAGCGCTGGCGGGTGTATTAAGTCACATTCAGTGACAGCTCTAGTTTATTTCTGTCTCAGTAAAAAACAACTGAATTTACAGTTTATTTGTTGAGAATTAGTCAGTGGCTTAAAAAGAATAAATGATCGAAAGTAGCATATTGTACAAGTTCACAGGCCAGAGTGAGATTCTTGAAATTTTAAACACCAATAAACATGACAAAAAAAAAAACAAAATCCAAAAAGGCAGAATAACCTTGGTATTATGCAAAAACTTTGGCATTTTCTCATAATAACTTGTTATTAGATAAGATATTTGCTTCAAACTATGGCTAGTTGTTTGCTATACCAGAAGAACAGGTTACTCGACATTTCACTAAAATATCACTGGCAGCCGAGCATCGGCGCTTGCATGCAGTGCTTTTGTACTACTTCATTTTGGTTCCATGTATACAGGTTGAGTTAGATGGTCAAGAAATAGAATTGTGTGATATTGAAGGTTTAGTGGTTCTGAATATTGCAAGTTGGGGAGGAGGCTGTCGGCCTTGGGATCTGGCTGAAAATAAAACCGACTTCAATCCTGCAAAGTAAGTAGCTGGCCTTTTCATACAAAGAGGAGTTTATTCCATTTATTACGGCTTTGTGTACATAATATATCAATATTTTATGTCTTTTTTTCTCACCTTTTAGCTCATCTGAGCAGAATGTGCTCAAGCTGAGAATTTTTAATTACTGGGCAGCCTACATCAATCTGTTCATCCAAATACCTTTTATTCAGAAATCACAGGACTACTTTTTAATTGTACCACAGCTTTTAAACGATAAAATTTAAGACATGTCCAAGTTGAAAGCAACAGCATATGACAAGTTGAAAGTAGCTGAAGTGATGGTAATTGTGTGTGAAAAATAGAAAACATTGTTGGAAAAGGAGAAAATGCTGGATACAGGCATTTTCCTATCTTTCCACAGGATTTTCAAAAGCAATTTCGTCAGGGTTGTTAAACTTGGGTTTGTGTGGGAAAGAGTTAAAAAACTTTTTACCATGCAACAAAATTTTAAACAGGTCCAATTGGAAAGCATTTGCAGACGAAAAATATTTGTGGCTCAGATGATAGGATTTGTCTTTGGTAGGGTAGAAACGGTGTGGGAAAAGGAGAAAATGCTGGTTTTCAGAAAAGCTTTCTTTCTCAAGGTCATTAAAATTGGGTATTGTGTAGTAAACTAACTTGCAGACCTGGGAAAAGAAAGAGTTCAAATGAAATTTATTTTGACTTTGTTTTAGTTTTATGTTCATAGATGTAAAGGCTACACTTTTAATGCATTTTTGGAGGGGAGGAACTCAAGTTAGAATGATGTTATTACATCACCATTTGATAGTAATTAGACAGTGATACTTAAGTTGAAGAAATACAATCTTCAAATGAAAGAAGGTCAGATTTAATTGGGATTTCATGTCAGTTTTTATTATGTTGTGCTTTTTTTCATTTATTTTTTATTATTTGACTTACATAAGATATCTTGCTGTCACCCCTTCCCCTTTTTTTCCCAAGCCCCACACATTGTGTAGTATGTTTAAAGTTAATAAATTAAACCTTTGCTTTACAGGCATTTAAAACTCTTTCAGCGCTATAGGTGAAAACAGGGGCTTTTTGAAACAGTATAGATCAAGACCAGACTGCACAGAACATTCAGTCTGATCTTGTATCTATACTGTCTGATGGTTTACTTAAGCCTTTACGATAAATTCCTTCTTAGTTAAAGTGGCTTGTAATTTCAGCTGTAGAAAGAAGTCGAGCGTAAAAGAGTCAAGGTCCACTTAACATTTTTCTAAATTATGAAATGAGCAGGTACTTCAAGAAAAACTTGACTTTTTTTCATCAATGTGGAAAACATTGTGGTAAAAAAAGGACTGATTGCTTGTTTTAAGCAGTTTTGCCCTTTTCCCTCTGATTTTTTTTAATACAAAATGTTCATGTGTTTTTGGGTTAGTGAACAAAAAAAAATAGATAAAAGATCTTTGTAGTCTGTTCTGGTCATAAAGTTACAAGTGATGTTGGACACTGTTGATCCAGCATTAGGCTGCATTTTCTGCCAAGTCTGATCCGTATTTGCACCTTACTAGAAGGCAAATAATTAGCATTGTGAAAGCTTAAAACATTTGCAGATGACAAAGTATAGCCCAAATGTTGTTATTTGTCTAAGAAAAGATAGAAAACATTGTGGGAAAAGGAGAAAATGCTGGTTACCAGCATTTTCTCCTTTTCCCAAAATGTTTTTAGAAGCCTTTTTTTGGGGGGGTCTTTAAAACTCTAGGGTTTTTTGATAAACGGTAAACGGTTAATTTCAACAAAAACACTTGAATTTGTGCAAGGGATCATGCTTATTTTGTACTGTACTCTTTACTAGATTATCAAATTTTGGACTTATTCATTAGAAGGCATTTGCAGACAACAAATGAAATGTGACTCAATTGATAACATTTGTTTCAGAAAGGGTAGATACCAAAGTGGGAAAAGGAGAAAATCCTGGTTACCAGAGTAGAAATGTTGTTGGAAAAGGCTGGTTATCAGCATTTTCTCTGTTTCCATCAATGGTAGCAGTTGTCTTTCGGAGAAAATAAAATGTCAGAAAAGGAGAATATGCTACAAGCATTTTCTCCTTGTCTAACAATTTTTTCAGTCTTCTTCCTGAGGATCATTTACTTACAGGATTGTTTGGAAGGGGTTAAAAGAGGATTCTTCTGTACTTTAAACAAGAAAAGGAATTTTATTTCATGAAAAAAACAAGGATTTTTTTCATGTTAAGAAAACTTGCAGAACATTATTCAAGCACCGCAGAAAGGAGGTTTGTTTGATTAATGGTCTATGTGACACAAGACTGGTGGAACAGGTTTAATTTTAAATGATTTTACAGTTATGCCATATGTTTTATTTAGAATCAGCTGGAATTTCAATTAGGCCGTAGTTATTTACTTTTATGATGATTAGCAAAAAATGTGATGAAAAGATATTCTCATTTTTTGTGTAGAAAGTGATTTGTCAGAAAGGAATGTTTGTGAATAGTTTGCAAAAGAAACTAAACAAGTACCTGATTCCTTCTTGGCCTGTGACCTTTTATCTTATTTGCCAGTGATGTTTTGACTTCTCCGAGTCCAAGAAATCAAAGGAATTTGACAAAAAATATCTGATTTAGAAGATTATGTCATCAAGAATGTAGACAAATGTAGAAATCGCCCATCATTCAAAGATGGCATCCCATAGTTAACTGTATGAAACAACAAGATTTTAGACTTATCCAAATTGGTGAAAGTGATGAATTATGGTTTAGTAATAAATACATGTGAAACCAGTGTGGAAGAAGGAGAAGTTACTTGTTTCTCCTTTTGTCTCAGTGTTTTAAATACAGTCAGCCACAAGAGCATTGCACCTGAAAATGATTGCCATAGGGTTTATCAGAGAAATTATGTGGTCTGAGAAGAATGATGCTCTAAAACACAAAATGGATCAGTTCTAGAACTGTTCTTGATGTTTTAAGCAATTTCAGAATTGTTTTCCAGAGCTTATTTTTGTAGAGGTACAACAGAATCATAGGAGAAATTTTTAAAGGAAACTCATGTTGGATATGTCTTTTTATATGGATAGTTTCTAACCCATTAGTTGTGCCTCTTTCATGAGGATAATTTTAAAGTGGCCTGCTGTTGAACATGTTATGTTGTAGTAAAAGATTAACCTTTATTATACTTTGGACAAGTATATATGGCCCCCAAAAAACTATGCAGAGTCAAGATCAGACTGAACAGGGTTTGGATGTACACTAATAAACATCTTTTGTGATTTTGAAGCCAATATATCGCCAGTTGTGTATTTGTAACATTTGGAATTTGGCACATAGAAATTTCATTTTAATAAAATGTAACTCTTTCATAGACAATAACATCCAAGACTTGTCGAAATTGAAAGCTTTTGCAGACAACAAATCATTAATTTGTAGTTCAAGGGGTGGGATATGATTCAAATGCTGAGGTAAAAAACATTATGGTAATGAAAGGAAATCCTTGTTATCAGCATGCTTTCTTTCGAAAGCCCTCTTCCTCAAGGTCTGCCTGACCAGATCGCTCAGTGCAGGGTTCGACATTAACAGTTTTTTCAACTAGACCAGTGGACCAGTAATTTGAAATTTTTACTAGACCACTTCAGATTTCTACTACACTGTTTTTGCTTTGCAAAATGAAAAAAATGTATAAAATAGATCTAACTCTATTTCTCTTGCTAATATACCAAAATTGCTAAAAAAAAAAAGAACAATGTCATGTTAAGTAATGATCAATGAATGTTTCTCCTTTAAGAATTTCAATTACAATTTCTGTTCCAGAGGAAAAAAATTAGACTTACCCATTTTGAAAGCAGTACCAGACACACATTTTAGTCTAACTTAGGCTCAAATAACAGAATTTGAGTTTAAAAGTACAAAACCATTGTGATATAATGTTATCAGATCCTTCAACAGATCTTCAGTTTATTAAACTGTCAGAGAAAACATGACATTTTCCTCTGGATCAAACAGAAACCAACGGCGCGAATTCAGCGTTCCACTCAAGGTCTAAAATGATATTTTTTTTCTGTGATCTAGATCTAATATTATTCATCTAGATCTATTTTTGTTTCGATCCATTTGTTTTCAGCTTTATATTATGACTCTGCTTCTCCCCGATCAGATGTTATTTTGAAGTTATGCAAGCTTGGCATATTCCCCGCTCGTCCGCTCCGTTGTCTATGTAAACGTCTGGGCGACTCATTTTCGGTTGTCGTCAAAATGAAACTACGGTATTCCAAGAAAAAGAGCTAGTCTACTAAATCTATTTTCGGTTCGATTTGGTTTTTCCAGTGAAAATAATTGATTACCACGCATGCGCGATTGACTTCCTGTAGAAATTGTCAATAATTTGTCGCTCGTTGAACAAAATCACAAGTTATGTAAGCAATCTTTGTCGACGAACGGCACGTTAGGTCGATTTTCGTCACTTATGCCAAGCATTAAAACTAGTACTAAATTAAATGTCTCGATTTTTGCACTAGACCATTCGGGCTAGCTGGACGCAGTCTCTACTAGCCCGAACTGATTTTTTGCTAGACAATGTTGTTCGGACGTGCCTTAATGTCAAACCCTGCAGTGGTTAACGTACCTGACTTGTGACTTGATGGTTGAAAGTTAGATACCCGATTAAGGCAAAATTTCTTTCGGGGACTTTTCATCTCTCACTTCTGTTGCATTTGAGAAAGTAGGCATTGGCTTGGAAAGAATGTTGTCAGTATTGGTGTAAGAAAGCCAGGAAACACATGCATAGGTGCACTGACAATGATTTGATTGATTGATTGATTGATTGTATGGTGTTTAATGCCATTTTCAACATTATTTCAGTTATATCGCAGCGGCAATGTGCACCTATCCATGCGTTCCTGGAGTCTCTTTTACCAGTACTTCGCACAATTTTTCTTTCCAAGCCACTGGCTGCTTTCCCACATAATCATCGTCGAAACAATGGTCAGCGGTGGGAGAGGAATGAATCCTGTTGCAGTGACTATCATCAATCCTCGGAAAGAAATTGGCCGAGCCAGAGGTCATACCCAGGGATCGAACCCTGGACCCCGTGTTCTCAAGTCCTGCACACTACCGACTGAACTACCGAGGCTCGGCGACAATGATTTGAACTTAGCTGTTAAAGCGGAGTTAAACTCCAGTACAAACAAACAAAAATCCTCAAGTTGCTAACAATTTCACATACAATCCCAACTTTTAACAACCCTAAGGAAGAAGGCTTTTGAAAACACAATGGAAAAACACAGTGGGGAAAAGGAAAAAATACTGGTTGCCAGCATTTTATCCTTTTACAACCATGTTATCGACCCTATCAAAAAAAAGAAACAGTCATTTTAGCAATATTTAATTTGCTGTCTGCAAATGCTTTCAATTTGGTCAAGTCCAATATTTTGTCATTTAATAAAGGGTTAAAGCACAGGATTGTTTGCTTTGGGGTAAAGCATCTATGAGGCGAGAAATATCTGATATGTGAAAGAGTTAATTTAAATATTTCTGTTAGTTATGTTTACTTGTTTTTATCTAAATACCAATTTATCATTCTGGGTAACACATTACATCCAGAAACTGATTTGCAGCAAGCAGACAACTGTTTAACTCTTTACCAAACGACAAAATTATACACTGGTCTAAATTTAAAGCATTTGCAGACGACAAAATAAATGTTATCGAAAAATTGAAATTTAGTTTGGGAAGGGTAGAAAACATTGTGGGAAAAGGAGAAAATGCTGGTTACCAGCATTTTCTCCTTTTCCCACAATGTTTTCAAAAGGCTTCTTTCTCAGGGTCGTTAAAAGTCGGGATTGTGTGGTAAAGATTTAACACTTTACCACACAAACCGAGCTTTAATGACCCTGAAACAAAAGACTTGAAAACATTGTGAGAAAAGGAGAAAATGCTGGTAACCAGCATTTTCTCCTTTTCCCATAATGTTTTCTACCTTATCCAATACATAAATCGCCATTAAAGCTACATCTAATTTGTTGTCTGTAGTTGCTTTCGATTTGGTCCAGTTCAAAAGTTTGTTGTTTGGCAAAGAGTTGAAGATCCTCATGAAATGTGGATAATAGCCAGGGAGTAATATTTAGTACTTGAATAATTGTGAAAAAAGTATGGCAAAAGAGAAAGGTTTAAAAAGTGAGCATCTTCCTTTTACCATATTGTTTAAAAAGTTGTCTGCTGCAAGAGGTGAAAAATTATCTGCAGGTGGCAGGTGAGTTTACATAGCAGTCTGTTAGTTGTAAAAATAGATGAAAAAAAAGATGAAATTTCAAGCCTTGATTTATACCTTGCTGAAAAGTTTTGACATGCCTGGTTTCTGTGATATGTAAATAACAGTCAATGAATACACAATCAGAGCTTTGTTGGATAAGCAAACCTGATTTTGCTTGCTCTGTGCCACTTTATGCATACAGGTTGATTTTTAGGCCAACCGCAAACTGCACAGGACGCCACGAAAATTTTGGAAAGCATAGAGGAAGAACGACAAATAGCACTTTATAGGGATATTTAAATATCAAATTTATGTGTACACACAATGTCATGTTTGTTCGCATGATGTTGCAGCATGTTTCATCAGTACTTCAGTTGTCGTACATGTGTCAGTATCTTTTTAAAACATCCTTAACTCTTCACCAGACGACAAAATTGTACACTGGTCCAAATTGAAAGCTTTTGCAGACGACAAAACGAATATTGCTCAAATGGTGAGATTTGTCTGTGAGGGGATAGAAAACATTGTGGGAAAAGGAGATAAATGCTGTTTACCAGCATTTTTTCCTTTTCTCACAATGTTTTCAAATGGCTTGTTTTCCAAGGGTCGTTAAAAGTCAGGATTGTTTGGTAAAGGGTTAAATGAGATCTAGTAGCTCTCTTTACCACATATATCCAAGTTTTAATGGCCCTGAAAGAGAAGGATTTTGAAAACATTTTTGGTTTAGGAGAAAAGGCTGATAACTAGCATTTTCTCCTTTTCCCACAAGTTGTCTATGCTATCAAAATGAGAAATCATCACTTGAGCGATATTTGATTTGTTGTCTGCCGATGCTTTCAATTTGGTCCAAAATTTTGTCGTTTGTTAAAGAGTTAACTTTTTACCCAACGACAAATTTTTAGACCTGTCCAAAATGGAAGTATTTGCAGACGACAAAGTAAATGTGACTTATAAGTTGAGAGTTTTCTTCGAAAGTGTAGAAAACATTGTGGAAAAAAGAGAAAATGCTGGTAACCGGCATTTTCTCCTTTTCCCACAGATTTTTCAAAAGCCTGTTTCATTAGGGTCGTTGAAACTCAGGATTGTGTGGTAAAGGGTCAAGCCGAACTGAATTGGTTCTTGTCTGACCTGAGTCTGTATACACTAACCATTTTAAACTTAATTCTAACATATTCTTCAGACATATTCTGTCTCAACCAATCCAATGGCTTATTGAGCTGGGGAACTTAGAATTAGGCTAAGTTTAAGACTTTTAGGTGGATAGGGTCCTATGCATTCATTCTTTTGAATTTTCACTGTTCTGTATATTTGAAGACAAATGTGGCCTCTGACCTATATAGCTGAGTGTCATGGGGGGGCATGCTTGTTTTGTCAGAAGATTTATTAAGGTGCCAACATTCACTGTACAGTTTACTGATAAAATTAGACGATAATGGTTTAAAAGGAAGATAGTTTTCTTCCAAACTGAAACACATTGTGGCAGTTGTTTGTGACATTTTTTGTTCAACTTCATAGTTTTAATCATACAAGATCAGGTTAATCCATCACCACACAATCCCGAGTTGTAACAACTCTGAGAAAGACAGCTTTTGAAAATATTATGGGAAAAGAAAAAATGCAGCATTTTCTGCTTTTCTAGCAAAGTCAAGTTTTACTTTCTGAGGCACTTTTATTTTGTTGTCTGCAAATGCTGTCAATTTCCTTTAGTCTAGAATTTGGTCGTTTGGTCAAGAGTTAATCCTTACACGATATAGTCCAATTTCAATGTAGCTTTCATAGGAGATAGACATAACCAAGAAGGTATGACTAATGGAGAAAAATGCATGATTAAAACAATTTCTGTTTTTTTTTTTAAGTTATTACTGCATCCAAATAAAGTATCTTGTACAAATCCTGTATAGTGAAGAGAAGGCCTTTAGAAGAAAAAAAGTATTAGCAAACACTTTCACAACGTTACAAAGCTGAGCATAAAATAATAAAAGATTACACTGAGCAAGCAGACCATTGAAAACTCATTTTGTACAAAATGACTTAATCTTATTAACTGTCACAACAAATAGTTAACCCTTTACCAGACGACAATTTTTTAGCCTTGTCTAAATTGAAAGCATTAATTTTGCAGATGACAATTTCAGTGTGGCTAAAATGGTACAATTTTTCTTGGATAGGGTTGAAAACATTGTGGGAAAAGGAGAAAATGCTGGTTACCAGCATTTCCTCCTTTTCCCACGATGTTTTCAAAAGGCTTCTATCCCAGGATCGCTAAAAGTCGGCATTGTGCGGTAAAAGGTTAAAGAAATATTTCATTCTTTTCTTTTTTTCAGTCTTTCACTTTTTAATCTTTCTATATTTCATTTAAAGTAGTTGTAACAAACATGCTTTTCCTGTATAATCGATGTAGACACAAGTTCAGTTTGTTTGTATTGGAGTTTAACACAGTCTTAACAGCTTAGGTCATATCATGGCAGACAGTGAACCCATGCATGTGTTAGTACTGACACAACTTTCTTTCCAACCCATCGATTACTTTTCTCGCATGCATCAGAGGTAAGAAATGAAAAATTACTTCGTTTTTGCATTAGTGGTTTATATTCTCTTCAAGTTAAAGGCGCGAATAGACTTTCTACAGGGACAAGGCGTAAAAAAAGTCAATGGCAACATAATAATCATATACAAAATACAATCAGTTGCAACGATCTGTACTAATGGAGGCACATTTCAGTGCAATGCAGTATCTAGTAAGTTTATTCAAGCTTTTATTTCTCACTTTTTATTCCTGCAATAGGTTGTTATAGGTTTTGTGTATGCTATGGGCACCGTATCTGTCCTAACAATACATGTCCTAGTAATGCACTGTCTTACTAGACTTTTTCATTTTTTACCAAATATGCATAAGTGCTCAAAGAGAGACAACTCTATCAGACTGGCGATTTGGTTATTATAAGTTTTACGAACAAGAGCCAGGTATTGCTATTTTATTCCTTATCCTGCTTAATAACGTCCGATAAAACTGTTAAGCTGACAGTAAATCCCCAAGTTTTGCTATTTCAAAGGTATTTTTTGAGCAAATATATCTCGTTATCAGACAGTGTAGATCCAAGATCAGACTGCATGTTTTGTGCAGTCTGATCTTGAACTACACTGTCTGCAAAAGGTCAGTGAGTTGCGCTTAGCAGCCTAAGAGTTAAAGTTGTTAAATTGGATATAAATGTGCACCTGACAGGGTAGATTCAGGATTAGATGGCACAGCAGGTCCTGTATAGTCACATCTTAACTCTTTACCATACGACAAAAATTAAGACTAGTCCAAACTGAAAGCATTTGCAGACAACATAATAAATGTGATTCAAATTTCAAAGTTTGTTTTGGGATCGGTAGAAAACATTGTGGGAAAAGGAGAAAATGCTGGTAACCAGCATTTTCTCCTTTTCCCACAGTGTTTTCAAAAGGCTTCTTTTTCAGGGTCGTTAAAAGTAGGGATTGTGTGGTAAAGGGTTAATTCACACCTTCCAGAAAAAGCAGCTAAGGCTGGGTTCAGGGCTTTGAATTTAATTAAAGTAATAAGAAAAACTTCCCCAAAAAAACAACTTCTTGGATATGGACATAATATTGTAAACTACATGTATAATTATGTATCCCCCCGTCAGGGCCGGGAGACATATTGTTTTTCCCTGTGCGTCTGTCTGCCTGTCTGTCTGTCTGTCCGTCACAATCGTGAAACATAACTCTGGTTTGTATATTTTTTATTTCCCTTAATTATTTTCCTTACTCATTTTACGTACAATTTCTTGTAAGCTCTATAACTCGAAAACCGTTAGAGATATCTTGATAAAGCTTCATACATTTGTAGAGCACAATGAGATGATGTGTCATGCACAAGAACCATAACTCTGGCTTGTATATTTTTTGAGTTTTTTCCCTTTGATAATTTTCTATACAATTAAGTGGCCGCTCCATAACTTGAAAACCGTTTCAGATATTTTGATGAAACTTCATACATTTCTGAATACCAAAAAGGGGGGGAGACATCTGTTTTTTTTGTAGAAAAACAAGTTCTAGTGATAATTAAAGTTTATGTTTGTATTTTGGAATTTTACTATTTGCCTCAATGGTATCAGTATCATTTTCTGCTCAGTGTGTAAAAAATCTATCTATGAAGAAAATGGATAATTGTGTAACTCATGCTTTAAAAGCAAATGAGCTGTGAAATTAATTTTTGTACCTTTGCTTTTGTACCCTTTACCAACCCTTAACCGTTTACCAAACAATTTTAACAACCCTGAAAGAGAGGCCTTTTGAAAACATTGTGGGAAAAGGAGAAAATGCTGGTAACCATTTAAGAGACAATTTCCTTTATTTCCACGCATTCAATTTGTTGTCTGCAAATGCTTTCAATTTGAACTGGTCTAAAATTTTTCCATCTGGTAAAGAGTTAACTGAAGGACCATATGGTTCTGTGACTCTGAGGATGAAGTCATAGTAAGACTAAGAAAAATTGCTGGTTTCAATGACTCTGAGGAATAGGGCTTTTCTTTTTGAAGACAGCTTAGAAAAAGGATAAAATGCTGGCAACAAGCTTCTGATTTGTCTGAGTGGAAAATTAGGGAGATTTGAGGATAAAGGCAAACTTCGGCCAATTGACTTTACCAGACAACAAAATTTTAGTCTTGTCAAAATTGAAAGCACTGATAATGAAGAAGTCATATTTACTGTGGCTTAAAATGATGGAAGTTGTCTTTAATAAGGTCAAAAACATTTTGGGTAATGGAGAAAATGCTGGTTACCAGCATTTTCTCCTTCACCCACAATGTTTTCAAAGGCAGTCATCCTTAGGGTCTTTAAATTACTGGAAATTTTGGTCACATGTTGATATAAAAATACATTGATCTTAGAGGGAAAACAGTGAAACAAATACAGATCTTTCAATAATAGACTTTTGCCCTTTCTCATATTTTCAAAATTGAATTTGCATGAAAGTGCGTCAGCACTAGAATTACTGCATTTTATTTTTTGTACTGTGGGAGGCGTTGGAGCACAAAAAGAAACAATAATTTTCGTTGGTAGAACTTTTAAACCCCAATAGTGCCAGGCACAACTTTTCTTGCTTTTGCAATTTTTGCAGACAGTGTAGATCAAGATCAGATTGCATAAAATGTTTAATCTGATTATATATTTTATTCAATTTCTGGTATTTTTGTTGCAGTGTATAAAAAATGAGCACTTTGCTTTGACATTGTTTAACCATTTCTTACAGACTTCAAATATCTGTGGCATTCATTTTGCACTGTATTGGGTTACATAAATTTTGCTTTTTTGCACCTTGGTTTATCAACTTCATTTAATCAGTTGTAGAATTTTTGAAATTTCAGTGAGCCTCCCTTGAAATAAATGTTCCTGTGTGGCATAGTGGTTATAGTAGTTGATTCACAATCTGGAAGTCCTGAGTTTGGTCCTCACTAAGTGTAACATTAGTTTCTGGTGTGGAAAAGGCAATGCAGAACCCTCCAGCCAAAAACTGGTGAAATTTAGGAAATATATAAATGAGTGAGTTGTGGTCACATATAATTGAACAGATTTGTTATTACCAGGGAAATTAGTCAATTAAACCCTTGAAACTAAAAATTGTATTGAACATGCTTTATGCATTCACCATCAAGCAAACTGGATGCTACATAAATTTGTAATGGTTAATTTGCATACCACAAAACAATGCATGAGCACAGGAGGAAAGATTATGTTTAACAAACCACTTACATGACAAAAACAATAGTTATCTATCCATTTTTGTTGCCACAAGCATTATTATGCCCCCCTTCAACAAAGTGGGGGTATATTGCTTTGCTAATGTCGGTCGGTCCGTCGGTCCGTCGGTAGACCTTACCTTGTCCGGATGATAACTAGACACAGAATTGACCTAGGTTCGTCAAATTTGGCACAGACATGCGTCTCGGAGTGTAGATGATCCCTATTGATTTTGATGTCAATCGGTCAAAGGTCAAGGTCACAGTGACCGTCAACATGTTGATATATAGACCTAACCTTGTCTGGATGATAACTAGACACAGAAGTGACCTAGGTTCGTCAAATTTGGCACAGACGTGCGTCTTGGAGTGTAGATGATCCCTATTGATTTTGAGGTCAATTGGTCAAAGGTCAAGGTCACAGTGACCGTCAACATGTTGATATATAGACCAAACCTTGTCCGGATGATAACTAGACACAGAATTGACCTAGGTTTGTCAAATTTGGCATAGACATTTGTCTCAGAGTGCCGATGATCCCTATTGATTTTGAGATTAATCCATCAAAGGTCAAGGTCACAGTGGCCTTCAACTTAATGATATTTAGACCTAACCTTGTCCAGATGATAACTAGACACAGAATTGACCTAGGTCCTTCAAATTCTGTACAGTTATTCATCTTGGAGTGTAGATGATCCCTATTGATTTAAAGGTTAATCCGTGAAAGGTCAAGGTCACAGTGACCACCAGATGATTCAGGGCCCGCGCTGCCATTGGCCACTTTTGAGCCATTTGCTAAAAGAAAATTAAAGTGTCTCAAAAATCATCATGTGGCTCAACTTGTGGCTCCAACATTTTATTTGCGTATTATCGGGGACGTAGTAAGCATCGAAGTTGACTGGGAAAAAGCGGAAGTCGAACGCGCGTGTCGAAAAGAAAATCGATAACCCAGTCTGTGTATTGGTGACTGTTTACAATCTTGTATGTATACACACGGCGGTGTGTATAATTATGTGAACTGTTGACAGATTATCACGTTTAACAATTGAAGTGGGCTATAAATCAAAAAGACGACATCGATATTTCCCAATCAATTCTTTTGATATCAGTTTATGAACCGTGCCACTTCCTGTATCAATGTGGCAGTAGGGGGGCATGACTGTTTTACAAACAGACATCTTGTCTTTCTTTTCAAGCAATGCTTTCTGCATTTCTCTGCTGCAAGGTACAAAAAGCACTGGGTGTTAAGTGAATACGGTCTTATTTTTTATTCCACCAGAAAATTCTTAACTCTTTAGCGAACGACAAAATTTTAGACTGGTCCAGATTAAAAGCACTTGCAGACGACAAAATAAACGTAACTCAAAAATTGAAATTTGTTTCCAGCATGGTAGAAAACATTGTGGGAAAAGGAGAAAATGCTGGTTACCAGCATTTTCTCCTTTTCCCACAATGTTTTCAAAAGGCTTCTATCTCAGGGTCGTAAAAACCAGGGATTGTTTGGTAGAGGGTTAAGGGGCTTCAGGGTTGGTAAAAGGGACCAAGAATACTGACATGCTGTTTAATTCCATGGTTTTTGTCTGCTAGCAAATCTAATGATATAACCATCCATATTTATTCTCATAAATTGTTAGAAGGTAAAAGTGCACCTGTCAGCCAGTTAATTGACTCTTTACCAGACAACAAAACTTTATACTAGTCCATTTTGAAAGCATTTGCAGTTGCAGACAACAAATGAAATATGGCTTAAATAACAGGGTTTTATCTTTTAAAGTGAGAAAGCATTGTTGGAAAAAAGAGAAAATGCTGGTTACCAGTATTTTCTCCCATAATCACAAATTTTTCAAAAGCCCTCTTCTTCAGGGCCTTTGAAACGGGGGATTGATATTGTAAATGGTTTATTTCATTTCTTCAAAAAAGCGGAAAGAATGAAAATCCAAATATATTGAAAATCCTGAGCTATGTAGCAAGGAAATTTCTCAAATATCATACTCAATAGTGCAGTCTGTTGTCCTGTACACAGGAAATAAAGAACTAGTAACATTGCAGTTACCATTTTAAGGCCTTTTTTTGCCAGGAGATTTCACAAAATAGTGAATAGATAGGGATCACTAGATGCAAGACCAGATTGCATGTTCTTTACATTCTACTAGAGATTGAGTTTTAGACTAGTCTGAATTGTTAGCATTGCAGACTGCAAATCAGTTCTGGGTTGAATTGTGAAATTTGTCTCTGACTAGGTAGAAAAAATTGTAGGAAAAGGAGATATTGCTGGTTACCAGCATTTTGTCCTTTGCAGACTGCAAATCAATTCTGGCATGAATTCTGGGATTTGTCTCTGATAGGATAGGAAAAATTGTAGGAAAGGAGAAATATGCTGGTTAACAGCATTTTCTCCTTGTCAAAGAGTGTTTTCAAAAGCCTTTTTCTCTAGGGTTTTTAGCTCCACAGGTAAAAGGGTAGAGTTTTATGTCGTGGCCCAAAGTTTCTTGTGCATCCATCTGTCTGTCTGTCCGTGTGTAACTTTTTATTTCAAACGTCTGTTTTGCTGAAACTACCTGTCTAATTTTGATGAAACTTCACAGAAGTTTTCCTGCCATGGCTCTCTCTGTAGAATTTTGTCCAAGAACTTGATTCCAATGAAAAGTCTGGTTGCCATGGCAACAAAACTGAGAAATATTGAAAATCTTTTAAAAATCTTCTGCAGAGCCCCAGTAGCTCAGTCGATAGCGTACAGGACTTGAGAACAGGAGGTCGCTGGTTCAATTCCTGGCTCAGCCAATTTCTTTTCGAGGATTGATGATAGTCATTGTGACAGGATGCATTCCTTTCTCACTGCTGACCATTGTTTTGACAATGGTTATGTGGGAAAGCAGCCAGTGGCTTGTGACGAGGACTGGTAAAAGAAACTCCAAGAAAGCATGGATAGGTGCTCTGTCTGCCGTGATATAACTGAAATGATGTTGAAAATGGCGTTAAACACCATACAATCAATCAGTCATTAAAAATCTTCTTATCAGAAATTATAAGGCCTAGGGCTACCAAATTTATTATCATCTAATAGACCTCTACCAATGTTTTTGAAAATACAGCCCTGGAGTCAAAATTGGTGCTGTCCTGGGGGTCACAAGTTTTACATTGGCTTATACTAGAGTGCAAACATTTATAAATCTTTTTTTTTTCTACATCATAAAGTGTAGGGCTACCAAATTTTGTATGTGGCTTCATCTAGTAGACTTTTATAAATATTAATCAAATTATAGCCCTGGGGTCAAAGTTGCCCCGCCCCAGGGGTCACTAGTTTTACTCGGGCTTATACAGTGAAAACTTCAAAAATCTTTTTTATCCTGTGAGGCCTAGGGCTACTAAATTTGGCATGCTGCTTCATATATAGTACCTCTACGAAGATTGTCTTATTTATAGCCCTGCGTCAAAACTGGCCCCACCATAGGGGTCACAAGTTTTACATGGGCTTATAAACTGAAAACTGAAAGAATCGTTTGGTTTCCTACTGTAAGGTCTAGGCTTACCACATTTTTTATGTAGCTTCATTTAGAGGAACAGTTGCAAGATTGTTAAAACTATAGCCCTGGGGTAACAAAGGCTTTAATAGTGAAAAACTATAGAAATCTTCTTGAAGTACATGAAATTACTATGACTTAAATTTAAGTATACTGATCAAGGGAAATAGCTCCTGTTAACACAGATAAATATTTTGTTCACTTTTACCTCCCTTGATTATCAAAATGCATTATTACAAGATTGGTGTTGGGTATTCAAGTTTTTTTGCAAAGAAAGTGTTCAGTTTTTAGCAAGAGTGATTTATTTTGATGTTTATATCCTTCAGTCTTTCATTTTTCTGTTCCAGAACTTTCCCGTTCATGCCATTGAAAAAATGTTTTCTGCTTTTAAGATTTGGAAATCTTCTTATGAAACCTCTGTTCTTTATAGTTCATTGGTATTTGGTGTGAATGATAGTTGAGTAGACCTTTTTGTAGTCAATGACATAAGTTTTGCCTTTTTTTTTTTCTTTCTGGCAATGCCAGTTAAGTGCATGATACATTCATTTAAAAGGCAGTGGAGCATTACAGTGCCGTCATGGCCCTCTTGTTTAAACACATAATTTTTTTGTTAAGGGTTAAAAAGGGAAAATGTGGAAATAGCAATTGTATAACCCAATTAGAAATTATTATTGTTATTATGTAGCACAAGTATGGTGTCATTAAAGTTGGTATTTTGTGCTCATTCTTAGAACTTTGTTCAACGTTTCCATTACTTTTTATGACCTTCTCAAGTTTTACATAAAGTATCTTTTGAGGTCTCTACTTACCCTTTCAACGCCGTTGAAGACATAAAGTAGCTTTTTGGGCGGTGTAATGTCATGCTTTGTCTGCCTCTTGATCAGGGTCCGTATTCACTAAAGAATAATCTTTGTCTTATTATAGATTTACAAAGGAACGAAAGATTGGATTTGGTATACCAAATGATTTAGCTTAACAAAACTTGCATTACTTTCAAATTTAGAAAATTCTTGAGAATACCACCAAGAATGTTCTAAAGAATCGTTGGTGAATATGGACCCAGGGTGAATAAGGACCCAGGCCTCTATAACTCTTTACCATCTCCTATTTTCACAATGTTTTCAAAGCTTTCTTCAAAGGCTTGTTAAGACTCGGGATTGTTTGGTAAAGGGATGGTTCCCAGTTTTTTAAAGGTATACTTTATCCTTGTTCTAATTGCACTGTTTCCAGTCTGGTCGTGATCTACACTTTTTGCAAAAACCCATCAAATTGTAGGAGCATGTTAATCCTTTACCACACAATATCAAGTTTTAATTGTCGTAGCACTGGCGTCTGTGTAGTCTTCATGCAAAAACTTTTGACATTTTGTAATATCTCTGTTATTACTGAAGATATTTACTTCAAACTTTGACAAGTTGTTAATTATCAAAAGGGGAACTCATACAACAGAAGTAATTAACCATAGAATTATTTTTACACAGTTATGACCCTTTTTCAACTTAGAATTTTCATTGAAAATCAAGCACTTGCAGCTGAGCATTGGCACCTGCATGTGGTGCTCTTGTCTCCTTTTCTCACAATGTTTTTCTACCCTTTCAGAGACAAGTTCCATCATTTGAGTCTTATTTCATTTGTCATCTGCAAATGCTCTCAACTTGGACGAGTCTTAAAATTTATCGATTGGTAAAGGATTAAGAGCATAACAGTAACACATGGATGTTGTCGTTTAACTTGATGGAAATAATCAGCATGTTTGAAATTTATCTACCAACCTTGTCAATCATCTGTCCAGTAAACCCATGTTTATTGCTCTGTCATAAAGATGTTTTTTAAACACAAATGGAGGGCCAAGCAGGTTGGCCAAGTTTGCTTTGTGGAAAGTATAGATCAAAATCAAACATTGTTGGATAAGGTGAAAGTGCTGTTCACCAGAGTTTTCTCCTTTTTACTCTTTCAAAGTCAAATTTATACCATCATATTTGAGCTTCCAATAGTGAAATTTTAGTCTTCTGGTAACTCTTTACGAAATGACAAAATCTCGGACTTGTCCAAATTCAAAGCATTTGCAGACAATAAACTATGTGTGGATTAAATGATGGAATTTGTCCTTGAAAGATTTGTGGGAAAAGCAGAAACTGCTGGTTACCACTATTTTCCCCTTTTCCCATGATATTTTCAAAAGCTTTTATTCTTCAGGGTTGCTAAAACTGAGGATTGTGTGGTAAAGAGTTATAAGAGTTAAAAGTAAATAGCATAGATACATCAAGTAATTTTTTTACAACTCTACCAATCCTTTCAATCCTGTTGAAGAGCTGGAGCACCAGCACCAGGATGTGGTGCTCTTGCGATTCTGATTTAGGGTGTATGAATTTTAATGGCTCATTTAAATCCATTGCCATATAATCCTAAGTTTTAACAACACTGAAGAAGACTTTTGAAAACATTGTGAGAATAGTAGGAAATGCTGGTAACTAACATTTTCTTCTTTTCCCCACTATGTTTTCTACCCTATCAAAGACAGAAATTATCATTTGAGCTACATTTTTTTGTGTTGTCTGCAAATGTTTTGAACTTTGTTTGGTCCAGAATTTGTCGTTTAGTAAGGAGTTTTAAATTTCTATCTAAAGATAAATTATAATAATTAGGGCATGTAATCCATAGGTCTGGAATCCCTTAAAGCCTTTTATTGTCCAATCCTTTGTTTTGATGACCCTGAATTAGGGGCTGTTGAAAAAATCATGGGAAAAGGAGAAAATAATGGTATCAGTATATATTCTACCCTTTCGAAGACAGTTTCTGTCGCTGAGTCAGGCTTAAAAAGTCTAACATGTTGTGGTCTTGTATGATAGACTTCAGTCCAAACTCTAAAAAAAGAAAATAAGTTGTATTTCTAAATTTGAGTTTGACAATTTTATTGAAAGTGTTATTATGGCAAATCATGCATTATGCTGTTTTATGACTGAATGAAGGAAAAAATATAATCCATGTGATTATAATATAACTTATAATAAAATGAATACTCCCTCAGTCACAAAAATGCTCATAATTTTCATGAAGATTTGACATGTGATCAAACTGATAAAAAAAATTAATGAAATATTTCCGTTTTTATGAAATGACTACTCTCTCATGACAAAAATACACATATTTCATGAACATTTTGACAGGGGATCAAGTGATAATAAAGGAATGAATTAAATAATTCCTGTTTTATGATATCATAGAAACTTTATCATGATTACATAATTGCTTTGGAAACACTCCACAATAAGTCCTGGTTATTCAAAGAAACAGAAATAGTGGAATCTCTAGAGTACTTCTGCATTTTATAATAGGCCAACAATCCTTACCTCCCCACATACAACAGTCATCACATGTTTAAACACTTTATCAGACAACAAAATTTTAGACTTGCATGTCCAAATTGAAAATATTTGCAGATGAAAAAGTAAATGTGACTCAAAAACTGAAACTTACTCTTTGAATGAGAAAACATTGTGGGGAAAACGAGAAAATGCTGATTACAAGCATTTTCTCCTTTTCTCACATTTTTTTCAAAGGTCATTTTCCTAAAGGTTGTTATAACTCAGGATTGTGTTGTAAAGTAAACTCTTTACCAGACAACAAATTTTAGACTTTTCCAAATTGAAAATATTTGCAGACAAGATATCAAAATTAATGTGACTAAAAATGAAAGGATTTATCTTTGATAGGGCCAAAAACCATGGCGGGAAAAAGAGAAATGGCATTAACCAGCATTTTCTGCTTTTCCCACAATGTTTTCAAAAGCTGTCTTTATCAGGGCTGTTATAAATTGAAATTGGCAAAGGATTATTTGATATCAAAATTTTTCTATATCATTACACCATAAAACAATTTCAGCCGATAACTTTGAAAAAAATGCTTATAAATGGTTGATAAACATAAATGAGGGTTTTGTACATAAACATGTGAAAACATTGTGGATAAAGGAAAAATTGCTTGTTACAAGCAATTTCTGCTTTTTACCACATTGTTTTAAAGGCAGTCTGCTGCAATACTGAAAAAAGCTTGTATGCTGGAGGTGAGGAGGTCTATTGGGCTGCAATCTGGGGCTATCAAAAGTTAATTAATGTTTATGCAAGAACACCCAGAAAAATGAGATACAAAGTCTAAATTTGTATCCCTGCCAGAATATTTTGCCAGGGATGATCTCAAGTTATCACCACTCAACCCAATGGTAACTTCTCTAGAGCATGGATTTTGGACCCTTCCAATTTCATGAAATCAAAGGATAAAGAGATAAAATGTTGCGTAATTTAATATGATAATTGGGATAATCCAGAAATACATTGAAAATGTAAGAATTTTGATGATTTGCAACAGGTTGTTCCAAAAAGACATGACTTCTTGTGATAACAATAAGTTTCAGTTTAAAATATGAAAAAATGAAATTGAGGGGTGTGTTCAAGAAAACATTGTGACATGCACAAAAGTTACTCTTGATGAGCTATTTCTCCATTTGTCATAGTGTGGCCAGAGGACTTCTGTGATTAATTCATCAAATGTGTATATTTCTTCTTCTTAATTCTTACCAGATGACAAAAACTTTGGACTTGTCAAAATTGAAAGCATTTGCAAAAGATAGATGAAATATGGCTAAAATTATGGAATTTCAAAGAGTAGAAAATATTGTTGGAAAAGGAGAAAATGCTAGTTATCAGCATTTTCTCCTTTTCGCACATGTTTTCAAAAGTTTTATACTTCAGGGTCAGTAAAACAAGGGTATGTGTGGTAAAGGGTTAATAGATTTGACTGTTACTACAAAACATTATGTAACATGGGAAAAAAATCTAATAACCAGCATTTTCTCCTTTTCCTGCAAAATTGTCAAAAGCCTCTGTCCTCAGGATCCTTAGAACATGAACTATTTGGTAAATGGATAACTCATGATGACATGACACAGTTATCTTCCCTTGATTATACAATCATGAATTGCTGAAATAGCATAATAGTTTGGGCATCTGCCTGTGATATGGGTAGAGATCTTTTCAAGCATTGTGAGAAGAGGAGAAACTGCTGGTTACCAGCATTTTCTCCTTTGCCCCAGTACTTTCAAAAACCGTCTTTCTTGTGTTTGTTTAACCCTCTCAAATAACAAATTTCTAGACAGGTCTGAATTGAAAACATGTGCAAATGACAAATCGAATATTGCTCAAATGGTGAGAAATGTGTTGGTTAGGAGAGAAAATGTTGTGGGAAAATGAGTAAATGCTGTTTACCAGCATTTCTCCTTTCCCACAATGTTTTGAAAAGGGTTTTTCCTCAGGATAGTTAAAGCACGGGATTGTTTGGTAAAGGGTTAAATACCATGTCATGATGGTTTGGGTTACAAAAAGTACCACTGTTGCTTCAAAATCAGAAAAGTTTCTGTATAATTATTTTTTTAGTTTTTTTTTTTGGTTTTCCACCTGAAATCTTATTAAAAGAATGCTTCTTGCAACATAATAGCTTTGATCTGGTGGCCTAAATGATAATGAATTCTTGTCTGTACACAGGAGATACGCATCATTTAAATGATTTGAATCATGCCCTGGTACTTAATTCTGTACCAGATGACAAAATTCGAGATTTTTCCAAATTAGAAGCATTTGTAGATGACAATTTGAATGCTGGCATTCAAATGTTAGGATTTGACTTTTGCTGGTTACCAGCATTGTCTTCTTTTCCCACAATGTTTTCAAAAGCTTTGTTGTTAAATAATGGAATTGTTTGGATTAATATCAGTATGTTGGTTGACTTTTTGTGTTATTTATTTGAATTGAGTTTCATGAAACTTTCAATACTTTTTGTTGTCATATATTTACTGTGACAATCCACTTGTTCACATTTTATCTGGGCCTCACCAATACTTTGGAGGGACTGAACTGTGCATTGCCTAAGAACTTGTTGACCTGACCAGCACCTACAATACTGTGCTGGTACTTGCAGGTGTGCCTTTCTAAGGATCCGCTTACATGACCAGCATGGTCAGTAGGGATCAAACCAGGATTTCCAGTCTACAAAGTCAATAGCTTAGCCTTCCAGCTGTGGTGGTACCCCTTGTTGCTTATCTCTATACCATGCGGCAAACTTTTAGACTGACCCAAATTGAAAGCATTTGCAGACGACAAATTGAATCTAGCTCAAATAATAATACATGTCTTACATTTAGAAAATATTGTGGAAAAAGGAGAAAATGCTGGTTACCAGCATTTTCTCCTTTTCCCACAAATGTTTTCAAAAGGCTTCTCTCTCAGAGTCATTAAAACTCGGAATTGTGTTGTAAAGGGTGAAGGACTTACAGGGGAAAACTTACAATGTTTTTGTGTTGGATTCAAACAAAATATACCTCCCATTTAAGATCTTGAGATAGTTTGTGATACATTTTGTAAAAGCACAAGCTGTATTGAGGATGAATATCATTTTGTACTTGATGAACATTAAGGAAACCTGATATGATCTTGTTATTTGAAAACTTTAATGACAATTTTCATTGATGGCCATTATCGTTTTCCTGTTGGTCAGCATTAATGGAATAAATGGCTTTGAGTAGACTTTGCACTTTCCTCTTTATGATTTGTTTGTTTGTGCTTATACTTGTTGGTGGTATATTTCAGAAAGGAAGCAATTTGAAAAGGGTTGGTTATTGTGAGAGAGTACATTATATTTTAGCATTATATTGATAAAATACCAATGATTTAGTCATTATAGAAAAAGACATAATGTTTGTCATGTGCTCAGGATTTTAAGTCTTTGATTGATGCAAGCTTATCATATCAGGGTTTTCCAGTGCAGTCTGATCGTAATCTGTCTGAAAGAGACTATGCTGCATTTTGCGTGCATCAGGTTAAAAAAATCCAATGGTGTCTATAAATTATTTGAGCTGGGAAAAGTGTCTTTGCATTCATTTTAAGTTGCTTTTGCAAACAGTGTAGATCAAAATCATACTACACATTCTGTGCAGTCTGATCTTGGATCTACACTCTCTGCTACTTTATTACATATTCTGTCATAAACAACATCGAAATGACAGTATTTTGGATGTTTTTCATAATTGAAAAAGGCCTCTCATTTATTCAATACTCTTAGGGTTGATGCATCTTTCTAATACATTATACCAAGCAAGTCGTTGCATAATATTGCAAAATCTTTTGGTAGAACAGTCCTTTGACATACAGAAAATTGACCAATAGCAAAAAAATTTTTGACTGCACTGGCTCATACGAGTTGACACTTTTTGCAGGTGCAAACCACCTTTTCACAGAGTATGAGTCATTTTGTACTTTACAGCTAATGATGATCAAAACACTGTTTATTGAAAAAAAGATCATAACATGAGTTGGAGGACAAAGGAAGCAATTTCTGAATACGAGTCTAGACCAAACTTTTTTGTTTCAGTTTTATATCTACTACAATACAGGTTATAAATAAAAATCAAAACTCTAGTGGCATCAGATAAAAAAAGTCAAAATGGCGTTTCACGTGGCCAATCTTGATTTCAATCTTTCTTTATTGTCATTTTATTGTAAATCATACACATTAGCCATTGGTTTATGGACTGTTGGTGTCCAATAAGCAACACCTTTTTAGATTTGCAACTTACAACAATGAAGGGGTGCGTGACAAGAAAAAACTGGGGTGTGTGGGGGAGGAAATATTTGTTTAGAAATTGTTGATATTTCTTGATATTTATTTTGTGTTTGTTCTGGTTGGTTGATATAATCATTTCTCACATGTTACGAACCGGTTCAGGCGTTGTTTCAAAGTTGTTTTTGGTTTGTTTTCTTTACCTCCAGTGAAAGCAATTATCGGTTTATGTGCATGCAAGGTACATTCCTATAATTCATAAACACATCTTTACTATAAAAGGCCTTTTTGCTGATTTTGGCATTTACCAAAACCGCAGTAAAATGTTAGGTTCCTAAGGGGGTGAAGTCTGGGCTAAGTTCCTAGATTTCCTAGGAAAGGAAAGAATTAATTGGAACTTTGTCAGAGTTCTGAAATATCACAGTCATGTGCTTTTTAATGATTTTCTAGTAATTTTAAAATAAAGTTTCTATGTTTGCTTCTCATGGATTATGGCTAACAAGTACCAGTAACTAGTAGATTGGAACTTTTTACAAGAGTTGCCTATAGGACAGTGCAGATCAAGATCAGACTGCACATTCTGTGCAGTCTGATCTTGATCTTCACTGTCCGCAGGTGCTGAGTTTAGCTCAGTGGCCTAAGGGTTAACTGCAAATATATTTTGGTAAAAGAAACAAAATGGTTTACACTGTGTGAGGTAAAAGGGTTGAATCGTAAAGCAGCTGTTCCTAAAACATCAGAACATTCAGCTAATTGCAAAAATATGTAGTAAAATAACAAGTAAAAATACATTGAAAAGATACAAAGTCATCCAAAAACTCCATCAAAACATGTCAGCAGTTTAACCCTGAGTGCCACTGTAGACACTGTTTTAGACTATGCAGATTAAGATTAAATTGCATAAAATGTGCAGTCTGATCATGGATCTATTTGATGAGGGTTTGCTAGATTTTCTAGCCAAATAAATAGATTGCAGTACCTTGATCTTTTTGGCTCAGCTGTTTTTGAAGAAAACAATGAGTTTAATAATAATTGTCATAGCCCTGATGTCTTGTGCATTACTGGTTTGCAAAAACTGACATTGTGCAATATCTATGTTTTTACTGAAGATGTTTACTTGAAACTTGGACAAGTTGTTAACTATCAAAAGGGAAACTCATAAAACAGCCAGGTAACCATCAAAATATTTTTGATGCCCCTTTTTTGACTTAGAATTTTCACTGAAAATCAAGCAGCTGCAGCCAAGTGTTGGCTCCTGCATGCAGTGTTCATGTTTAATCTAGCTTAAAGTCTTAACCTGATGACAAAATTACAGACTTGTCCATTATGGAAAGCATTAATTGTGCAGAAAAGAACTGGACATGGTGGTTGACATTATGATTGGATTTGTCTTGGAAAGTCAGAAAGCTTTGTTATAGCTAACAAACATAATCTTCTCTTTGTCCCACAATGGGACAATATGTTTGGAAGAGGGTTAACTTTCCACTAGACAACAAAGTTTTACGCATTTCCTTACTGGAAGCAATTGCCAACAAGAAACTTAATGTGGCCTTCGGATTGTAAAGTAGTTATGTGGTCTCTTTCTTTATTAGATATTTCAAGGGTCTGGTGATATCCAGTGGTGTTTCATTTTTCACTTTTTTTTGATAGCTTGTTTTATTGTAAGAAATAGCAGACAGGTATGGGGTTATTATTTTTCTGTCCAGTAGCTTTAGACATTATTCTGATAGAGTTGAAAATGGAAAACTTTTGAAACAGTGTGACAAAAGCACTTTGAGTCTCCTTTTATCTCTCTCACGTTTCTATTTGGCACCCTGTTAAGCTGGTTATCATCTGAAAATAAAGAATCAGTGGAATTTAAAAAAATCCTGCAAAGTATTTCCATGTTTTAAATTTGGAAAAGTCTGATTTTGCATCCCATGTTTTATAGACTCTTAAGATGGATGTTTTTTTTCTCCTTTTCCTACAGTGTGTTTGACCCTTTAATAGACAGATTCCAAAAGCACATAATGCTGATTTTAGCATCTTTAAGACTTAAATATTTTATAGATTAAGGTCTACGGCCCTTAACTCTCATATTAAAAGACAGAAGCTGCCGAGATTAGCCGAATAGCCTTTACGAAAACGTTGATGTTACACGATATTTACTAATGAGTTAGGGGTCGAAGACCTTAAGTTGCAAGCATCTACATCAGTTTTCAAAGATGTTACAATTACCCATTATGAATTCTTTAACCCTTTACCAAACAATCCAGAGTCTTAACAACTCTGAAGAAGGGGCCTTTTGAAAACATTGTGGGAAAAGAAGAAAATGCTGGTAGCCAGCATTTTCTTCTTTTCCCACAATGTTTTCTACCCCTTGAAAGAGAAATTTTATATTTTGAGTAACATTTAATATGCTAATGGACAAAAGTCTTGTCCGATCTACAAACGAGATAATATTTTCTTTTTTGGTACGTGCAGCAAAATAAAAATGGTATCGTAGGAAAGAACAAATTATAACACATGCAATGATAACATTTTTTATGGAATTCAGATCTCTATTTCCGGTGCATTAACCTTGTAAAGTTGGACACCATTAATTGGGAAGTCACAATTGCTACAGCAGGTTAAATCAATAACGAGTGTGACCCCCATTAACCCGAATGACTTTGGTGCACCTTTTGCGCATTGAGCCAACAAGGCTGTGTAGAAATCTGACTGGAAGCTGGTTCCATTTGTCAGTAATTGCCTGTCTTAATTGTAACTGTTGTATGTTGTTCACGTTTGGTACCCTGATCTTGCATTTTATGTAATCCCACACGTGCTCGGGTTATATCGGGCGATAACGCAGGCCATGGTAACGTTTCAACATTGTTTGCGACTAAGAAGTTGCGTCAGCCTTGCAGCATGGGGACGAGCGTTGTCCTGTTGTAAACAGTACCTGGATGAGCAACAATAAATGGTAACACAATCGGCTGCAAAACTTGACCAATGTAATGCTGCGCAGTAAGACCGCGACCATGTCCTCGCCCAAAGTCAAGGAACATGATCTGAGTTTTATGATGGCAGGTAAACCCTGCCCAAACCATGACGCTTGGTCCACCCCAACAGTCAATCTCGACAACACATGGGTCCGTAAACCTCTCTATGGTGTGTCGGTCGCTAGAATCAACACTGAATCTACACTCATCGGTAAACAGAACTGTTTGCCATTGGTTTAACCGCCATCTACGATGACGAAAAGCCCATTGCCTCCACAAACGTATTTCGTGCGGTATCATTTGGAACGGCAAAATGATTACGTAAAAGTGTAAGTTGAATGTGCCGATCCTGACGTAAGGTCATAACACGGCGCCATCCAGAGCATGGAAGATCTGCAACGGTCCCGTGTGCTGCGAACTTTTGGCTTAAACACTGAATAGTTTTTTCATTCACCCCAAATTGACGGTGTGTGGCTGTTGCACCAGCCTCAAGCTGGCCGATTACGCACGCACGCTGCTCATTTGAAAGCTTCATTTTTTTTTTTTTAGAAAACTCAATGATCAATGAAAAATTTTGAAGTCTTTCGATTGGAATATCAATAGAGAACGTGTTTTGATAAACAATTTTATCACGATATCCTCGATACTGTATACATGACGGTGCACGTGAAAAACGTTGCCGGCACTGAATCTCGATTGTTCAGTGCGTCGATGACTATGAAATTTGATAAACCGGTTTAAAAAGAAAGCAATATAAAGTAGGCCAAATTTCAAGGACATTGCTTAACAGGTTTCAAAATAGTATAGGAATCCCCAACCGGACAAGACTTTTGTCCTTAAATGCAAATGCTTTCAATTTGGACCAGGCTAAAATTTTGTTCTTTGGTAAAGTGTTGAACTCATATACGGTAAACTAAATATGAAAAAAAATGATGAGGGAAAAAAACAAAGACAAATCTAAAATTAACTGTTAAATTACCCCCTATCAATTTGACATAAACAGTGTTCCTTGCTGAAAGAGTTAAAGCACCTTGCAGACAAGTTTTTCCTGCCCTTTCAAATATGAATTCATTTCTCTGTGTCAGATATAGAAAAAAATGGATTGAAAATGTCTAACTCTTTTATCAAAATCTTTTTTTTTCACATGTTCTTTTTTTCTATCCTTAACTACAGTGATTTTTTTTTTGGCCTGTAGAATGTCTATGGAACTATTAAATCAAAGTGCTGGAAGTACTGAAAAAATTGTTTGGTTTTCAGGAGAATTTGAAATGCGATACATAATTAGCCACGAGTGATTGATGCCAAATTTTCCCTGTTCTCAACGGGACATAACCTTTTATCAAACAATCCTTTTGTTTATGACCAAAAGGAATAAAGCTTTTGAAAACATTGTGTGAATGGCAGAAATTCAAAAGTAAAAACCAAATAATTACTTATAATATGGAGCAAGAAATTAGATCAAAGTACATTGTAATAGTGTTTCTAATAAAACATTTCCAGCTGCATGAAACAGTTTTACCTTTTGCCACTATGTTTTAGAAAAGTGGTATGCTGCGACTTGAAAAATGTAATTTGCGGGAGGTGATGATTTCCCTATTCCCATAATGCTCCACTTATCAGCAACCAGTGAGTTCATTCAGAAACAGGTTGGATGTAACATGAATGAATAAAGACATACATTCTTTTGATTAACTCTTCTCCACACAATCCCAACATTGAATGACTCTGAGGGATATGGCTTTTGAAAATATCGTAGAAAAAGGAGAAAATGCTGCTAACTAGCATTTTCTCCTTTTCGAACAATATTTTCTATTTGTCCAAAGTATAAGTCATCGTATTAGCCAAATTAAATTTGTCATCTGAATATGCTTTCTATTTCAACAAGTCTAAAATTTTGTTGTTTGGGAAAGAGTTAACTCTTTACCAAAGGACACGGCTTTTGACTCATTCAAAATGAAAGTATTTGTAGACAACTAAACAAATGTAGCTTTAGCAATAGAATTTGTGCTCAAAAGTGTCGAGAACATTGCAGGAAACAGCTGAAAAACACAGGTAACCAGCAATTGCTTCTTCTATCACATTTTTTTTTCGGCAGGATTGTTAAAACAGGGGATTTTGTGGTAAAAGGTTAAGTCTGTACTAGAGGAAAAGTTCAAGACTTGTTGTTGTTGAAAGTATTTGCAGTCAGTATGATGTAGCTCAAATGATGGGATTTTTTCCTTTAACAGGATGGAAAATATTGAGACGAAAGGAGAAAATGCTAGATACTAGTATTTTCTTTTTGCCCAACAACATTGTCAAAAGTTGTCTTTGTCAGGGTCTAAGAAAGGATCATTTGACAAAGGATTAAGTTCTAACAGAGCTTGTTCTTTCTTGGTTAATTTACCATGATTTAAAACAGAAGATTGCTTGTCCAATTAGCATAGTGTTCTATCCAGTATGTGATTTGTAGGTTCAAAAGTTGTGTAATTGACATTTCATGTTAAGTTGTTATCAACTAATCTATCAGTGAGAGGTAGCATTAACCCTTTACCACACAAATCTGAGTTTCAACGATCTTGCCAGAGAAGGCTTTTGAAAACATTGTGGGAAAAGGAGAAGATGCTGGTAACCAGCTTCTTCTCCTTTTCCCACATTGTTTTCTACTCTGTGATTGACAAAATTCATCTCTTGAACTACATTTAATTTGTCTTCTGCAAATGCTTTCAATTTGGTCGAGTTCAAAATTCTATCATTGGTATCTGTGGGGTAAAGCACTGTACATGTGTCCTTGGACAGAATTTATCCTATTATGTGAAAGGCCCCACACATTTTAGAAGTCATGTAGAAAATGTTGCTCTAGGAATGGCAATAAAGCTTTTATACTGTTGCATACCATTCAGTTGCTTTGGCAAAAATGTGATCAATATTAGACAGCTTTATGTATAAATTGATCTTGGATCTAGACTCTTTGCATTTTGCAAGATTTTAAAAAAACATGGATATTGCAACAATTTCCCCTTTTAGCCCCATTCCACACAATTCCGAATCTTAATGACCCTTAATAGATAGCCTTTTGAAAACCTTGTGGGAAAAGGAGAAAATGCTGGTCTTTTCTTTTGTCTACAAGGTTTTCTACACTTTCACAGACAATCACTACCATTTCAGCTGCAACTAATAGTCCTATGCTCATGCTTTCAATTTGGACAGGTCTAATGTTTTATCATTTGGTAAAGAGTTAAATATTTCAACTTTACAAAAAAAATCTAAGAATTCTATCTATTGGTGATCAGATTCACATGATACACCTATGCTTTTCATGTGATCTTATGGTTGAATATGGCATATTTGTAAGTTTATGTATATCTGTGATAAAAAAAAAAACTGTGCTTTTTGTGCAATTTAGAGATAAGCTTTTTCAGTTTGATATTTTATCATTTCAGATATGATGATGGTATATTAGAAGTCATGGCACTCTACTCATCATTCCACATTGCCCAGCTCCAAGTTGGCATGGCGTCTCCACTCACTCTAGGACAAGCTAGATCCATCAAGGTTTGTTCTTACTGCAATTTACCCTTGCAGTTTCAGGTAGGGTAATGTTACCAATGTGTAAGAAACAAATCAGAAGTTATAAAGATTTATCTGTGAGGAAGAAGCCATTTTTCAGATCTTATGAAATGTCTTGAATTTGTCGTGTGATTACATATTTTTATCGTGGGGGACAAATCATGTGGACAAATGGTGGAGGTTTGACGATATACTATGGTAAAATTTAATGGCCTAGATTAAGCACAAAAGACAGAAAAAGTCATGTACTGTAGCATTTTATCAAAATTCCACCATTTTTCTGTGCAGTGCATCAAAACAAACCCCGTAATTGTGCCCTGTGCATACTGTATTGTTAAAGCCTTGAAATAAATTAAAATTGGAACAGGCCAAGTGTTGCAAAGATGAGGATTCATCCATGAATGTAAATATTGTAAATACCATTGTTGATTAACTTTTTGTTAAGCTCAGCAGCTCTTAACCCTTTAACACACAACCCTGAGTTTTGAGGATAGCCAGGAAAAGGACTCTTGAAAACATTGAGGGAAAAGCAGAAAATGCTAATAACCATTTCAAAGAACAAAAGCCATCATTTGAAACACAGTTAATTTCTTGTCTGCATGTGCCATGTCAAAAATTTTGTTGTTTAGTAAAGAGTTTAATTGCTATGTGTGGATACTGTGTAGATTCAAGATCAGACTGATCATGGTTCTATTACATTCCTTAACTTTTTGAAATCTCTGGCCCAAACAGCCTTAAAAATGAACTAGTTTTCACTTTACAGTGTTAAAGATACATCCTTACAAAAAAGGGAGAAAAACGCTCTTAAAATTTGATAGACTGTAGAATGGTTCAGAATTTAGTTAGCTGTGTAAACATAGATAAATTACCGATATATATGGTATAAGGGGTAAATACATATACCGGAAATTTCACAACAATGATTTTTTGATGGCCTTCAGAAAATGCATTTTCTATTGGTTGTAATCTATGAAACCTTTCAACCATCAGGGTAAAATTTGGCATGAAGATGCAAGATTATTTTGATAAAGATGAAATGGGTTAAAAGCTAGCTGAAAACAAGTATAGATGTATCTTTAATAAATACAAGAGAAAATATGACATATTACTATATGTTTTTATTTATAGATTACTTTAAAGGAAGGCAATGCACCAATGCAGTGTGATGGGGAACCATGGGAACAGCATCCAGCAGAAATCACCATAAGACACCATAAGAAGGCCACACTTCTAGCCAGGTTACCCCAGGAACTTTAGAACCTCACAGCATCCAGCAGAAATCACCATAAGGCACCGTAGCAGGGCAACACTTCTAGCCAGGTTACCCCAAGAACTAACAAACTTTACAGCATCCAGCAGAAATTACTAGTAAGACACCATAAAAAGGCCACATTTCTAGCCAGGTTACCCCAGGAACTTTTAAGCCTTAGATCACTCAGCAGAAATCACCATAAGACATCATAAGAAGGCCACACCTCTAGCCAGGTTACCCCAGGAACTTTAACTGTATACCAAATGACAAAATTTTAGACCTGTCCAAATTGAAAACATTTGCATACAACACTTTATATGTGACTCAAATGATGACATTAGTCTGATGGGATAGAAAATATGGTGGGAAAAGGAGAAGGTGCTTGTTACTAGCAATTTCTCCTTTTCCATAACGTTTTCCCAAAGCTTCTTCCTTAGGGTTGCTAAAACACAGGATTGTTTGGTAAAGGGTTAACACCTTACAGCACTTAGCAGAAATCACCATTACACATCACAAGGAAGCACAGTTTTAGCAAACACACCAGAAGGAAGCTACACTACCCAGCAGAGACTGTCATAAGACAAATCAAGAAAGCCACATTTCTAGTCAGGTTGCCAGAGGAACTACAATGCCTTAACATCACCCAGCAGAAATCACCATTAGACAACACAAGGAAACTACATTTCTAGCTAAGACACCAACAGCAAGCTACAGTCCCTAGCAGTGGTCATGATAAGACACCACATGAAAGCCACACTTTTAGCCAGGTTACCAGAGGAACTTTAAGCCCTAACAGCCTATCGTTAACTCTCAGTGCCAAATAAATAAACTCGACCTCTTTCGACTGCTCTAAATACAATCAAACTTACAAAGATTTTGATTGTATAGGCTTGACTACACGAGCTGACGGTATAGATCGAAGATCAGACTGCACGTTCTGTGCAGTCTGATCTTGATCTATGCCATCCGCAAAAGTCACTGTTTTTCACCTTTGGTGCCAAAAGGGTTAATCATAATTAGCCACTACAAGAAAGCCACTCTTGTAGCGAGGACATCACAAGAAAGATATACTTCTAGCCAGGTCACCCTGAGGAATCGTAAGACCTTACAGACCACCAGTAACCATTATAAGACACTATAAGAAAACCACACTTTTAGCTAGGCAACCACAAGAAAAAGCATACTTCTAGCCAGGTAACCTCAGGAACTGGGAAATCTTACAGCACCCTGCAGAAATCTCCATAAGACATCACAAAAAAAACTACGTTTAGCTAAGACACCACAGGTGCACTTCTAGCACTGATGCCCTCGTGATTTATTTATTGTGTCTCATAACTCACAACTGTAGTTTTTGAACGATAAACTACGATAGAAAATAGACTTATTTCCTAGAGGCTAAACAGATTATTGCTCTTCAAAAAGTCATTCACAAAAAATGTAAGCCCAGAAAAACCTTGTGTGTTTATACCTTTACCAAACAATCCCTGGTTTTCACGACCCTGAGAAAGAAGCCTTCTGAAAACATTGTGGGAAAGTAACCAGCATTTTCTCCTTTTCCCACAATGTTTTCTTTCCTTCCCAAAACAAATTTCAATTTTTGAGTCACATTAATTTTGTCGTCTGCAAATGCTTCCATTTTGGACAAGTCTAAAATCCTGTCGTTTGGTAAAGAGTTAACCCTTTACCAAACAATCCCTGGTTTTTACGACCCTGAGATAGAAGCCTTTTGAAAACATTGTGGGAAAAGGAGAAAATGCTGGTAACCAGCATTTTCTCCTTTTCTCACAATGTTTTCTAGTGTGCTGGAAACAAATTTCAATTTTTGAGTTAGGTTTATTTTGTCGTCTGCAAGTGCTTTCAATTTGGACCAGTCTAAAATTTTGTCGTTTGGTAAAGAGTTAAGTGTGTGTTTTTCTGCTTTTGCCTTATCTTTATTCCTTAGGCATCAGCCCTTAGGCTGCTAGGCACAACTCAGTGCACTTTTGTAGATGATGTTGATGAAGATTGGACTGCACAGAAAAAGCTTTTTTTAATATCCATAATGAGTGATATGGTGAAATTTTCTTGCAAGTAGAACTTGGATAAATTAAATTTTACAATGGGCTTGAAATTGTCATTGAATTCATTTAATAACTGTTTAAAGGTTAAAAGAACTATATGGAAATTGGCTTTTGTCAGGAAATCATCCAAGGTAATTTTTTATTCTCTTAGGACCAGATTGCCGCAATGTTTTAAAATAATTAGGTGCTGCATTTATATTTGTGTTCAAAGCCAACATAATTTAAAGTTTTTCAAATGTCAAGTGCACTATAAATTTATAGGGTCAATTTATACAATCAAGCTACATATATGTGACCCGTCACGCAAAAAGGGACAATCTGGGAATTCCGTACATCAATTAGATGAAAACAGATCAAAGATAGTGCAGGTCAATTTAAGTTAATAGTTCAAAAATAATTGTATAACAAGGTAGAATGACCATTTTTCATACAGAAAATATCGTAAAAACGAAAAGTGTCGACCCTGGTCAGCCTGCGCAATTCGCGCAGTCTGACCAGGGTTGACACTTTTCGCAGTTCCCAGATGGTCCCTTTATGCGTGACGGGTCACATATGATTGAGTGGTGCTCTGGCAAAAGGGCATTTAATGTATCTCGCAGAGGCATTGTATCAGGCAAGTTATCACCTGAATATGGATCCATAAAATCCATTTTGTCAAATTTAAGACTGGTTCATATTGAAAGCATTTGCAGACAACAAAAGTAAGTATGACTAAAAAACTGAGATTTGCTTTTTAAAGGGTATAACATATTTTGATGAAAGGCGAAATTCCTGGTTAGCAGCAGGCTTACCTGGGTCGATACTTTTTGCAGATGCAATAAAACCCCTTTCCACAGAGCATGGCTCATATGTATAATTATAATTATTGCAAGTACCTAGTGTTAAATAGTAATTGTCCTTGAAATCCTGTTGTAACTGTAACATGATTATGTATATTTTAGTGATTATTATTTATTTTTGTATGCTATGTATTTATTTACAAAATTGATTTACATGTTAATGTAAAATGTTTGTAATTTGTAATTTTGTGTTCCAGTTTTTCATTTTCAGTAGCTCAGATGCTTGCAAATTAATTGTCAAGGTATTTAATGACCCTTAGGAAGGAACCTATTTCATAATGTTTTCTGTCCTATCAGAGACCTCTAGTTCAAATCTTTCACTAATGAATTTTTTATCTGCAGCCCATACTGTCTATGTAGAACAGTCCAAGATCTGACGTTTGGGAAAGAGTTAATTGCACGATACCGCCATTGTAAAGGATAACAACATCTGATTTTATCACTCTGCTTCTGATTTTATCACGCTGTTTTCAAAGTCGATGGTGAAAAAAGTAGGAAAGTGTTTTTACTTTCAGTCCGATTTACACTGAGAATGTGGAAAGCCAAAGCAATATTTGAAACATTTACTTGTGGTGACAGATTTGTGAGATTTATTTCCCTTTGTACTCTATGCATATTTGGAATGGACCGTTTGCAAGAAACAATCTGACGAGGAAAAAGGATTTAACTCATTTACCATACAATCCTGAGTTTTAACAACCCTAAGCAGGAAGGGTTCTGAAAACATTGTTGGAAAAGGAGAAATGCTGGTAACCAGCATTTTCTCCTTTTCCCACAATGTTTTCTATCCTAGCATAGAACTCTTTCTCTCTCTCTCTCTCTCTCTCTCTCTAACTCACTCTCTCTCTCTCTCTCTCTCTCTCTCTCTCTCTCTCTCTCTCTCTCTCTCTCTCTCTCTCTCTCGTAGCATCGTATGCAGTACAGATTATATCCCCTTTAAAATGCTAAACGTTGACGTTTCTTTTTGAAACGGCAAATTATAGAAATAGCAACGAGAGAAAATGTCCCTGAATGGAAAGATTCTTGTTTAAAGCTTAAAAGTGCTTAAAAATAATTTTTAAAAAAATGAACAAATTGACATTTAAGGAATAAAACAAAAAAAAAGAAGACTAGATCTACTAGAAGAACAGCTTTGTCAGAACAGCCCCTACAATAATAATTATTCTGTGAAGATTCAAAATCATTGTACAATTACATTAAAGTTGTGATGCACATTCTAAGGATTAAACTGAAACATGATACTGTTGTATAGGACAATCTCTGCAACTAGTTAGTCACTCATGCTGCCTAATGAACATTTCTTGTTTTAACCCTTTACCAGACGACAAAATTTTAGTCCTGTCCAAATCGAAAGCATTTGCAGACGACAATTTCAGTCTGGTTCAAATGGTGCAATTGTTTATTGACAGGGTAGAAAACATTGTGGGAAAAGGAGAAAATGCTGGTTACCAGCATTTTCTCCTTTTCCCACAATGTTTTCAAAAGGCTTCTTTCCAAGGGTCGTCAAAAGTCGTCATTGTGTGGTAAAGGGTTAAACCTTTACTGAAGTTTTAACCTGGTGCTGAACAATCCTGATTTTTAACGACCTTGATAAAGAAGACTTGAAAAAATTGTCGGTAAATAGAAAATACTGGTAACTAGCATTTTCTCCTTTTTCCACAAAGTTTCTTACTCTTAAAAGATAGATCTCATCATTAGAGCCACATTTAGTTTGTCGTCTGCAAATGCTTTGAAATTGGATCAGTCTAAAGTGTCGTTTGGTGAAGAGGTAAGCAACAAATTTAAACAAAAAGATTGAAATCTCTTTTGTTAAATTTGTACAATGATCTTACAAAAGTCTTTTTTTTTTCTTCTCTAAATACTACCATATCTTATTTTTTTATTGATCAAAAGAAAAAATGGAAAACAAGAGAACAGAGAGTGTAGAGTATAGGGACGGATCATACAAGATCACTTGGTCGAAGAAATATTGTGATGGACGTCAGTATTGATAGGAGTTGTGGATTCTAGATGTCATAATGTCTCCTCCAGATGACTTTTTCATGTTGGAACAGACTACTTTGAGAAAAAATGTTACAAAAAAAATTGATTGTAACAATGGATTCCTCCGTGTGTCACATTTTGTTATATAATGGTTTTAACCCCTTTTTGCAAGGATATCTTCAAAGTCTAGTGCTACAAATTTGTTTCCGGAAGTACACATAGTCTGTGAGCACAAGGTTACATACCTTTAACTCTAATTATGTCTACTAGTAACTCTTTATTAGACGACAAATTTTTAGACTTGTCCAAATTGGGAGTATTTTCAGGTGACAAATTAAATGGTGCTAAAATGGTTATTTCTCTCTTTGATAAGGTAGAAAATTTTGTGGGAAAAGGAGAAAATGCTGTTTACCAGCATTTCTCCTTATCCCACAATGTTTTCAAAAGCCTTCTTCCTTAGAGTTGTTTAAAGTCGGTATTGTGTACTAAAGGTTTAGTTGAGAAGACTATCATTCTCATTTTACATTTCCAAATTCCCATTCTGATTATTTAGCATTCTGGAAGTAGTGGTTTTGTATACATACAATGTACTATGACGCAAAACATATGAGGGAGCCGTATATTAAACGTCACTTGTAATTTTTTGAGAAGCCGTAAAATATACCAAGGTCTTACTTTTTTCTCAATTTAAGAAATTTGATGATAAGAAATGGACAGTTGTCTGATAAGAGCCACGTGTTTTCAGACAAAGGCCCATTATTTTGAAAATTCTTATAGTTGTGATAATATCCGTCTGGAAAAAGGGATCCAAGATTAACATGTAAAACCCTTTACTAAACAATCCCAAGTCTTAGCGACATTGAGGAAAAAGGCATTTGAAAACATTGTGTGAAAGTGAGAAAATGCTGGTTACCAGCATTTTCTTCTATTCCCACAATGTATTCCCTTTTCTTAAAAACGCGCCCCACGTTTAATTTGTTATCTGCAAATGCTATGAGTTTGGACAGGTCCAAAATTTGGCCGTGTTGTAGAAAATTATAACTAATACCTCAAAATTTAATTCAGGTCGTGGAAAGAAAATCCTCCATAGTTTGTCAAGCCGTTTCATGTCGTATGCCATGACGATTTCAAGAAATGCATAGGTTAAGGTACCAAACGACCAATCGCCATTACGAATATTGCCGACACTGTTCGAACCCCACTGGCGACGCTGGTCAAGAAACTAGGATTTGCAAACGCCCAGCTCTCTCACTCTAATACCAAGGGTTGACATACATTGTACTTTGGGATTGTCGGTGATATCTGAATGAAATACGTTTGAAACCTTGCGTATAACACCATCTTAACCCCCAGGCGGCTAAGCGCGACTCGGTGACCTTTTGCGGACTGCGTAGATCAAGATCAGACTGCACAGAACGTGCAGTCTGATCTTGAATCTACACAGTCCATAAGGAGATATCTTTCCTCCGAAAATACTTTCCCACGCAGCAATATTTGTTTTTACTATCGCCTTGAAAGTTTCATTTCTTTTATGAAGCAGGATAGCGGTTAAAAAAGCCAAGATGAAGTGCAGTGCTGCAAAACCAAACAAGAGCGCCGCAAGCGTATGCAAATGCTCGGCTGCGGACCCTTTAACAAGAGACATAACTGTGTCAAATATGTGTTGAGAGTTACCTGCACTTGTGGTATGGATTCCCGTTTTTATAGTTAACAACTCGCCTAAGTTTGAAGTAAATATTTTCAGTAATGTCAGAGGTATGAGGAAATGTCAAAAGTTCTTGCAAGACGACAGAGCTATGACAAAAACTCGTACCTCGACGTTTTCTTCGAAAACAGCCGACCGAAAAAAAAAGGTCTTTGCATTTGCCTGTTGATTTTAACAAGGAAACTCGTTAAACATTTGACCCCTGGTCTTTGAAAAGGGGGTATAATGCATATGCGAAAAGTATCGACTCAGATTAGCCTGCGTAGGCTGACTTGGGCTGAAAATGTTTGCTATTGGTCAATTTACAGTACTTCAAAGGACCAGTTTTCCGCATGATCTTGTTGGTTGCTAGACAAAATAAATTTTATGGGTCTATAATAAAACGATGACTTGCTTGTTATGCATAACGGAGATGCATTAGACCCTCTTTTGCCAGAGCATGGCTCATTTTATAATGCGAGACCATACGACTAGCCAGGCACGTGTTGCTGTCACGCGGCACGAGCGGCGTTGATTTATCTCTATATTTCACTTTAATGCCTTAAAAAAATATCTTTGCTATTATAAAACATCATCTTTTGAACAAGCGTCCTATGTAATAAAATTTATGATGGAGCCTACAGTATGTGACTTGTATATAAAATTATTATGGCAGGTTCATAATGTAAAATATGAGCCATGACCTGAGAAAAGGGGGTTTAATGCATCTCCATGATGCATGATACTAAGTATCTCATCACGTAAGTATGGACCGATAAAATCCATTTTGTATAACAGCCGACTGAATTATGAGGTACTTTTGTCCTTTGACATAAAGAAAATTGAACATTAGCAAAATGTTTCGATTAAGCCCCTTTTTCACAGAGCATGGCCTAAATTTATATGTCTGTGTCCCGAAGGCATGCGCCTAAGAGGCTAAAGATACAGAGTATTGGGAAAAGAAACTACACATGCGCTTTGATAGGTGGGTGCACTTGCCGCCGCGAGATGACAGAAAAAATGATAAAAACACAAAAAAATCAAAGATCAACTTCAGTATTGCTCAAATAACAGAATTTGTCTTCGAAAGTATAAAGTGTACACAGGAGGAAAGCCTAGTTATCAGCATTTTCATTTATTCAATATAACCTGCTACTGGATTGTAAAAGCTCAGGATTATTTGGTTTGGGGATGAAACAGGTTTATTAACCATTTGGCTGCTAAGGGCAACCCGAGAGCCTTTTGCGTACAATGTAGATCAAGATCAGACTGCACAGAACGTGCAGTCTGATCTTGGATCTACATTGTCTGATAAGGAGATCTTTTCCACAAAAAGAATAACTTTGAGATAACATTGTAATTATGGGGTTTTACTATTGGCTTGAAAGTTTCATTGAACTTTTTTTAGCAGCTGAAGTGTTAATTATTACATTCATCCATTTGTCTAAATTCTTTGGGTTCTTTTTACTACAGAAACAATCCACAAAATTATTATATAATTATGAGCCATGCTCTGTGAAAAGGGTGTTAATGAATCTTTTAAAAGTATCGACCCAGGTCAGCTGACCTGGGTCAAATTTTTCTGCTATTGTTAAATTCTCTGCATGCCAAAGGACCATTCTACCTCAGGTATCAGTCGGTTGAAAGACAAACAGGTTTTTATGGATCCATGATTATATGATCACTTTCTTTGTATATGTAATGTATCACGGAGATGCATTAAACCCCATTTTACCAGAGCATGGCTCATGTTTACGCGTGTTAAAATCATGAAATTACAAGTGATGATTTCATTTCGACAATCCGTTTACCTAATTCATACGTTATGAAACGATTCTGCAGCAGAAGATTTTAAAAGTAGCCGCAGGGTAAAATATGATTCAATATGTCATACAAAATGCATATGGAAAAAAAGTTGTGATAAAAGGAGAATTAGCTTGTCACGAGCAATTTCTCCCTTACCCAAAATGGTTTGCAAGAGAAGCATGCTTCAAAAATGATTAAAAAAAAGTCATCCTTACCCTTAGGCTGCGCGACTCACTGCCGTTTGCGGACAGTGTAGATCAAGATCAGACTGCACAGAACGTGCAGTCAGATCTTGGATCTACACTGGCTGATAAGAAGATATTTTTGTCAAAAAAAGTAAGTTTAAAATAACTTTTTCAGATTTTTACTATCGGCTTAAAAGTTTCATTCAACTTACGTAGCAGGAGCCGAGCCCCGGTAGCTCAGTCGGTAGCGTGCAGGACTTGAGAACAGGGGGTCGTGGGTTCGATCCCTGGCTCGGCCAATTTCTTTCCGAGGATTGATGATAGTCATTGCGACAGGATTCATTCCTCTCCCACGGCTAACCATTGTCTCGACGATGGTTATGTGGGAAAGCAGCCAGTGACTTGGAAAGAAAATTGTGCGGAGTACTGGTAAAAAAGAATCTCCAGGAAAACATGGATAAGTGCACTGGCCGCCGCGATGTAACTGAAATAATGTTGAAAACGGCGTTAAACACCATAAATCGATCAATATTTAGCAGGATAAGGGTTACAGGATCGATTGACTTGGGCTCGTTATTCGAACGACCGTCTTGGATCTTTTTAAATTTCAACATTTCGAGATACCACAATTTACATGATATATGATATTACGGCGTCACTTTATGTCAGGTTTCATTGGTAAAAGATGGCTAAATAAATTACATTTCACACCTGTTTTTTTATATTGCAGAATAAACAAAATGTAAATTTTGCGACCTGTTGGTGTAAAGGCGACTACAGATTATGAGCCATGCTCTGTGACAAGGGAGTTTAATTCATCAGCAAAAAGTAACTGCATGCGCGAGATGACCTGGGTCGACCTGAGTCGAAATTTTTTTACAATTGGTAAATTTCCTACATGTCAATGGACCATTCTTCTTCAAGACTCAGTCGGTTGTTAGACAAATCAGTTTTTATGAGTCTTTAATTATGAAATGACTTGATTTGTATAATGCATCCAGGAAGTGCATTAAACCCCTTTTTGTCAGAGCATGGCATATATGGCCTGCAACACATGAAAAGGGGCATTCGGACATTTGCGTAAAGTGCTGTCTCGGATCAGCCTGCGCAGTCCGCGCAGGCTAATCCGAAACGACACTTTCCGTTTTTATGTAATTCTTTGTTTCACGCAGGTCTACTGCAGGAAAAAATCTAATGTAGTCGTAAAGTGCCATCTCGGATTAGCCTGCGCGGGCTGCGCAGGCTGATCCGAGACGGCACTTTACGCAAATATCCGAATGCCCCTTTTCGCGTGTTGCAACCCATATGTAATAAAACAGCAGCCTTCTATTTCTACTGTTTACTATCAATAGACAGGTCTAAATGTTCTCATACGACTAAGTGACAAGGGTCTCAAATTTCCTCCTCTTTTGTGAAGTTTCTAAGTCATTATTTGGTATTTCACGCTATCTTGAACAGTATTTTATTTTGTTTTTTTCCGATTTATTTTGAGACTGCCAGAAAGCCTATCTCTGCACTGCCATAATAGATTGCTTATTCGCCAACAATTTTCTAATGCTTAATTCCAAGACTAGATCAAACCATCCGCGTCTCTGCCAATTAGATCGCTCGTCTGAGAACTAGGAGCAGATTTGAATCTTAGAGGTTTTTTTTTTAACCAGGCTAGGTGCTTATAAAACTTTTTTCCTGATCAACTTAGTTGAACATGAAATTTCAGATTTATACATAATTGATATGATACAACTCGATCAACTTTTTAATACTTTGAACATATATTTTTTTTCTTCATATTAAATGAAAGTCTTTTTTTTTTTCCTCACTTTTTCCTCACTGTTGAACTTGCGGGACCACTAATGAGATTGAAAGCTTGAGTACAAACTTAGTTGAGAATGACCTCAAGTTTTATAGGCCCGGACCCAACGCTACGCTCCAGTCAGTTTGCAGAAAAACCAGCTTATGCAGCTGCTTTTCTCAATATAAACAGGATCAGAACAGAATGAATTAAAAAAAAAAAAACATTCATTCGATATTAAGACAACTCAGCCACTGCTTGAGCCTACATGTTTGGGCTTTCGCCGTTTCAACAGACTTGTTTCAATGCCCAACCCCAGCTAATAACAACTGCTAAAGAGATCGACTACAACACTTTAGACAAGTTGATTTCATTTAAAAACCAAATCACCAGCCACGATCTGTTTGGGAAGAATAACTTCTACAGCTATAAATGACAAAATGTTTACAATATAAACATGTCAGGTCATAAAATCTCATCTTTTTACCTTAACTCTTTCAATGTTAATTACAAGTAAATAACTTATAGCGGACAGCATAGATCAAGATCAGATTGTGCAGAACGTGCAATCTGATCTTGGATCTTCACCATCCTTAATCTGCTGCTAATCAGTGATAATACCATCTTCGACTACAGTTAAAATTGTACTTTCAGTGGTCGAAAAAAGTCGAGTACGTTTGGTTGGCCGCGGAAGTTAAATACCGTGAATTTATGTACCCTGTGTTGTTGCTTAACCCTGCAACAGCAGTGTTCAAATCATACACTTGGGACAAATAATTAATCTGACCTGTATCCGCACTATTTGCGTTAGAGAGCCTGACAGCCTTGAGTTAAAAATAAACAATGACCTTATTTCTGTTATATAAACACATAGTATCTTAAACTATGTTACCCTTATCTTAAACTTTTAACTTAATTAATCTGTTCGACAAACCTCAAGTAGAGAAAACTTTAAACGTTCTCAAGCGTTTCTTTGATCAAAGTATTACAGGGAACAATGCTACAGCTTGACACGAAAAGACAGTCAAGTTATCAATTCCTAAAGTCGATTTACAAAAAATGGCTTCCCCATGACTGTATCCCTAATCTAGAAACAAATGAACGTAATACATTCACCAACCGTTCTAAGTAACATTCTTGTTGGTCTAATTTTTTCTAGAGTTCTCTACATTTGAAAGTTACGAAATTTATGATTGGCTAAACCAAATGCTTTAGCCAATTACAAATTATGTTACTTGCTATATCTACAGCTTAGACGAAGAAAGCAATTTATAACGGTTGGTGAATTCGGACCCAGGTTATATTCCATTTGGCGACACTGGTTACGTGAAAACGTCCTTTACCAAGGTCCTGCGGAGCTCAGGCATAGTATTGGTGAAAAAAAAAATGAACCTAAATGAGCTGTCCCCGTGATATGACTAAAATACTCCTGAAAATATGTGAACATAAATAACAGCCTAAAGCACAAGTAATAAACATGGACAGGTCAAGCTGGACATTGATGACCGTTAACGAAGATGGACATGCGGAAACAGAGTGACTACAAATCGCTGACCAATTTCATGCTAAATGTCAAATTCACTTAGCCAGAACATACCTCTCTGGGATTTGGATATACCTGTCAGGACGGGAAAATAATGAACACTTCCGGTTTTCTACTTGAAATATACATGATTGGAAATGTCAAATACCTCCCTTTCCTCCTGTTGTAGCTCTATGTATTTTCGAAGATTTGGGAAAGACTTGCCTTTTCTAAACTTTGTGGCAAGTATAGAAATTGCTAATGGTGAACAATTTGTTAATTTTGTCACAAAGATTACGAAAAGTCAATTTTTCTGTAAATACCCGGAAATACATTTTGCCATAGACTTTTCACAAAATGTCTATACAATAATACTTTGTATAATCAGCTGCATTCGATATGGGCAGTCCTCCAATTTGAATATTCGACTACATGTAAATGTACGGATCTATTTGACGATACCACTTTGAATACATTAACCACCCGCAGACGGCTCCTTTTTCGTGTTTTAGAAGACCGCTTTGGTGGTAAAATGTGGAAAAAGGAGAAATTAAATTCTAAATACTTAGTTAACCAGTAGTTCCATATTATGCAGGATTTTGTTATTTCCTCTATCTTGTACCACTAATGGATACATCATAGGCTTTGAACCTTTGACTGCCATAGGCAAAACAGAGGCTTTTGGGGACGGTGTAGATGAAAGATCAGACTGCAATGAATTTGCAGTCTGATCCTGGATCTATTCTGTTGGCTTGTATAAGAAAAATCTAGAAGATAACATTATTTCAGAGGTTCGGTAGAATGTATTTTCAGCCATCGAAAGAGGTCATTTATATGAGCTATGCTCTGTGAAAAGGGAATCTAATGCATCTGCAAAAAGTATCGACTCGGGTCAGCCTGCGCGGACTGCGCAGGCTGACCTCGGTCAAAACTTTTTTGTTTTTATACATTTTCTGCAAATATCGAAGGACCATTCTATCATAAGGTTCAATCTGTTGTAAGACAAATTACATTTAATGGATCCATAATCATGTGATGACTTGCTTGGTATCATGCATCACCGAAATGCATCGAACCCCTTTTTGCAAGAGTGTGGCCCATATTTGGCTCCGAAAGAGTAAAGTAGGCTAAAGGCAGTGTAAACTAATTTGCGAACAGTGCAAAGTAAGAAGACATCCGTGCCAGAGAATGTGCGATACGTCTAGATTTGGTTTACCAGAATGTTATCCAGCGCGGTCGTCCGGCACTGGATTTCGGCCTATTAGCCCAGCTGCAAGTCCTCCGCTGTTTCAGTGGTTAATGCTTTCGAACTGTAATTTGGAAATCCGAGTTTGATCCCATTGCACGACAAAAGTCATTCAGGAGATGTCCTTATGCAAGGGCATCACAGAGCCAAAATGATACACTAGTGAAACCCAGGAAAGATATGAAGTGTTGTGATATTAATCCGAAATTCTATAGGACTGAATTTGAAATCGGCATTACAGATAAACATCATACAAACCAACAAACAAAACTCTTTTGGCTGATAAAAAGTTTATTTCATTCATCCATACGATATTCGAAAGATGAATTACAAATCAAAAGCGTGGGTCTGGTCAGGAAGGTATATCCCTGTCAGCTGGCATCCATTACTCTTTACTGAAGGACAAATTTTTGGCATTGTCCAAATCCAAAACATTTGCGGCGAGAAATTAAAAGTGGCCGAAATAGTCGAAACTGCTCTTGGACGGAAAGAAAACATTGTGGGAAACGGAAAAAAAATACTGGTTAGCATTATTTTTCTCCTTTTCCCACAATTTTTTCAAATGCCGTCTTCCTCAAGGTCGTTAATACTAGGGACTGTTTTGTAAAGGGATAACAGTTCTGTGTATACTCATAACTCACATGTATATTATTTTTCTGTAACACTAAGTGGCAGCCATCTCTATCAAAGGGATTCATTACTTTTGATATGTCCCGCCAATTTTTCGGTACCCCTGGAAATGAGCCGTGCTCGGACCAAAGGGGGTTTAATGCATCTCCGAGATGCATGATACTAAGCAAGTCATCACATAATTATGGATTTTAAAAAAAAATCCATTTCGTCTAATAAACGACTGAAATATGAGGCAGAAGGGTCCTTGGATATGCAAAAATTTTACTAAAAGTAAAAAGTTTCGACCCATGTCAGCCTGCGCGGACTGCGCAGGCTGACATGGGTCGATACTTTTTGCAGATGCATGCAAAACCGCCTTTTCACAGAGCATAACTCAAAATAATTATGTTCAACACGACCTTTATTACGTTGACAAAACTTGAAATTCAATCCACCAACAATTCAAGTTCTAGTTTCGAATTCTAAGACCAGTCATCTGAGTGGACGAAACGGATCGTCTCGGCCAACCAGATCGTTAGCCTTACTGTAGAGTTAAAACCTAGAGATGGATTCAGAATGCTGTGGTAAATACGACTTGATTTCTGGCAAGTTTATTCCATAACCAGTTTGCTTGTCTTGGCCAAAAGAACTTAGGTGATATTAGAACGGTTGCTGAAAACGGCTTCATTTCTGACTAGTTTGGTTCATTTTCTAAAGCCACAGTTGCAGCCAAAGGTAAACAATGTGGATGTTGAAATGCATTTGAATTTAAATCATATCTTTAAAAATAAGGCAATTTTTAGGAAGAAGAGCATCTGTTATTGTACTGTAGATCCAAGTGTTAGTCTGTGGCAGAAAAATGAATTTTAAAAGTAGGTCAAAAGTTGCCAGGTGGCTCTATCTTTTGATTAATTTCTACCTTATTTAAAAATTCATCTTTCTCCCAGCGACTACTAGTAATACTTGGACCGGCCGGACAATAACATATTGTCATCTTCACAATAGTTTCCATACTTTTAAATGTTATGATTTCAATTGAAATTCATTTTAAGTCTCGCATTATTTACTTTTGGTCGCTATTGGGGCTTTAAGCAGTAAAGGGTACAGATGCACAATTAGAAAGCGGCATGTAAGAAGATAAATTAACGGTGAAGTCTATTTATATTACTGTGTGTTTCACACGCTATAAAATAAATACAGTCTCCGAATTGCTGGAATTTCTTCATCTGGATTGGCATGTGGCGTATTTAATCAAATCTTGTTTTGGTTCAACATTTATTGCAGATTTTACCGCCAAAATAAATCTTCTACGCGGGAAACTGGAGACACTGTTTTGTCCTTTTGTCTTGATGAAATTTTTGTCTTGTCTAATCTTAATTAGATTGTTGAGAATTAGGCTGGATGCTTTTTTTGCGACCTTGTGAGTTGAGACTCTCGCTCTTAGTAACCTATGTAACGTATAGCCCTTTAACGTTTATCCTGCTTAATAAGTTTCAAGCCGATAGTAAAAATCCAAATTTTGCAATTTAAAAGGTATTTTTGGGGACAGATATCTCCTTAGCGGACAGTGTAGATCCAAGATCAGACTGCACGTTCTGTGCAGTCTGATCTTGATCTACGCTGCCCGCAAAAGGTCAGAAAGTCGCGCTTAGCAGCCCCGCGAAAGAAGGCTTTTGAAAACATTGTTTGAAAAAGGAGACAAAGCTGGTAGCCAGTATTTTCTTTCTTTTCCAACAATGTTTTCAATCCTTACAGGCAAATCCCATCGCGTAAGCCATATTGCATTTTTTTTCTGTCGACTGTAAATGGTTTGAAAGTCAACAAATCTAGAATTTTATCGCCTTGTAAAGGTTTGAAATGCTAACACATTGGTCTCTGCTTTCAGTAATTAATAAAAAGAAATAAATAAATTATCTGCTGATAGACATGTTTAACTCATTTACCAAACAGTCCTAAGTTTTAACGACCCTGATGAAGAAGGCTTTAGGAAATATTGTAGGAAAAAGGAGGAAATGCTGGTAACCATACGACTTTTGTATGACGTATACGACTTTTGAAAACTTTGTCGCAAAAGGATGAATTGCATGGCACGAGTAATTTCTTCATTTTTTTCCCTCAGTTTGTCCATGTACTTATGTCTTAAGAGTTCATTAATTTTTTTTATCGTCCCCATTCAGTTGCTTGTATCTCTAATGTCGTCTGCTCGAAATTTGTGTAAGGAAGTAATAAGCTTAAACAAAAGTTTAATGGTTAATTCTTTACCAAACGACAACATTTTGGGATGGAACAAATTGAAATCATTTGCAGACGACAAACTAAATAAAGCTTAAATGGTGGTTTATGTTTTTGATAATGTTTCCAGATAATTGCAATCATGCTTGCTTCTTGTCTGCTGTGTATCAGCAAAGCGGACAGTGTAGATCAAAGATCAGACTGCACGTTTTGTGCAGTCTGATCTTGGTCTGCACTGGTCGCAAAGGGGAACCATGGTAGTGAAAGAGTTAGACAAATGGTTAAATCCGTAGATTTAAAGGATAATCAAGACAGAAAACGATGCAGAAGTCAAAATTTATTAACCCTCAAATCAAAAGCCCCACCCATTGTTGCTCTCCGGCACACCCACTCTGCAGATTTTTCACATATTTGTTTCACGATACTGTCGGAAATTCCTCCCATAAACACGTCATTAATGTTGTTGTCTAGCCTCTCAATCAGTGGAAAAAAATGCTGTTCATTTCCTATATTGTTTTTTACCCTTTTTACGACGGGCATTTGGATTCTTTTTAACACATCTGCAATCAAGATGTGAAGAGATTTTCTAAAAACAGAAGGACTGATTAGAAAATTTGTTTATCTCTATACCAAACGACAAAATTTTAGACGTTTATCCAAATTTAAAGTTTTTGCAGACGACAAAATAAATGTAACTCAAAAATAGAATCTTTTGTTGGGAAGGATAGAAAACATTGTGGGAAAAGGAGAAAATGCTGGTTACCAGCATTTTCTCCTTTTTTCCACAGTGTTTTCAAAAGCATTCTTTCTCAGGGTCGTTTAGAGTCGGGATTGTGAGGTGAAGGGTTAGTTGGTAATAATATACCTGTTATTACAAAGAATCATTTACTTTCTCAACTGCTAGGAGTTTTTGTCGTTTGTCTAGCATTTTTAAAACTTTGTTTTCAACTACACTGTCAATTAGTCAAAAACTGCTGTATGATCAATATCTCTTTATCGGACTGTGTAGATCCAAGATCAGACTGCACGTTCTGTGCAGTCTGATCTTGATCTACGATGTCCGAAAAAGGTCATTAAGTCGCGCTTAGTAGCCTAAGGGTAAATAAAACATATGAGACCTAATAGTTAACAATTAGATGTGCTCGCCATTTTGTACAATACTAATGCTTATACAAATGAGTATCGCTCTAGAAAAAGGGGGGTCCATGTATCTTTACAATGCATTATACTATATAGCAAGCAAGTCGTCGCAGAGACGGGTCTATTTTTTCTAGAAAGCGGCTAAATTATGGGGTAAATTGGTCATTTGACATGCAGAAATATTTACAAAAAAAATGCAAAAACTTCTACCCGTAATGACCGTCAGCCCGCGTGGACTTTGCAGGTGACATTCTCTGATACTTTTTGCAGATTGATCAAACCATCTTTGTACCATGCATGGCTCAAAATTGAGCCACGCTCTGTCAAAAGAGGCTTTTAATAAATCTCCATGATGCATTCTACCAAGGAAGTCATTACATGCTTATGGACCCATAAAATCCAATCTGTCATATAACCAACTGAATCAAGAGGCAGAATGGTCCTTTGACATAAAGAAAATTTAGCAAAAAGTTTCGACTCATGTCAGCCTGCGCGGACTGCGCAGGCTGACACGGGTCGATACTTTTTGCAGATGCATTAAACCCCCTTTTCACAGAGCATGGCTCAAAATACATGTGTCAAAAGGAACACTATGGACATATGAAGTGCTCTGCATTTTTTCTATACTGCTGATTGCATATTTTTCATTATCTATGACACGAGTATGACACGTGTCCTTCTGTCACAATCTTTTCAAACAAGATCTGCTAGAAGACAAAAAAGTGCATATTAGGAAGTGAGTTAAATAAAAGAGTACAAAATAAACACAGATTTACACTACTAATTAACACCACGCAGCGTGCTCTGCATTTTGTACGATGCCAGTGCTATTACAATATACATATTTCACTATCTATGACACCAGCATATTTATGGCATTGTGTCACAATGCTTTCTAAACTGGTCCATAAAAAAAAAAAACTTGCAGGATGAAGTGAGTAAAACAAAGTAGATGTTGCAAACGTACCTACCAATTACGACTGTGAACTATGTTGTGCATTTTGTGCGATAATTTTCACAGGATCCGAAATATTTTTTTATTATCTATGATAATACATGTAGTAATTATATTCTCGTGTACTATACAGTGTCAGTATCATTTCATTTAAATAACATATACTATTCCCCCCCCCCCCCCCCAACCCCATTATTCATAAAACGATCGTGTGCCCCTTTGTCACGTTGTTTCAAATTGCAAGACGCAATTTCAAGTCTAGCCTACCGGAGGAATTCAACTACAGGTCACTCTTTACAAGACAACTAAGTTATAGACATGTTCAACTTAAAAGCATTTGCAGACGACAAATTAAAGTGGTTCAAACAATAGGACATATCTCTAAAGTGGCTCAAAACATTGTGGGGAAAGGGAAAAATGCTGATTACCAGCATTTTTCCCTTTTCCCTCATTGTTTTCAAAGCCTTATTTTTTGAGGTTGTTTAATTTAAACGGGATTGTTTCGTAAAGGGTTAAACCGAAGAATAAAAAATTAACCCATCCAATTAACATTATGCAGTGTGTTCTGCATTTTGTATTATGTCAGCGCTGTAACAAAATGAGCCATGCTCTGGCAAAAGGGGACTTAATGCATCTCCGTAATCCATCACACCGAGCAAACCATTACATACTTATGGATCCACAACAGCCACCTTTTTTAATAATCGACTAAATCATGAGGTAGACTTGTCCTTAGACATACAGAAAATTGATCAATTGCGAAAAGTGTCGGCCCAGGTCAGCCTGCGCGGACTGCGCAGGCTGACCTGGGTCGATACTTTTCGCAAATGCATTAAGCCCCCTTTTCACAGAGCACGGCTCAAATATATATTTCATTATCTATGACACGGGAATATGTGTCAGATACCAAAAATTGTAAAAGGAAAGCCATGTGTTTCCTTCAAAATACTGTTTCCACTTTGTAACAGATAGCGAAATTTTAGGCTGGTCCATGTTGAGAGAATATGACTAGGACATGCTAGATTTGGCACAAATGATGGAATAAGTCTTTGAAAGGAGAGAAAACATTATAGGAAAATAAGAAAATGATAGTTACCTGTATTTTCTACCTTTCCTAAAATGTTTTTCTTTTTAAAGTCTTTCCGCAATTTGGAAAAAATAATGGATTTTGTCTTTGAAAGGAAAAAAACATTGCAGGGAAAAATAGAAAATGCTGGTAACCTGCATTTTCTCCTTTCCCATTTTTTTTAAAAAGTCTTTTCGGCTATTATAACCCTAATCCAGTCGACTTTTTAGTATTGACAATATATTAAATAGATTGTGTTTTAGTTTACAATCATTGAATGAGGACTGAATGACTGAGACCTTTGCATGACAAGCGATGAGTGCAAACCAAGACTAGGATTATGTGAAGCCTGATCTTGGCCCATTCTCTCCGCAAAACACACCCAGTGTCACATGTGGTAGCGTAAGATTTGAAATAAAAACCCTCCAAAAGAAAAGGGGAAAAAAAAAGTTTGTTAAAATCCAAAATGCCTCTCAAAAACATCGTATGCTGGTGCTAACGCTCGGCCACAGTTAGTCTTAGATATGAGTCATGCTCTGTGAAAAGGGGGTTTAATATATCTGCAAAAAGCATCGACCCATGTCAGCCTGCGCAATTCGACATTGCAATCTATACATACTGTGTTTTACTCTAATACATCTATGGAGAGTAAAGTACATTTAAGCAGCATCACTTTTTACAACATGAATCAATCAATTAATTGGTCGGTCGGTCGGTCGGTCGATCGATCAATTAATGGATCGATCGATCAATCAATCTTTTATTTCCTTTCAAATATTTCTTCTTTTTGTCAATTATACTTTTTGATTGTTCCAAAATTTTTCGGGAAAGTAGTGAACCATGACAGAAAGTACCTAAGTCGTTTTTTATTACTGTCAATTGCAATAGTTACTGATAGGTCTTAAACTCGTCTGAAAGTTATTTATTATGAACGAAAGTATACCAGACTTGTAAATGAGGTTCCCAGACGCTCTGTACGAGAAAAGCCAACATTTACCATTAACTACAAGAACAATAAACGCTAATGACATATCTCTTGTCTATTGAAACAATTCTCAGACTGCCAAATGTGACTGAGTTTAGTTAGGGATACACTTCACACGGGAATCCTAACTAAACGAATAGTGTTTCCAACAGATACAAAAACACAGACAGTGGCGTACATGAGTTGAAAGCAGGAGTCGCAGGTTCAAATCACCAGCTCGGCCAATTTCTTTCCGAGGATTGATGATATATAGTTATTGCAAAAGGTTGCATTCCTCTCTCACTGCTGATCATTGTTTCGTCGATGGTTACTTGTTAAAGCAACCAGCTACTTGGGAAGATTTTTTTTCGAACTACTGTTATATAGAAATTCAAGATTAGTATGGATTAGTGCGCCGTGATATACTAGTAACTAAAGTATTGTTGAAAATTGTGTTTAACACTATACATCCAACCAAGCAACCAAAAGAGAGTTGTCGTCTGCAAAGGGGGCCACATTCATAACAACCAGATGATATGTAAATGAGCCAAACTCTGTGAAAAGGGGGCTTAATGCATCTGCAAAAAGTATGTACCCATGTCAGCCTGTGCAGTCGCACAAGCTGACATGAGTGGAAACTTTTTGCTATTAGTAAATTTTCTGCAAGTCCATAGATCATACTACCCCATGATTCACTGAAAATCTAGAGTAGTGAAAGACAGTTGTGCGGAGGCATAGCATCGACTTTCCACTTTATAAGTTCTGTGGTTCGAATCTCGAGATGTGCTTTGTCAAGTTTCGGAATTACCTACAATATATCGCGAGTCCTAGCAAAGTCATCGACAGCGATTGATGTAAGTCGTGGAGGTAACTTTATAACCTATCAGAAATTGAAAGGTTTAAAGTAACCCTTTAATAGAAAATGCATTGTTCTATGGACCCCGAAAAGAAGTTTTTGAAAACATTGTGGGAAAAGTATAAAATGCTGGTAACCATAGACTTCTTATTTTTGACCTCTTTTTCATTCTTATTGTGTTCATTTTATTATTATTATATGCTCGCCATTTTGGCGGAAAAACAATGAAATAATAATAATAATAAAAATGCACCCCTTTCATGGCAAATTCTACATACCAAAAAACAAAAAGGCGACGATACCATTTTTTTCTATCATGTAACATTGTGGCACTGTCCTCCTATCCTGTTTTACCAAGAGGGGGAAAAAAAGCATAATCATGGTTTAGCCAAAGTGAATGACGTGCATCCATTTGCAAAACCAAGCACTCTTACCAGTGACTACAAATTAAGGGGTATCTTGTAACTTTGACCGCCCAAAAATAAAGACTGTCCCGGTACCCTATCAGTAGGATGTGGTACACAGAGGGCTTGGGTAAGCAACAATAATATAGCCCTTTATCATATGGGTTGCAACACGCGAAAAGGGGCATTCGAACATTTGCGTAAAGTGCCGTCTCGGATCAGCCTGCGCAGTCCGCGCAGGCTAATCCAAGACGGCACTTTACGACTACATTAGATTTTGTGATACAGTAGACTTGTGCAAAACAGAAAATTACATAAAAACGGAAAGTGTCGTTTCGGATTAGCCTGCGCGGAGTGCGCAGGCTGATCCGGGACGACACTTTACGCAAATGTCCGAATGCCCCTTTTCGCGTGTTGCAGGCCATATAGCACGTGTATATTAAACAATAACGATAAAGCCAAGACACGCGTATGTAGGCATTAATCTTTTTTAAGGGCATTTTCCCCTCTAAATGTATCTAAAACTAATACAAGTTCACAGAGGACGAACTTTAATAGGGAAATAAAATATGAGCTATGCTATAGTAAAAAGGAGTTAAAAGCATCTCCATGATTCATGATATCAACCAAGTCAACAAATCATTATGGATCGATAAAATCCACTCTGTCTGACAACCGACTTAAACATGAGGTGGTATGGTCCTTTGACATGCAGATTAGTTACAAACAGCAAAAAAAAGAATCGACTCTTGTCACCTTTTTGTGCTGGTGTATCTAACCCCGTTTTCACAGAGCATGGCCCACTACATTTTTGTCAGCGATATTGGCAATGTTGTGGGTGGGGGGGGGGGGAAAGAAGAGCAAGTGCGATAACTGTGTCATTTCAATGACTGAAAATGTCTTGATAATTAAAAATTTATGCATCACAGAAACAGTTCATTTTTATGTTAAACTTTACAACATGTCACAATGTGTCTTGAGTTCTACATGTCTTTCTCTTTTTAATCTTAAAAAAAAGCAATACTGTCTGTTTGCTGGCAAATTGCATTAAAGGCCCACTAGAGGCTAAAAGTAAACAATTCGGATATTAATATGAATTAAAATTTCAGTCATTCCATCTAAAAGTATGGAAATTATTGTCAGGATGACGATCTGTTATTGTACGGTCGGTCCGAATATTAGTTGCTGGCAGGAAAATTAAATTTGAAATCAGGCAAAAAGAAAAAGGATAGAGCGACCTGGCAACGTTTTACCTAGTTTTAAAATTTATTTTTCTGCCATCAACTAATAATCGGACCAGCGTGACAATAACAAATCCTCACAATAATTTCTTACTTTTAAATGGTATGATTTAAATTTAAATGCATTTTAACACCCGTATTGTTTACTTTTGACCGCCACTGGGCCCTCAAGATAACTCTTACTTATCACTATACATTGGGGCCCGTATTCACCTATCATTCTTAATATTAATATAGTCTAATTCTTAGGAACTTTGTAAAATTCAATGTAACGAAATTTCCGATTAGGTAAACAAAATAGTTTAGCCAATCAGAAATTACGTTATTAGTAAATCTAAGATAAGACCAAGAGAGCAATTAAGAATGGTTGGTTAGTAAGGCCCCTGAATAATCTAGCTAGCATACCCAGTACATAGCCATATTGCGTCATTTTATTACAAACCACATGAAGTAAAAAAAAAAACATTCCGGCAGTAATTATAGTGACTTGCATGCTGTCTTAAAAGATCAGACTGCAAGTAAAATGCACTCCTATCTCGAATTCATAGAGGGAGTCTTTTTAGTCGGTATATTCTGATAAAAAAAAAAAATATTTGATTTTGCTTACGAAATCTGAAAAAATCAAGCCGTCACATTTTGAAACGTATCCGCCGCTGACGACGTTCATAAAACACCTTTAAATAAGAAAACATTGTGGGAAAAGGAGAAAATGCTGGTAACCAGCATTTTCTCCTTTTTCCACAATGTTTTCTACCCTATCAAAGACAGATACCATCATTTTAACCACATTTGAATTGTCGTCTGCATGCACATTCTTTCAATTCGGACAGGTCTACATTTTTTTTCGTCTGGTAAAGGGTTAACTGATCATGACAAAAAAAAAGTCTGCTGTTTCACAATAAGAAGTATGGTCTTTAAACCTCGGCTCTATGGACAACACGAAAGGATATAGAATTATTGTAAAGAATCAAACAAACGGGTTTAAAGGAAGAACATGAAATATATAATTCGTGAGGCGCCTTAATAGATACAGTTTCGTATTTCTAAATCCATATTTATTTTATTTTTGCATAATTAGGCTCAAATAAGGCTCGATAAACAGGACCCCTTAATTATACATTACAGCTCATAAATCCCTAACAGAGTCACGGGATTGGGTCAGCCCCTCTTTTAAAAGTTGATATTTATATCTTTAGATCTCCTCCTTCTTTTTCGTTTTCGATCAATACTGTTCCCTATTTACCTTGTATGTTGACGTTTGGGAAATTTGTGGACGTCTTCACCAATCATTTAAAACTCAATTTCTTATTCTAAGAACCATTATTAGCAATCTAACTTGATCAGATAGTGCTTTTCATCCAGTCAGATAAAGGTTAAGTAGGTACATGTAGATTTTGTTGATATTGGGATTCAACGCCGTTTTAACAGCCTAGGTCATATCACACCGCTTAGTGCACCTAAGCATGTGTTTCATGGCTTTCTCACACTAGTGCTGACACAACTTTTTTTCCAACCCACTGACTAACGTTACTTTTGTCACAGCTATCAGAGGTGAGAGGCGGAAAAACGCCGGAAATAAAGTTTGCCGCAACCGGGTATCGAATCTGCACCCACCAGGTCACGAGTCAGATACGCTAACCACTAAGCTACCCAGCCTGGATAGGTACATGTAGAAGTAAAATATTATCGAGAACCGTTGTATAATAGGGACACTGCTTTGTACAGGTATATCGTGTACCTGAAGACAAAAAATAAAAGTTCCAAAAGTCTTTTGCATGACGCTGAAAGGTTAATAGTATCAACACTATATGGCCTGCAACACGCGAAAAGGGGCATTCGGACATTTGCGTAAAACGTCGTACCAGATCAGCCTGCGCAGTCCGCGCATGCTAATCCCTGACGACACTTTCCGTTCTTATTTAATTTTCTGTTTTGCGAAAGTCTACTGTAGCACAAAATCTATTGTAGTCGGAAAGTGCCGTCTAGGGTTAGCCTGCGCGGACTGTGCAGGCTGATCCGAGACGACACTTTACGCAAATGTGCGAATGCCCCTTTTCGGGTGTTGCAAGCCATATTAGTTTGAATATGAGCCATGCTCTAGCGAAAGGGGGGTTTAATACATCTTCGTGATGCATTATACGAAACAAGTCTTCGCATAATTATAGATCCATAAAATCCATTTCGTCTAACATTCGACTGGATCTGGAGGTAGACTTGTACTTAGACACATAGAAAAATGACTAATAGCAAAGGGTTTCGACCCAAGTCCTCCTGCGCAGTCTGACATGGGTCGAAACTGTCTTTTTGCAGATGCATTAAACCCCCTTTTCGCAGAGCATGGCTCATACTTTCACCGTGAGAAATACACACAGGTAATGTAACTTCAGACTGTTTTGTTTTTGAAGCTTTAAAGGCCTATGAGAATAGTGACACAGAACAAATTTAAATCAGGCAATAAACATAGTTACTACAGTCACATTGTCAATAGACGGTTATTTTCGAACAGAATCTTATTTTTCTTTGAAACAAGAACTTCGAACATGGAAAAGACAGAGCAGCCTTTCAAACATAGCTTGTCTACTAGGAAGGGGAGAAGGAAGTTCTTATTTTTTACTGTGGAGCCTCTTTTTTTTTTTGCTACTGACAATCTACCCCCACCCCCCCCTTGAAAGAAGCTTGAAAGGGTAAAAAAATTATTTGGGGTCACTAAAACTTCACAGAAGGTTTGCCGAGCTAAAATAAACAAGATACAATATTTGAAAAGCACAGATAAACTCAGCGGTGCAGAAAACGCACCGACTGCTAAATTAACTGTCCTGAAAGAGTAGACACAAAAGATTAAGATTGTGAAGTATGGGGCCTTTCAGGTTATCGGGAAACTAATCTGCCATTAGTACTAAAATATCATTGTAAATTTTTACAAAAGAATAAATAATGAACAGACCAATGTCCGTCATTTTGGTTTGTGGAGACAGAACCATGTTTTATGGTGCTCTAATTTGCACGATCATATCGAAATTACACGACGAGCGTGCATATTTTTAGAACATGAAAGAAAACCCGATTTCGTCTTGAACTCAAACGAGCGTATAATTTATAAAACGGAACAATGGTCATTTAAACGGACCTTTGGTCAAGAAACGCCTGGCCACTAATCAGAAAGCCTATATGTGATACCCCAATGAGTACAAAACACTTAACCCTTAGACTGTTAAAGAAATGTTAAATAAACATGATCAGTCCAAAGGAAAATACCACGGTATTTAAGTCACGACATTTTTTGGTCAGAATATCCAAATACAATGCCAAACAATGAATATCCAAGATTGTAATTCACGTCCTTTGCAATCTGATCTTGATCCACACGTAAAAAAAAGCCCATAACGTAGCCCACCCTTTGTTAAAAGAGTTATAATGAAAACAAAATTGGTTTACACTGATTAAGATAACTATCGGCGACCAGTACTTTGATCCGACCAAAGTACTTAAAGTATCAATTAGGAATTTTATGTCGCTCTCTGTTACAGCAGCCGCTTGATTTCATTCGAATGGACTAACGGTTGTAACGAATGCAAATTTATTCGCCATTGTTTCTAATTATTACCTTTGACACGAAAGACTAATAGAAAAATAAATGGGGTATTTGTCGCTCAGTTGTCCCAGTGTCCGTCTTGCCGGAATAACCGTCCGATATTGACTCTTCCAGCGTACTTGTCATAGATATACCGAAAAACTTACTTATATCAACGACTGCAGCAAAGGGGATTCTGCTGAGGGAACATTATAAGTAAAAAAAACTTGGTTACCGAGTGATGCAAAAGAGATGAGTCGTTCTCTGTGAAAAGGGGGTTTAATGCACCTGCAACATTTATCGGCTCGTATCAGCCTGCGCAGTCCGCGCAGGCTACCATGGGTCGAAACTTTTTGCTATTGGTACATGTAAATTTTATACGTGTCCTAGTACAATTTTGCCACATGATTCAGCCGGTTGTTATACAAGAGATTTTATCGATCCATAATTACATATCATTGGTGGCGACTTGCTTGGTATACTGCTTTACACAGATGAAATTAAACCCCCTTTTCATAGAGCATGGTTTAGATTCATTTAACCCTTTACCACACATCCAAGAGTTTTAACAATCCTTGAAAATAGGACGTCTGAAAACACTGTGAGAAAAAGAGAAAGTGCTGGTAACCATTTTTTTTTTTTCTTTTCCGACAAAATTTTCTACCCATGCTTTCAACGACAAATTCTGTCGTCGGAACCATTTTTGATTTGTCGTCTGCAAATCTTTCAATTTGGGTAAGTCTTAAAATTTGTCGACTGGTAAAGAGGCAAGATAAAGGTTTTTTTTTTTCCTTATACCATTTGGAACTTTGGAACATTGTAGATAAAAGATACAACCTCTTCCCCCCCTCCCCCCCACACACACACAAACACACACACACACACACACACACACACACACACACACACACACATATCCTACTCCTTAGAGGGAAAAACCCTCCTAAGTTGTTTTAATCGTTTAGTTGAATTGCAGTTTTGAAATGTAAAATTTAACGTCCGAGTGGAGAGATAGGATATCATTAAAAACGGACAAAGATTTAAAAATTATTCATTCTAAGCTTTTATAAAACTTTACGATGTGTGATCAGGTTCTAAATGCATTTAAAATGCTAAATGCATCGTGCAAAATTTCCAAACAAAAATATTTTCGAAATTAGCATAAGAACTATCTTATTTTCTCCGCCCAGATGATAATTTGCATAATCTCATATTTGAGAACAGATCAGGGGTGGAAATTTGAGCATTTCCCTCATTTGTATCAATGATGCTATTTTTCTTCGATGGAAAGACATGAATATATAGAAGAGGAGAAGAAGAAGAAGAAGAAGAAGGAGGAGGAGGAGGGCGACGACGACGATAGCAAAAAAACAACAACATTGTAATGATTTTAAGTCCATACCATTTACCCTAAAAGAGGCAAATAAACACAACTCTTACGGCAATATTTTGGCTTTTTAACTTATACTGTAAATGGCTTTTATTTCTTTAGCGGTTTAAGTTATATTTTCGATAGAATTGCGAGTAACACGTACAGTAAAGGGTTAACCCATAACCTACTTAGTAAGTTAAATGAAACTTTCAAGTCAATGGTAAAAACCCATAATTTCGCTATTTCAATTTTTTTTCTTTGGAGAAAATTATCTCCTTATCGGACAGTGTGGATCCAAGATCAGACTGCACGTTCTGTGCAGTCTGATCTTGATCTACACTGTCCGCAAAAGGTTCTTGAGTCCCGCTTAGCACACTAAGCGCTAAATATCAATTGATCAAGTACCCGTTGTCCAATTTAACCAGCCCTAGTCATCTCTGATCGTGTCTGACCATTGAAATCCGGAGACTGACCAGTATTAAGTGGACATTATCAATTGACTAGATGGGCGAAAAAACAGATTATCCTGCATAATCTGCATAAATTTATGTTGTCATTATCGGCGGTTAGGCAGCCCTAGCATACCAAGCCCACCTTATTTTAACTTCTGCCCTCTCCTTCCCCTCCTCTGTCTCTGTCTATGTAGTTTTTTTTTTTCAAAAAAGGCATATGAGTACTTTAAAAAGGTTGTAGCCTGGTTTCAAGGCTTCGCGCTGTGCAGTTAAACGTTTGGTGGTACATGAATGCATCTCATGCCAGATTTTGTCAATGAAAAAAATCACTAGATACTAGTATTGGATAACCTAGACCCAAGATCAAGCTTCGCATTCTGTGCCGTCTGATCTTGATCTAAACTGTTCGCGAAAGTGTTCTCGAGAGTCTTAACCGTCAACTCATATTTTGACTGACGAATTTGTCTACAACGAAAGCAGACGACACGGAGATGTCCCAAGCGTCAGCTGACACCATTTATTATCTCCACGGCGAAGAGTTCAACGTACAAACAATTTGCATATTGTGACACTTTAGAAATTAGGCATGTGACACAATCTGCATAGTTTTAGAGTCGTCCGGTTACATTTTATTACGGTGATATAAGACAAAATTATCTCCGCCTTACCTGAAAGTACCTGAGTAAAATGACACACGGAAAAAATACCCTTAGTCTGCTAAGCGGGCCTATCAATACACTTTTCCGGATAGTGCATATCAAGATAAGACTGCACAGATGGTGCAGTATGATCTTGTATCCACACTGTCAAATCAATGAGAATTTTTTGTTTTTCAGCGAAAAGATCTTTAACCGTTATTCTGCTAAATAACTAAAATGAAATTTATAATTCGATAGGGAAGACCCAAATATTTCTATTTCAAAGTTATTTTTTTGGGAAATAATATTATCTTATCGGACAGTGTAGATCCAAGATCAGACTGCACGTTCTGTGCAGTCTGATTTTGATCGACACTGATCGCAAAAGGTCAGTGAGTCGCGCTTAGCAGCCTAAGGGTTAAAATCGCAATATTTGATTTTTTACCATTTTTGATTATCTAGCAAGTTAATGGTAAAGCGATTACCGTATCGATACGAACTGCTTGTAAATCGCAATTTTTGCTTTGAAATTTAAGAAATAATCTGGATTAATTACACCAAAACTTTAACTCAGAACGAAACAACAAATTTTTAGACTTGTCCAAATTCGGAACATTTGTACACGACAAATTCGATGTAATTTAGCCCTTATCCCGCTTCATAACTAACATAAAACTTTCAAGCTGATAGTAAAAACCCAAATTTTGCTATTTTAAAGATACTTTTTGAAAGAAAGATATCTCCTTATCGGACAGTGTAGATCCAAGATCAGACTGCACGTTCTGTGCAGTCTAATCTTGATCTACACTGTCCGCAAAAGGTCTGTGAGTCTCGCTTAGCAGTCTAAGGGTTAAAAGCTGAAAACTGTCTTTGAAAAGGTAAAAAAACATTGTACAAGAGAAGAAAATGCTGGTTACCAGCATTTTCTCCTTTTTCTACAAGTTTTTGTTCAAAAGCCTCCTTTTTAGGGGCTGTTTGGCAAAGAAAACGGGATTGTTTGGTAAAGAGCTAATATGATTGTACATTTTGACATTATACAAGTTTTGAAACCGACACACTGGTTTGGAGATTGTGAACAATCAATTCCCATAATTCAGAATTAATCTTCCGGTCCCTCGTAATAAATACATTAGGAGACTTTGGTCTAGAAAAGACAGACCTTAGTACTTCCGATTCGAGACTCCTTTTGCCAGAATATTCCTCGCCATTGTATAAGGCAGTTCGTGCATTCTGATCTTTTTTTTACACTGTCCACAAAGACTAGTTTAAGTTGTGCTAGGCGCTCTGAATTGTTACAAAAAAAAAAGTTTCAAAGCAATTTCAGATATGAGCATTGTATCTTTGTCCTCTCAGCCGAAGGTCACGCGGATTTTTTTCTTCATTAAAAGAAGTTGGCAGAAAGATTAATGACCTGTTTGTTTTTCATGGCCATTCTTGTGAGATGGTTCGAAAATGCAAACACTAAACAGACGAGCACGTGCAATTCTTTATGTAACAATACATCTGTCACTTCCAGGGGACCTTTATTCTTATCACTTTGTAAGCTCTTTACTAGAAGATGATATTTAAGATTCGTCTTTATTGAAGCATTTTGTAGACGATAAATTAAATGTGGCCCAAATGGAGGAATTCGTCTTTTGAAAGGATGCAAAACATAACGAGGAAAAAGAGAAATGGATACTTACGCACATTTTCTCTCCTTATTTATTTCGCAGGCCTTCTTCTTCTTTCTCCTCCTCCTCTTCTTCTTCTTTTTCATCAGGATCGTAAAACAATGATACGTTTAGTAAAAGCCTTACAAAAAGGGTTACTGGAGATACATGTATTTTCCTGCTGTCTCAAACTTTGAACTGTATTAACCCCTAGCCTAGTAAATAAGTGAAATGAAACTTTCAAGCCGATAGTAAAAGGTCCATTCGCTGCTATTGCAAAGGTATTTTTTGGGGAAAATATGTCTTTATCGGACAGTGTAGATCCAAGATCAGACTGCACGTTCTGTGCAGTCTGATCTTGATCTACACTGTCCGCAAAAGGTCATTGAGTCGCGCTTAGCAGCTTATTGGTCAATTCTAATTCGATTCTGTTCCTCACAATGAATGAAGTCCGGAAATATAGCTGTCATCTTCTAACTTCCCTCGTAGGGTGCCCGCAAAAACGACGATGTTTTTTGACAAGATGGGGCTTAGTGAAATAAGATATTCAATGAAATAGTGCATCTAGTTAAAAAGAAACCATTAATTTTATCTAACAAAATAATGATCACAAAAAGATTTTTTTTATATATAAAATTTTCATCATTTCTATTTTCGTACAAAGAAAGTTGCTGACTTTATACACCTAAAGTGATAAATCATAATTTATACTTTATATTCATAATATCATAATTGTTTAGCTGCCAAGCGCAGCTGAATTTTCTCATGCAGACTATGTAGATCAGGATTAGACTACACAGCATTTTGCAGTATGATCTTGAACTTCTCAGTCCGATACAGGGAGCCACGGTTTTCTCGACGAAAAGAACTTTGAATTCGCAATCTGTTCGTTTAAAAGCTTCTTAATCGTTTGAGTACTGTGAACGACATTTTTTCAGCCTTTTCCGCCAAAAGTAGATTAAAATAAGTCTGCTTATATTGCTTGGATTTGCAGAAGACAAATGTTTTCTAAAAGACAGGGTTTGTTTTTGAAGGTGTAGAAAACGTAGTTGGCGAAATAGAAATCGCTGTTTACCAGCATTTGAACCGTTGTCTTCGCATGTCATGTTCTTCGAAGATTCGACTTGTCTGCTCTGACGCACCAACCAGCTCATATACAGGGGAAAAGAAGGGCTTATACCGAAGCTATTATCCAAACCTGTAGGGGCTGTTTTGATAAATGGCCAGTGCATAGCTTACATGCTAGCTGATCATAGCTGAATGAATCGCACCAGCTATCTAGAGTTTCATTGAGTAAATGTTTATTTTATTTTGAAATTCAAAGTAACGGTTGTCGTTTTGAAAAGTAGTCCGGTTCTGTACACAGAATGCCAAAATCAGATAGATGTGTATTTAAAGAACGCCATCTAGCTGAAGATAATGGCATTTGAATCTCCTTTTCCGAATGTCTTCCCTCCAAGCCTTCTGCGCCACATGCGGTATTTTGCGTATATATGTATATTATTTGAGGTATATCTTAACCCTTTACCACACAAAGACCTTGAGAAATAAGGCATATAAAACATTGTAGGAAAAGAAGAAAAATGCTGGTAACCAGCATTTTCTTCTTTTTCCTCAACGTTTTCTACCCTTTCAAGAACAACCACCATTATGTAATCTACATTTAATTTGTCTGGTGCAAATGTTTTAATTTTGGACTGGTCTAAAATTTTTCCGTTTGTCAAAGAGTTAATTTCAAACTTCGGGTACAAATTTTCCCATTACTAAACGATCCAGAGCTTTATATAGCCTGAGGAAGAGGCCTTCTGAAAACACTCTGGAAACAGAAGAACACTGTGGTGTCAGTGGTTGTGAGGTAGAAAGTCGGCCCCGTAACCAAAGGTCTCGAGTTCGATACCCGGGAGCGAGTGGCAACTTGGGTTTGTACATTGGCCTACACATTCCGCGCGAGTACTGGTATAGTTCCCAGGAAGCAGAATCGAGATTAATATACGTTATAATAACTTATTTCTCAATCGATTTAAAATAAATACGTTTAAACTAACGGAAGAAAATGTCTGTAACCATGCAGTGTTTCCCTTTTATCCATAACGATTTCTACTCTATCAAAGTCAAATCCCATCATTTGAGCCCTATTCAATTCAATGCTTTCAATATGGGCCAGCCTAAAATTTTGTTCTTCGGTAAACCGTTGAGTTGTTGTTTTTTTCCCCTACACTCTCCGCATCGCTATTAATAGCTTCAGTCATATAAATCTCATCAAATACAATAAAGTTAAAGAATGTATTGTTTAATTATCGATAGTTAAAACCTTTTGACAGGAAATGGGTTAATTTCGGATGAACATCCCCGTTTTGTCATTTCACACTTGATATTTTTATCAATGACCCTATGATTAATTCATACTTCTAGTATAAGGTAAACAATGACCCCAGTTTAATAATAATAATAATAATAATAATCATCATCATCATTACAGTCATCGTCGCCATCATTATCTATGATCTTTTTTCCTAATAGAAACAATCATAGACTATTTATTTCTCTCATTTCTATTACCTATCCTATTCAAGCATATGCATTTGGTAATCATACTTTTTATGTTCAGAATAAGCACAAGAAACAGGAGATTTAAAATCGCATATAGCCTTACAGGGCTGCAGAATTAGCGATATACTTTCTTTCAAGCCCGCAGAATTAATTTCTGTAGAAACTGGGTCCAGTATTAGCTCTCGCGCAAAAACCAGCCGGGTAGCAATTGTACTCTCTACAAAGGAGAACAACGTAAAATCATGAAAGCGAATTCCTCCTGAAATTTCACGTACAAAACGAACGATTTCTCGTTTTCTCGTCAATTATCCTACCTGGATATAGCAAATCGACATTAACATTTCATTCGCCCTATTTAAAGATATAGAAAAAACAGGTGGTTACATCAGTAAACTGCAAAACTTGGTCCGAGCTCGAAACTATTTCATGTTAAAAACCTGGGGCAAAAAACGGTACGAAAATGGCTGCTCTTTAAAGATAATCAAAGTGCTGTAAGCACCATGATAAAATTGAGTTGAACTTACAAGCAGTTCTGCATTAAGGCTTTCGACGCTTTTGACATGTATTAGCGGAAGATGAAGATGAAGAACAGACTCCAAAGTGCAGTTTGATCAGGGCTTTGATATAGACACAGTGATTTTTACCAATTAAAGCGTTCAAAGTAAGACTGGAGTAGAACTTATTGGGTGTTATCACCTAATTTCGTACGTAATTAAATTTGCTACCAAGTCAATCTGATTAGAGTGTGACAACTCTAGAAGTAAGCCCTTTAAAAACATTGTGGAAAAAAGGAGTAAATGCTGGTAACCAACATTTTCTCCTTTTCCCACAATGTTTCCTACTATTTCACAGACATATCCCGTAATTTGAGCCATGTTTAATTTATTGTCTGCAATCATGTTTAGTGCAGATGCGTCCAAAATTTTGTCATCCGGTAAAGGGTTAATGTCATTTCAGTTTAAAGATACAGGGCTAATAAATTGGTGGGGTGGGGGTTACGTGAGTTCTAGCCCTGGCTCTGCAAGACTATGTCCTAGAATTGGTGATCTAGTGAATAAAATGGCACTAATTTCTCTCTTATTCCTGAACATTGTCACGGTGATGTTTTTGTGGGAAAACAGCTACTGGTTTGGACATAGTGCCTTGCGTGGTATTGATAAAGGAATTCAAAGAACGCAAGGAAAGATTCATTGGTCACTATAACATGAATCGTAGAATAAGTTTGCTTAACTCTATATCCTACAAACGTCCAAGAAAATGTTGCAACTTTTAATAAAGGTCATCGAATTGTAGCAAACGACCCTACATCACTTGCAAGTCTATTTCTCCATATGCAATCTTTTGGGCAACTAAAAATCATTCCGTCTAAATGGTACAAATAAAAGTGGCAGAAGAGGGAAAAATAGTAAGAGAAAACAGGAATGAAATTATTCGGGGGCGTCAAAACCTTTTGGATATTGCTGTTGAGGAAGCGACTTTGATGGGAGCCCAGGGCATGTAGGAAAGGGAGGGGGGATTCGCTATAAGTCAGAGGTTGAGGGGTTTAGGGCTTTTCGAAAATTTTGATTTTTTTTTTGCGAAAATTACCGTGCCATAGCTGGAGTAACTCAACTATTTGGTAATTTCCGTTCATTTAAATTGTGAATAAATGCATTCCAAATGTCATTTCGAGCAATATATGCAATATATGCAATTAAACCGGAAATGGTTCAACGAGAAAATCACATTTCTGTCCATTTTTAGAGGTTTTATGGAACTCTACATTCCAAAACAATTAATAAATACAGATACATGTATAAATGACCTCTCTTGTCCACTAACATACTGTTTTATGAATAGAGAACTGTGATGGCAATGTGAAGATTTTGGATCTTGACGTACAGTCAGGGCCAGTATTTATAAAAACTTTTTTTGGGGGGGGAGGGCGGAAGGGGCGGGGGGGCTCAGTTTGCTGAGGAAGCAATGAGACTTTCTGTAACCTACTACATTTGAATCTACTGATTAACTCTCCCAGCGCAAAAGGCGAGAAAAAAAAAAAAAGACCTAATGCGATAGGCACAGATCAAGATAAGTCTGCACGAAACTTACAGACTGATCTTGGATCTCCACCCTCAGCATTTTACAAGCTTACAGGATAAAAAATCCTGATATTTAGTGGATTTTATTTTCAATCGTCGAAAAAAATCGAGTTTCTCTGGCTCCGAGGGATTAGATCTTTTGTCATCTGGGGAACTGATATCACTTAACCCTTATCCTGCTGATTAAGTTAACCCTTTACCAGACGACAAAATTTTAGACTGGTCCAAATTGAAAGCACTTGGAGACGACAAAATAAAGGCAACTCAAAAATGGAAATTTGTTTCCAGCAGGGTAGAAAATATTGTGGGAATAGGAGAAAATGCTGGTTACCAGCATTTTCTCCTTTTCCCACAATGTTTTCAAAAGCCTTCTATCTCAGGGTCGTAAAAGCCAGGGATTGTTTGGTAAAGGGTTAAACATCAAGCCTGAAGTAAAACCCCGAATAATGCTACTTCAAATTTATATTCTGGAGAAAAAATTATCTCCTTTTCGGATAATGTAGATCCAAGATCAGACTGCACGTTCTGTGCAGTCTGATCTTGATATACACTGTCCGCAAAAGGACAGTGAGTCGAGCTTGGCAGCCTAAGGGTTAAAAAATGCCACTTTTCAAAGAATTCAAACCAGTCGGTATCAAAGAAAATGAGTAGAAATCGTTATCTTTAGCAAAACCATTTGAACAGATAAAATTTTGAAATAAGTGGAAAAAGTACACTCTTTGACGGCCGAACTGACACTTCGTCCTACTGTTATTCCGAACTAAGGTAAACAAAATTTTACCGCATTCATTTGGCATATTTGTAACAAACCATTACGAAAGAGGAGTTTTCAATATACATATTCACATTTGATAAATATGGTAATAATGATATGGAAAATGTTGTTGGAACCACGTTGTTTTCAAATTAGAAGTCTCTTGCAGAATGTAAAAGTCGTATTAGTACAATAATGGGGCACTGATTGTAACAATGCAAGTTGTCGATAAGAATTACTGCATATGTCATTCTGATAAAACAATCTTTTTGAGTACTAGATAGTTAGGTATTTCATGTCAAACATTGTTCCTGCACGTATGAGCAAAACTGACGCAATCATCGGCCCTTTGAAGATATATTGACAACAGGAAACTTAGGAAATAAATCTGTCTGTCCGTCCGTCTGTCCGTCCGTCCATCCGTCCGTCCAGCCATCCAGCCATCCATCCGTCCGTCCGTCCGTCCGTCCGTCCGTCCGTCCATCCATCCATCCATCCATCCATCCAGCCAGCCAGCCAGCCAGCCAGCCAGCCAACCAGCCAGTCCTTCATCCATCCATCCATCAAACCAGCCAGCCAGCCATTCATCCATCCCTAACACACCCATCCATCCATCCACCCATCTATCCATCTACCCGCCCACCCATCCATCCATCCATCCATCCATCTACATCAGGTTGTAACAAATTTAGAAGGTCTTTCATAATTCACTGATACAGCTGTTCATGGTTCGCTCCCCACTAGGGCGCTGTTTCAAGGATCCCTTGCCAAGAGCCTAAAACTAGTGAAACTTAAGAAAAAGTAATTGATTAAGCCGTAACCTTGTGCCCTAAAAGACTTTGTAAGGGGTGTAAGACAACATTCAAAACGAAGAAATGTTATCCTTAATCTGCTAAGTGCGAGTCAGTATATACTTTTGCAGACAGTTTAGAGCAAGATCCAACTATCCAATGATGTCAACTGTTTTTTTTTTTTTCAGACGAAAAAAAAAAAATGAAACCGGGACTGCGCAGGTCGATACTTATTGCAAATGTATTAAAACCCAATTTCGGAGAGTATGGCTTATTTATATTTATGTCAATACATTCTAGATAAAGACTTGAGTATGTAGCAACATATCACGTCGTGTCAATGGGATCAAATTTCAAGGGGAGATAAATCAGACAAAAGCTGATAACAACGAGGAACAACTGACAACAACCAGATGACACGTCGAAAATCGACCCTTACTGATAATATTTTTTACAAATATAACTTCGTATTCTAAAACAATGTTTTTCATGGATTATACCCGTACTTTTTCATTTTTATGATAACAAACAATATCTCCTCTTGCCACTGCCTTTTTAACCATACACAAACATGTGAGCGTCGCTCTGACAAAAGGGGTTTAATGCATCTTCATTATTCTTTACATGAAACGAGTCTTCGCGTAGTAAGCAACATGATTTGACCATTCAACTAATTATTTGGTTCAGCCAATCAGAAATTATTTAAGGAATGAAGAGAATTTTATTTTTTTCATGGAGGTATGAAAAAAAAAAAACCTAATCACACTGTATGAAACCGCGCAGTGTGATTAGGTTTTTTTTTCATACCTCCATGAAAAAAAGAAAATTCTCTTCATTCCTTATAATTTAATATTACAGACAACATACATCTACGGAAATAATTCAAACAGCATTCATTTTCTTTATTTTTAAATCTAACGTTGGAGTTTCTAAAGACCTTCCACACATATTTGTATGGCGCAAGAATACAATAGGGAAGCAGTTTTCAGATCCCCAATACTGAAAAATTAACCAATAGAACGAAAGTAAACGAACACAGCAGTGTGTAGGACCCGCAAAAGTAAGCTTCAGCGAAAGTAGTTCCGGCGCAACGTGATTTTTTTTTTCATGGAGCTATGAAAAAAAATTTTCAGCCAATCAGAACTCGCCAATGTTCATGAAAACAACTGATATTAAATTATATTACTTTAAAATTTTAAGAAATCTTGAGAACCAGTCTTAGAATGATGTTAATAGTGCTTGGTGAATACGGACCTGAGTGCTAAAATCTTACATGGTTCTTACGTAAATATATCGAGTATGAAATACCAACGAGCAATAAAAAATGTATTTATAAATTTTTGTTATCAAAAAATCCAAACTCGTGCCATATCTACTTTACGCTTGCATTAATATTTGCCTACATCAATCGTCTTGCCCGGTCGTGCATTTATCGTGCTTCGAACACGCGCAGTATTGCATTTCTTATTACACCTGACTCATAAACCTTCAGCAATTAAATTACCGACACCGACTTTGAAAAAACTCCCCGTCGAATGCAAATGATTTAAATGAATTGGGTTTTAACACATCAGTACAATATTAAAGCTCGATAATGCAATTTTCCTTTGGGCCCAATGTTTTCAAAAGATATACTGCGACTCTAAATAATCGTCCTCAAGGTCTGATGATTCTGATAAGCAGGATTGCAATTTCGTCAAAATTATGATTTAGCAAAAAAGAAACACATTTTATTGCCATGGGGGTGGGGGAAAGCACAAAATTTTTAGCTTGGATGCTTTTGAACGTTGAGGTATCGTCATAGCCCTGCCGTCGTCTGGGTCAGCGTGGTATTGCAAACACATTGATATTTTCTCATATCTTTGTTATTATTGAAGATATTTATTTCAAACTTTGGCCAGTTATTAATTCTCAAACGGGGAACCCATACCAATAAGGCAGGTAACGCTTATAATATATTTTGATACAGTTATGTCCCTTCTTCGATTGATATTGTATTATTGCTAACGAGAATAATAGGCATCCAGCATTTCTCTTTTTCCCACAATCCTTTCAAAGGCAAAATCTACATCTTTTAGTCGCATTTTCTTTGTCGTCTGCAAATACTTTCAATTTGGACAAATATAAAATTTTGTCGTCTAGTAAAGCGTTAAGGTTTTGCACTAAATCTTGTTCGTGAATATCAGTTTCTTTTCCGTTTACTGGCTTAACTCTTTATCAGATGAAAAGAACTGGTACATATTGTAGGTTATCACAGGCAGCCAATCAAACGCAGGTAAAACGATAGAATTGGTATTTGATAGAAGACAAAACATGGTGGGAAAAGGAGAAAATGCTGGTCACCAGCATTTTCTCCTTTTTCCCACCATGTTTTCAAAGGCCTTCTTTTTCAGAGTTCTAAAAAAACTCGGTGATGCGGTAATTATGGATAAAAATCTCTTTTCAACGTATCGGTCTTGTTTACTGTAATGGTTTATGATTTTCTCTTATCATTCTGCAACACACATCGTCCTTTTCGATTATAATTTGTCCTTTCGCCTCGGATCACAAGTAAAAACTTGTTTGAACGGCGGGTGGTATGGTAATCTAAATTCCCGAGATAAAGAAAGTACTTGTAACGTGTAATCTAAATCACATCCTAACAGAGTTTTACGGAAGCGCGCATTGGCATATTAAAAACGCTTTTTTTTTCAACGAAAGCAAGGAACATTCATATGCGCAGATGCATAGCTCGGCATATAACGTGCAGTCTAATCTTTGACTTATACCGTCCGCTTGTTTAATCATGCCCAGAAGAAAAATAATCCTTCCGAGTTTCACTCAATTCTATTTTCAGCCATGGAAATAGTTCCAGTTCACAGATGTGAGAAAAAAATAGTTAAAGTGCCTCGCCTCAAAATTACGTTTCAAATTTTATCAAAAACTGTTAACTTTACTCACCCACATAAATGGCCAGGATAAAGACAGAAATACACGCAGAAAACTAATCATTTGAGCCATGCTCTGTGAAAAGGGGGCTAAATGCATCTGCAAAAAGTATCGACCCATGTCAGCCTAGACAGTCCACGCAGGCTGACATGGATTGAAAATTGTTTGCTTTTAATTAATTCTCTGCATGTTCAAGGACCACTCTGGATTCAGGATTCAGCTGGTTCTTAGACAAAATACATTATATGGCTCCCTAATTATGCGATGACTTGCATGGTATCATGCATCATGGAGATGAATTAAGTCTCCTTTTCACAGAGCATGGCTCATAAAAAAAAACTGCAAAATTTCTTATCCCGTTTGTCCCAGGGAGGGTTGCCATTATTGCGTAACAAGGGACATGCATTTTATAGTGCATTTTAGTGATATGCACGGTTAGCTCAGTCGATGGTTCGAACCGGAGCGAAAATTTATAATGTTTGGATAGTTTTGTGTTTTCTTCCTCGACTGAGTGTAAACGATCACGTCCTAATGATTGTCCTTTTCCAAATACAGGCATAACTTTTCTTTTTTTTTTTTAAGAAAAATTAGATCTAGCCTATACAGCTTCAAAGAATCAGTCATAAACATTAGAATTTGAATATTAAATTTTCTTACATTAACACAATTTGTTACAGCAATATTGAACAGATTTATCTTAATTCTTAAGTTATGTTTCGCATGTAATTTATTTATAATAAATTTTCACAAAAAAAGTCTGGTGTCAGGAGTGGGATTCGAACCCACGCCGGGAGAGCCCGACTGCGACCTGAACGCAGCGCCTTAGACCGCTCGGCCATCCTGACTGAACGACTATAATGTTGATATTATGATTAATCAAAAAAGTATAAACACAAACTATTTTTGTTATAACGTTCTTTGTAACAAAACTCTTGATAGGCTGCGAGTAAGAAAAATCTTTGTGCTAAGTTTAAGTAAGATTTCTTTGCGGACAGGTTAGATTAAGATCGGACTGCACAGAACTTGCAGTCTGATCTTAAATCTGTCAATTTGTCTACACTGTCCTCTAGTTTGAAACGTATTTTAAACAAAATCACCTTGAAATATATATTTCGGCTGTTTCTCCGAGTTTATGGGTCATTCTATTCATTTAGTGGGCAAAAAACTGGGACATGCTCGGACACCTTGATCGACACTTTTTGCTATTGGTCAATGTTCTGCGTGTAAAAGGACCAGTTTTCCTCCATCCTCGTTGACCTAGGTTCGATTCATTCTGTAATCGAGTAATGCATGGAGAGTAACGTAATGCTTAAACCTGGGTTCCGAGGATGGTCTTCCTCCAGATCTAGTCGATTGTTAGACTAAATGGATTTTATGGATCCATAATTACATGTACGTATGTGATGTCCTTTGTCGAAACCTTTTGCTATTGGTCAATTTTCTGCATGTCAAAGGACGAGTCTACCCCAAGATCTAGTCGATAGTTCGACTAAATGGATTTTTTGGATCCATTATTAGTTGTACGGTCAGGTGGCAGGGGACTTGGAAACTTGTTCACGGCTGTGGCAAATCATAACTGTACAACGAATTTATTATACTGCAAAGTTTTACCATTCCAACGTGTGTCAAGCGAATTTTACCTGAGTGCCCCAATTTAATGAAAACTGACGTCACTGGGAACTGACGTCACTGAAACCTTGGTAAAATGTGCAGTTTGGTGCATAATCTTGATGTTAATCTTGATCGACGCCGCCATTTTGGATGTTGTGTTGAAAGTGTAGTCATGTATACGGGGCTTCCGAAAGGGAAACTGCTTTTACGTTGGTTTTGCCAGTGTACATGGTATATATGTTCGGGGCGTATTATCCAATCAGATCACGAGAAATTTCTTTGCAGTATAAAATTATATGTATGTATGTGATGTCTTGCTTGGTATAATGCACCACGGAGATGCATGAAACCCCCTTTTGCCATAGTGCTGCTAAAATGGTGCAAGAGGTTGAAGACCTTGTTGATAGGGGTTGCCTTGTCTCTAAAAGGGGAACAGACATAAAAAGCATACATGGGATGTTTGTGTGTCCTGGTAATATCCACTATTAACCTCTCGGCTGCTAATCGCGACTCAAGGACCTTTTGCGGACAATGTAGATCAAGATCAGACTGCACAGAACGTGCAGTCTGATCTTAGATCTACAATGTCCGATGAGAAGATATCTTTTCTCCCAAGCTGCATTTGAAATAGCAAAATCTGGGTTTTTACTATCAGTTTGAAAGTTCCATTTCATTTATTTAGCGGGATATAACGTATTATAAGAGTTAAACCGAGGTGATAAATTACTGTATTCTCTCATATAAAAATCTTCCGATTCATACCAAAGTATAAGCGCAACCTCGAAAGTAAAAGTTGGAAAACAGTTGACTTGGTAAGTTTCAAATATTGTGCATTTTTTCTAGTTGTCATTTTGTCTCGATATTTCCATGGCTGTTTGTATGTTTGTGCTTTAATTCTGCATAACTGTTTTGGTAGCTTTTGATACCAAATGATAGTTTATTGCAAAAAGATTGAGTTTTAAGGGCAGAGTTAAATCTATCTCCTTTTATAAGAGGTTTTATGAATCTGCCGTGCGACATAATGTTACGAAGCAACGTTAGATTTAAACAAACACGAATACAGACAAATAAAAGGTACCGTGCCGGAAATGAATACGCAAGATTACATTGTCGTAAATAAAAAGTAGTCCACCTTCAAATATGGCCGACGTTAAATTAAAAGATGGAATTCCCGATATCTTAGTAACGTAGGAATACATACATTAAATGGGATCAACGTAGAATCAACATTTACGTGTCTCTTTGAAATGGTATCATTTATTTCACAGGACAGATACGGGTTTGTTTACAGATGATGAAAGTTATCAAAAGTAAACAATTACCCAAAAGGACAGAAAATGAAATCCGTACAAAGAACTTTATCTTGAGTTGAAATCTTTATTCTAACAACCATTGAGAGTGAAATCTCGACTGTTAAAATTTTTAAAGCAAACCACAACATTTTCTAGTACTGAAAAATAAATGCGAAGAATGTAAAAAAATAAACTTCAGATCTGTTGATAAGCCAATCTGGTTGTAAATGGACGATATATTGGTTCACTCTTTACTAGACGACAAGTTCAAAAGTGTGCCGAGATTGAAGCATTTGTGCGCGTCAAATTAAATGAAGCTCAAATGATGAAATCTGTGAATGAGTAGAAAATATTGCGGGGAAAAGGAAAAGAATTGCTGGTAACCAGCATTTTCAACTCTCCCTTCAATATTTTCAAAAGGCTACTTCCTTTGGTCGTCAAAACATGGAAAAATACGAACGAAATGTTTTGACACAAAGAAAAGGTAGCAGTTTGAGCTGTTCACATGTGTTTCACTTTTATTCACACGGTTAGTGAAAGTCGTGCAATAAAGTTTCACTCTCTTTCATCGTTATATATCGTTTCATGGGGAAGCAGCGGATAGCTCGAACAGAGTATTGTTGTAGTGCTTGTTGTTGTAGAACATCCGAGACTTTGTCTAAACCCCCCCCCCCCCACATACATATGATAAACCTTTTCTAACGGGCAGAAAGCCCAAGCTTTATAAACGACCGTAACTGATAATGTTTCTCCTAGTTTTAAAAATATTTTAAATGCTATGTTCAATATTCTCATCTAAGATGTTGACATTTAACAAATCAGACTTTCATTTATTTTAAAACCATTGGACAAGCACATCGCGTCGCGTGCTAGTCCTGTTTTCCCTTTTTAGTCTGCGAGATTTTTAGATAATCAAAGTACTTTAAGTCACATGACAAAAACTTCTTGTTTTATTACGCCTCTTTCATCGTAAGTGATGTGATGGTATTGTGACATGAGGCGGATTTAAAAACGCTTGAATTTCAGCTATTTGATATACAGCCCACGGGCCATGAATCTTAAATAGCTACCATAAATGAGATGTGTGTAATATATCATAGTTATGTTATCCCTTGGCCCTAAATGAAATAACTTTGGGCTATCTGAGAATAACATTTAGCCCTTTACCAGACGACAAGATTCTAGCGTTGTCCAAATTGAAAGCAGCTGCAGACGACAATTTCAAGCTGGATCAAATGCTGCAATTATTCCTTGATAGAGTTGAAAACATTGTGGGAAAAGGAGAAAATGCTGGTTACCAGCATTTTCTCCTTTGCCCACAATTTTTTCAAAATGCTTCTTTCCCAGAGGCGTCAAAACTCTTCATTGTGTGGTAAAGGGTTGGAAACTTTATTTTCTCTCGAAATGGTTTTATACTAGTACACGTAGATGTAAGATCTAAAACAACTTTCTCTCTCTCTCTCTCTCTCTCTTTCTCTCTGTTTGACCATATTCCTACTGCACTAGGTAATCTATTAAAATTATTTGTTGGAAACGTTATCATGTATTTCGAAAGTGTAGGAATCGACTAAAACCCCTGAATAACTTCACTTTTTTTTCCGTTTTGTATTTGCCCTGGCTACCCACTGTAAGAGACCAACGTTTTATTAATACCCTACTTTCTCCTACACATGATAACGTCGGGGTTGTATGTGCCATCTGTTGCTTCGATTGTTTGGTGTTTAGTTGACGCCGTTTTGACAATATTCCAGTCATATTATGGCTGCCAGTGTACCTATCAATGCGTTCTTTGGGTTCTAATACTTTAACATACTGTCCAATCCACTCGCTGTTTTCCTACAGAAACATCGTCAAAATAATGTGCAGTGGTGTGAGAGAAACGACTATTGTCACATTAATTATAACACCAATACTTGGATATAGTTATGCTAAGCTGGGATTCGAATTCAATACCCTTGGTTAGCTAGCCATGTACGTTACCGGCTGAGCCACATATAAAATGATTTGCTTGATTGCAGACATAATCATATGCCAATTTACGCGGATATTTCCTGTTTATTTAACCCAGTCTGACTTTGAACAGCCCCAATTAAAAGCCATTCACATATTAATATGGTTTATTTTATATCAAAATCAAAGTGCGTTGCAATCATACCTTGATTTACATCATCCGCTTAAGCATTTTAGGCTAGTCTCTTACACCGAAATCGCTATAGTTAACTGCACTGTCTTCTCGAATACCGGAGTGCTTGCAGCACTTTGATTATTTTCATTATGGAATAATTATTATTTTAAGAATGTTGCTATTTTCCTATCATCTGTCGCCTCGTCTTTTAACATGAAACGGTTTCACACTTGGTCCAATTCGCACATTATGATTAGCATATTATTTCATGCTTTACGATAGGTTATCGAGAAATATCGGTGAAATATTTTTCGATAATTCATGGTTACGACCAGTGAAAATACCGATTTTTATATTCTAACTCTTCAATTGAAGGCGGAAACAATTTTTCCCGCGCACTAGTTACCTAGGTAAAATGCGCGTGCCTCACAACCAGATGGAAATATAACGTAATATACCTTACATTTCTCGCGCTTGACGTAATATTGTAATGTGTTGCTATGCGGAGGGGGTACGCCACGGGGAATAACCGAAAAGAACTGTACTGAATTTTGATTAAGTTACCCCCAGAAAGGGTTAAAAGCATGAAAAAGATAGAATATTTGATTTCTTTTTCGGTGAAAGATCGAAATTTATTTAATCTCGTGAAAATCATCGGTAATATTTTCACTCGTGGCTGCGCCACTCGTGAAAATATTACCGATGATGTTCACTCGGTGAAATGAATTTCGATCTTTCACCGTAAAAAACAAATATCCTCTATATATATCAATTTTCCATCTACAAGTAGGGCGATTAAAATGTTTTTGTGGTTCTTCAGTATTCAGAAAAACTGATGAACAGGAAAACAAGAAATCAATGGATTTCTGAGTCTAACTTTGAACAGAATATGTTTTCGCATTATTACGTTTTCTTTCGTAGAGAGTAGAATTGTTTACCGGCTTGTATATTTGAGCGAGAATCAAAATTGACCCAGTACTCAGAAAAGTTTATTCTGAGGGTTTGTAAGAAAGTATGTTGCTAACATTTATTCCGCAGACCTGTAAGGTCACATGCCATTAAGGACTTCTCTTTACAGCTCTTCTCTTCTACAAGAAACACAATAGATATCAAAATCGTGCAATGTGCAAAAATTTAATAAAACAGCAATCTGTCATTGTTTTCTTTTGTCACAATTCATTTTGCGACTACCATGGTTTGCAGGTAAATACTTTAGCTGTTGGTCGAAGTGAGCAAACCCGGTCTATTCAACTGCAAGTAAACTCTCAAAGAAAAAGAATGGGTGGATAATGTTTCTTTTTCGTCTTGCCCGCTGAATTCCGTCTTAAATTTCTTATTTAGCAAAGATTTAAGAGAACGGAAGATGATCCAAGACCGTCTGAAGGTGAAGCCATAAAGGATTAAATTACCTTGCCACACGCATGATGTAAAATGATAATATGGCTTGCAACACTCGAAAAGGGGCATTCGGACATTTGCGTAAAGTGTCGTCTCGGATCAGCCTGCGCAGTCTGCGCAGGCTAATCCGAGACGGCATTTTAGGACTACATTTGATTTTGTGCTACAGTAGACTTGCATAAAACAGAAAATTACAGATAAACGGAAAGTGTTGTTTCGGATTAGCCTGCGCGAACAGCGCAGGCTGATCCGAGACAACACTTTACGCAATTGTCCGAATGCCCCTTTTCGCTTGTTGCATGCCATATGTACCAACCTGTTATTTCGTTTACACATATTCGAACATTGCAAAACTGAGAGATTTTGATGACTGGAGGAACACAGACTCTTTACCACACAATTCCGAGTTTTAACAACACTGACGAAGATGTTTTTTTGGTTACCAGCATTTTCTTCTTTTCCCACAATTTTTTTTTTATTCCATCAAACACAATGTCCACCATTTGAGGTACATTTAATTCTTATCCTGCTCATTAAGTTAAATAAAACTTTCAAGTCGATAGTTAAAACCCAAAATGTTGCTGTTTCAAACTTATATTTTGGAAAAACTATCTCCTTATTGGAGAGTGAAAATCCAAGATCAGACTGCACCAGCTAAATCCTGAGGTAGAATGGTCTTTGAACATGCAGAAAATTGGCCAAATGCAAAAAGTTTCGACACAGGTCAGATTTTCATGGCAGATGCATTAAACCCCCTTTTGGCAGAACATGGCTAGTTACAATACAATGGATCTGCTAGAGAAGAAAATGCACGATTTGAGTCGCAGTTTTTAGATCAGTCTTTGAGCTCAATAATTATTTCCATCTTTCAGCGTATGCTTGAAAAAGAAAAGAAAATACGTTTTTAGATTTTTTTCTACTCACGGAAAAGTCGTTTTCCTTTTCCCTCTGTCTATTTATTCGTTTATCGTTGTACAATTGTGTTTACTAATTTTGCGAGAAGTAAAGAGTTTATTCCATGAAGGCTTGAAAAAGATAAAGCTATATAAAAGTGATATGCTACATTACAATGTACTTGATTATTGTAATTTCAGCCTTCACTGGTTTTCATTTACCTGTTGAAGGATCAAAATGCATGCATTTTATTACGTGCTACACCACAAAATGTAGTTTAACCCTTTACCAGGCAATCCCGTGTTTTAAAGATCCATAGGAAAAAATAGCTTTTGAAAACGTGAAAAAAAGAATGGTTTGTATAGCCTTTTTGGAATACAGAGTCAGTATTTTACAATCTGTATTGATTTAATTCATAGTCTAAATTTCAAGACTAGCCATCCGGTTGGCCGAGACAGACCGTTGCCATGGTTAACTCTTTAAAACACAATTATGATTTTTTAACACCGTTGTGAAAAAGGCTTTTGGAAACATTATGGAGAAAAAGAAGAAAATGCTGGTAACCAGCATTTTCTTCTTTTCCCCCCACAATGTTTTCTACCCTATCAAAGACAACTTCCTCTATTTGAACCATGTCTAATTTGTCATTTGCAAGTGCTTTGGGTTTAAACACGTCTGAAATTTTAAAGTCTGGTAAAGGGTTAAACCTTAATTCATGTTTCTTAAATCCTATGCTTCATATGTTTCACTTATATTAGATCTGTACATGCTTTCCTAGAATTTCTGTTATCTAAATTTCATGATTAGCCACCTAGTTGGCCGAGACAGAACGTTGCCAAGATTAATCCTTTACTACAAAAGCACGAGTTTTACCGACCTTGTATAAAAAGGACTGTTTTTTTAAATACTTCGGACAATATTCTTTACAAACCACTGGCTAACCTAAATATCAGCTCTGAGAGAAGCAATGAGAAGTTACTATTATTTTCGTTTTTCGATTTTCGAAATTCAAAAAAACAAATTAGTTTCATTTTCGTTTTTCAAGTTTCGAGATTGAAAGAAAAAGTTAGTTCGATTTTCGTTTTTCGATTTTCGGACTCTTGCCGTTTTTAAAGTTTTTAAGCTCAAAAATTTTGTTTGGCATGCGGACCGATGCCGAATATCGTGTTCTCAATGTCAAAACTCAACATGGCCCTTCAACCAAAGAAAAAAACTTTACAAAATTTGAATATCGAAATACTGCTTTGTATTTCGATTTTCGATATTCAGACTCTCGCTGTTTTTAAAGTTTTTATGCTCAACCATTTAGTTTGGCTTGCGGACCAATGTCGAATATCATGTTTTCAATGTGAAAGCTCAACATGACCACCCAACCAAAGAAAAACTTTACAAAATTTGAATATCGAAATATGTACTGCTTTGTATTTCGATTTTCGATTTTCGTACTCTTGCTGTTTTTAAAGTTTTTATGCTCAACAATTTAGTTTTGCTTGCGGACCAATGTCGAATATCAGGTTTTCAATGTCAAAACTCGACATGACCACATAACCAAAGAAAAACTTTACAAAATTTGAATATCGAAATACTGCTTTGTTTTTCGATATTCGGACTGTTGCTGTTTTTAAAGTTTTTATGCTCAAAAATTTAGATTGGCATGCAGACCGATGCTGAATATTATGTTCCCATTGAGAACATGATATTCGGCATCGGTCCGCATGCCAAACTAAATTGAAAATCGAAGAGAAGAGTTAAGCATTTTTCCTCGGAGAGAATTTGAAATCAATGCAGCGACCCCTGGATTTCAACCCTTGTATGGTATACCGGCTTAGTTACCCAGCTCTGTAATTTTATAAGGCAATCAATAACTTTAAGAGAAAAGATCTTTTGGGTTCGAGATTGTAATGTCGTTTCGAAAGAGCGGAGCTTTAGGAAAAGGGGGTTTAATGCATCGCCGTGATACATTCTATCTAGCGAGTCATCTCATAATGATGGATCTATAACATCCATTTTGTCAAACAACCGACTATATCATGAAGTAGACTTGTTCTTTGACATACAGAAAATTGACCAATAGCAAAAAGTATCGACCCCGGTCAGCCTGCGCGGAATGCGCAGGCTGACCGGGGTCGATAGTTTTTTCAGATGCCTTTTTCACTGAGCATGACTCGTAACTGTAGACTATGAGCCAGAAGGGTGTTTGCTCCCCCCCCCCCCCCCCCTCGGGGGAATTTTCGGGACTATGATTTTCTTGAGCCCCAAGGTCTCCTGAGCACATTCCCAAAATCTGCCACCTGGCGAGTGGGGCTTTTGGAAGTTATAGAGGTCAAAGGTCATCAAGTGCACCTCTAACCCTAACCTTATTAGCTGATCTTCAATTGGCACTTCTTTGGAAATTTTATACCTTGTAAAAGTCCCAAATGATCTCGGGTAATGTAATAAGCTCATATTTAGATAATTCTATGCATTTCTAACAAAATAAAAGAACATTTAATGCAAATCAAAGCACTGACAGCACTATTTTTTTATGATTCAAGCTTCCAAAAAATCATAATCTGAGAAACTACAAGGATATTTTTCAGATAAAGCACATTTTTTTTATCACAAATGCCTTGAATGCATCCTAGAAGCAACCCAGATGGCATTTTCAGATTTATTGTATATCAATTTGTTATATTTATGGATAAAATGGAAGCACGTATAACCAAAGTTCATTATACTTTTTAATTTTTTATACCAGTTGCTGAGAATTCAACAATTATCTGGTTCATTTCTTTATTTTAGATAAACAAAAACAATCTAAAATTTATTGGTATGCTTATTTTCATGATCTTAATAGTTATATTCATTACAGTAAATAGAAACCTTAGTGTAAATCAAAGTACTAAAGTTACTGATACATTGTGTACCATTTAACTCTTGTATCTAAAAAACCAACAAAAAAGTTTAAAAGTAAAATATATCTTGATCTTATTTATTAAGAGGACACTGCAAATGCTATCTACAGTGCCTTCTCTTGTTATTTTATCAATTTAGTTCTCTCAGACAATGATATCAAATTACTAAAATTTGAACTTGCCATGAAGTAGTAAAGGAATGACCTACAGGCATATCTACCTTTTTAGTTAAATACAACATACATATGCATGAAGTTAACCCTTTCAGCACTATAGGCGAAAACAGTGGCCTTTGCGGACGTCATAGATCAAGATCAGACTGCACAGAACATGCAGTCTATATCCAGGCATCGAAAGAGGTGGGCATTAAATATTTGGCGTGGAAAGAGTTAAATGCCCAAAATCAGAGATATATTATTCGTAGTTAATCTTGTTTCACTTTTTACACACATCAATTAGGTTATCAGGTGATTCACTAGCAATGTGAGTTACAAAGATGAATTGAATTCCCCATTAGGAATTGATATTTCAATAGGGCAGATGCACCTGTTATCTCACACTGTTGGTCAGTATTCATTTACAGAGGATCATAGTATTATAGTGAATAAGAGCTCATCCATGATTGTATTTGCTCAGTAAAACCTTCACTATCATCATTCTCATGCTTACCCGCCCTATCTGTGGCTTTATGTTTTTGTTATGAAAACTGTGGTTGTCGTTTTTCTCTTTTTACATGTTCAGAATTATGCCAGGTTAACTGGTTGGCATTAAGAAACAAGGAAATAATTTGAAGCATCGTGCCATGACTATAACAGAAGGCTAAGTTTAAATGTTGGAAATGAGTTGCATTGGGTTTGATATAATATGCTTAAGTCTAAAACTATGCAATGAAGAGCCCTGGTTTTTTTCCTTATTCTTTTATCCATTTTGTTTCCCTTCTTTGTTATCTTTGAAATGAAGGTCATTTGCGTGTTACTATGTACATGTACAATTAATGTCCTTGTCATTAACATATTTTTTGGCGTAAAAGTCACGCAAATTATCATCATTTACATGGCGATCCTTTGATTGCTCAGATTATCTTGTTCTTACATATGTATAACTTCTTGTTTTCTACCTGCATAGCTTCAAGGCTATGTCTTCTTTTACTTAATTACATTGTATTCTAGTGATCTATCATCTGTGTAAATTCAAAAAAAAATTTTTTTTAGTCTTTTATTTGATATTGTACACATTTAAGAGAGACAGATGCTTTTTTGATATTTTAGTAATCATTTACCTTGTTTGATAGATGATTAGTGACTCTCCTTATTTCTGCTATGGGCAAAAGGCCTAGGCATAAAGGTACCTGTCGTAAGTCAAAAAGAAAATGCCTGCTGCAGTATACTTAGATTATGCTTAGCTCCATCTCAGCCAATATCAGCACAAGTTGGCTTCTTTACAAAAGAAGCCAGGAGAGGTCAGCATCAATGTTTTCAAACAGTTTATTAGCTTTTGATTTCAATATATTTTGGTACATGTAAACAAACAAGTAAAAATGCCGCCGCGTAGAAACCTTTTATGCTTTACGTGACGGTCATTGACCTTCTTTCCGCGTTTTCAAGTCGCATGATCTTGTCCAGCGGTCTTCTTTCTCTTTTTTAACGAAATTCTTTTTATTTTCTCTTCTGCTTAGATTTATTTGCTTCATGAAAAATTACAATTATGTGAGAGGTCATTTACAACCATGGCAAATAAATATAATAAATCTTTTCTGAAATTCGTCATATAAAAATAAACCACGTCTATTTCCTGTTTCGGTTTTTTGATTTCGCTTTATTTACAAAACCATGACGAAACAGATTGTGTATCAGAACAATTTCGTAAGAAAAATGGATTTAGACGGCAAATTCTGTGGCAGCCTGCCTTTTAAACTCACCACTGTTGGAGAGGTCTGATGACCTCTCCAATAACTGTAGTATTGTGCATGAACAGATGAACATTTTTTTTTTTGCATTTGGTATCACGATCATGGGCTTATTGTTATTTCCAGGATTTTGTTTCCCATATTACAAATGATAGATTTCATTTCACTGTGCTATTCCATATAAGTGATGTACCAATAATTGCCCATCTGTAGCAAGAAATGATCAGTGATGTAATGGAGAGACAGTTTCTTCTTTTCTGACCTGATTTCTCATTCGCAAAGTCTATGCTGTGAAGGGAAGTCTCTGTAGTTCGACAAAAGTAGATTCTGTTTTGAGAAATGCTTCCTTGGAATCATTTAGAGAATAACAAACCTAGAGTGTTTCAAAAATGGTTTTATTCATGCCCTCTTTGCGTACATTTTGATGTTTTTCAACTGTGGTAAAAATGTTATATTGTGAACAGAACAGAAATGCTATTGAATTTTCACAATGTTTACTGGGTACTTCCCCATGACACAGACATGCAGTACGTGTATAGAATAATATAGAGTATAAATCATAGCAATGATTTAGTTAACATGTTGAAATATTTTCTAACCAAGCAAAGAGAAAGATGATAACAATGTTGACTTCATGAATGTGGTTAAATTGGGTGATAGTGGATAGATTTTCAAATAGCATTTGTAACTATTAATACTCTGATTTCCTTTGCCGAAACAACTTATAGATAGGATAAATTAGATTGGTAAGGCACAATGTTTGTCCTGGAATCTATTCTGTATCACTAAGATCATAACTGATGATTTTGTATGCTATGAATATGATTTTGGGTACCAGCCATTTTACGCTCACAAACGTGGCCAAGAACAGTTCTCTCAGTACTTTGATTCAAACAAAATTGCTTCTATTTGTGTAAAACAGCTGTTTTGACTTAAGATATGAGTTTATAAACCCATCTGAACATATTTCTGACATATTAAATGCAGAAAATGAAATGAAAATTTAACCTGAACTGCTATTCATTGATATCTCGTATGCACCAGTGCACTTGATGACCTTTGACCTCTATAACTCGCGAAAGCCCCACTGGCCAGGTGGCAGACTTTGCCAAAGTGCTCAGGAGACCTTGGGAATTCAGAAAATAATAGCGGCGAAAATTCCCCCTGAGGGGGGAGGGGGGTCTATTGGTGGCTCAAGGTCTACTGAATCGTAATTCCGTTTCCGATATCAATCATTTGCCGCGTTGTTTATGAGAGAAGAGAATTGGTGCAAGAAACAAGTCACGAACCCTCACGTTATCAAAATCTCGTCTGGTCTCGCAGACAAATTACGGTGCGATATGTCAGACGTGATATCACGTCGATTACATAAAGCCGCAATCTTGGCAGACGAAATATACCTACACGTGTTTTGGTGAGAGTTTATCAAATCTAAAACCTACCTTTACCAGGTGAACCGGAAAAAGTAAACACTAACAGAGGTGTTCCAATCTTGAAATGATTGTCGACAGAAGTAGCCATAGCTCTATGAGCAATAGTTTCTTTTTCTACAATATTTGCAATTTCCATCATTATGAAACAGATTTAGGAGCGCCCTTAACAGCTACAAAACTAAGAGGTTTCGTAACGTTTATAAAAGATCAAATAACGACTGTATGCAGTAAATGGTCTATAGAGGCTGCAATAAAACTGAATATCTTTATATCAGCTGTGAAACTTTACAGACATGTCCAACATTTTATAAGTATCTCTAAACTTTACTTTTGTGTACCTATTTGACGAAAAGAAATAAAACCCTGTAAATTAGATTAGAACAGAAAAACTTACACACAAAAAAAATGTTTCAACTCGGGTCAACCTACGAGGACTGCATAGGCTGACCTGGGCCGAGATTTTTTTTTTGCAGCTGCTATAACTTAACTACGTAATGACCATCCTTCATTAGCAAGCACCAAGAGGGGTACATAAACCATGCTAGTTAAAGGCAGGTGAGCGCTTAAGACAGGTATATTTCAACATATTTGCAGCCTCCTCTCGGCTTACAATAGGTTGCTTGCTTAATAGGGGTGGCCACTAAGAAAGGTTATATTGAATTCAATTAGACAAGAACGTCCTCAAAATCATATAATGTACACACAAGAAAATCATATTGGGACGACAAAATTAGAGAATGGACCAAATAGCAATTTACAGACGATTGTGTGGCTCAAATGATAATTTCAGCATTTCTCCTTTTCCCACAGGGTGTTAACAGCTTTTTTCCTTAGGGTCGTCAAAACCCGGGATTATTTGGTAAGGAGTAAACGCGTCTAGGGGCCGTCTAGACAGACTTTAAATAATCCATAAAACAATAAAACAACAGGTATTCTGCAATATTGTTACTTGTGGAGCATCCTTACGTCAAGAACCACAAGCTTAACCCGTGAAACTTTAGAACTAGCTTATGTTGCTTTTAGCGGACAATGTAGATCAAAATCAGACTGCACAGAACGTGCAGTCTGATCTTGGATCTAAACAGTCCGCTACCTTGTTACATATTCTGACTAAAAACAACAGTGAAATAGCAATAGATCTAGTTTGGCTGGTTCTGAAAAGGTCTGTATTATTGACTAAATTCTCTGTGGGTTAATCAATATAATAAGTATTTCAGAAGCAATTAAACTGCAGGCAGACTTGTTAATAGGTTGGTAATTACAAAGCTTAGAATGTGCTGTTTGATGTTTTGTCTACCCTGTGCAGCAATTTTTCGGATTTTAAGCCGAAGACACAATTTAGGATGGTCTTGTAGATAGTACTCATAAACACACGACCATCAATTTATTTAACCCTTTACCAAACAATCCCTGGTTTTTACGACCCAGAGGAAGAAGCCTTCCGAAAACACTGTGGGAAAAGGAGAAAATGCTGGTAACCAGCATTTTCTCCTTTTCCCACAATGTTTTCTACTCTTCTAAAGCCAAGTTTCAATTTTTCAATTACGTTTATTTTGTCGTCTGCAAATGCTTTCAATTTGGACAAGTCTAAAATTTTGTCGTTTGGTAAAGAGCTAAGTGAATGAGCTGACCAGTGTAACGCATGATTCAGTGGGTTGTTGTATAAAATGGATCTTATGGATCCATAATTATGTGATGATTTGCTTGGTATAGTCCATCACGGAGATGTATATTTATCACATAACCTCTCTTGTTTTCAGTGTAATATACCCATTACGAATTTTCTTATCTCATACACGTTTAATATCACAATTGTGTGACGTCATTTTTGACGTCATTTTGTACGTATTTCATAGAAGTGAATGGATTTTATGGATATTACCGCGTGTGCATCTATAGATGGTTTTGCATCTTCTTATCTATGATTTGTGAAATATCGTTATGTGATAAAAAGAATCTGACATTCGTTGGCGTATGAGATAAAAATTTTATTAAACTCGTCAAGAAAAAATGTTCTTAAGCTCGCCAGAGGCTCGCTTAATAACATTTTCCCTAGACTCGTTTAATAAAATTTTATCTCAACGCCAACTCATGTCAGATCCTATATATCCCCCTTTGCAAAAGCATAGCTCATAAATAGCTCATAGAAAAATGGACTGTTATACATTCAGTAAAAATGTGCAATTTTGGCATGTTTTATCCAGAGATCAGATATTACGTCATTGTACCTTTTTGAAAACGACCCAAGATGGAAATGGACGCATGTAATTGATCATGGAACTAAGGGTCTTTGGAAAAATGACGCTAAAGTTAACCTGATCTAGGAGGCAACGTATCTCAATAAAGAAATATAGCCAAAAGAACCGATATTAACATTTTCATTTTTACCAACTTGAACATTGTTTACCAAGTTTTCACCTACATTTTACAAAAATAAATTGTACGATCATAAAAAACTGGGTATTATCGCTTTAACAGAAATTATATAGAAGAACATTTAGACTTGTTCTGAGCTGAAGTTCTATTAACTCTGTCACGGCCAATGAGGACTTCAGTACCCATTGAGGACGTGGTTGATTGAGACAAGACTGCATAAAACGTACAGTCTGATCTTCATTCTACACTGTCCGCTATTGTCACCAACTAATAACCAAAGTCATCTTCGACAGTGGTTGAAATCTGCGATTGTTGGTGAAAGAGTCCATCTACTGTCTGTATCTGTATCTTTTGCGATCTGGGCCCCTATTCGCCAACTATTCTTAAGGATGCCCGTCTACAGCCGGTGAGCAAAAACGCAAAAATTTCAAACAATTTAGAATGGTACAGAAATCAGTCCTTTGTGTAAACATGGATAAATTACTGACATATACTGAACCAAAAAAGAAACTTCCCCTGTGTTTAAGTGCAAATGCAATGTTATTGAAAAAAGTCAAAATATCAGATGACCTACATATATTCGGGCGAACGATTATGTGTCCGATAAAACAAATTTTAACTCGATTGAAAGCATTTTGCGGAAGAAACCCGCTGAAAGCGATTTTCACGTGCATGCACGGACCAGTATAATTCGTGTATATTTTTTGAAACCTTTCAGTCTAATTTTATAGACTTTCATGTCAATAAGAAAAAGACGTTGAAAACAATTAAATTCTTTTTAGTTTTCTTTATTTTTGATATGCCTAGAATTCCGCAAAATTTACGCGAACGTGCCATTGGCATGCTTAATGCTGGTATGACGATGAATGCTGTTGCTATGAATATTGGATGTTCTACTCGTGCTATTCGACACCTTAGGCAACGTTTTCAAGCAATAGGGCGTACGGAAGATCGACCACGTAGTGGACGTCCTCGCGTCACGACGCGCGGCCAAGACCACTATATTCGGAACACCCACCTGCGCAATCGCTTCCAAACTGCCACAGCCACTGCTGCTAACACCCCTGGTTCACATAACAACCGTATATCTGCCCAAACTGTGCGCAATCGCTTGCGCGAGGGTGAGCTACGTGCACGTTGTCCATACGTTGGTTGTGTTTTGACGCGACGTCACCGCGTAAATCGTGTTAGTTGGGCACGTACACACCAACGCTGGCTTAGACAACAATGGAATAGCGTTCTTTTCTCTGACGAGTCCAGGTTTTCCATTCATCGAGGTGATGGCAGGGTTCGAGTATACCGTAGGAGAAATGAACGTTATGCCGACTGTTGCGTACTTGAACGAGATCGTTTTGGGGGTGGGGGTTCTGTCTTGGTCTGGGCGGGCATTGCACATGGCTTTCGCTCTAATCTCGTTGTTATCGAAGGGAATTTGAATGCCCAACGCTACCGAGATGAAATTCTTGCGAGGCACGTTATCCCACTGTTTCAAAATAATGCCAATATCACTCTTTTTCAGCATGATAATGCCACAAGCCATAGAGCTAGGGACAATGTGAATTTCCTCAGGGCGAATAACATTGCATTTATTAATGACTGGCCTGCCAAAAGCCCTGATCTGAATCCCATTGAACACCTTCGGGATAATTTGGACCAGCGTGTTAGACGTCGCCCTATTCCACCGCCAAACGTCATTCAGCTAAGAAAGCCTTAATTCAGGAATGGAACAACATTCCACAAGCCGAAATCAATACACTTATCCGTTCTATGCGCCAACGATGCCAGGCAGTCCTTCATACTGAAGGTGGTCATACCCGGTATTAATTTCTGATTTTGGTGAGCGACCCCTTCCGCATTTTAACTACCATTTCACTACTTTTGGATAAACCCTCAGCAATAATTTTTTTCACACAAAGTCGCAATAAAATACTCTTTCGATGCATATAAATCTAGTTTAATCCTGATTTTCATATTTGTGTATATCTGCACTTAAACACAGGGGAAGTTTCTTTTTTGGTTCGGTATATATGGTGTACTTGAAAAAAAGAAACACAGAGATTTGTATTAGAAACCGAACATTGGTCAGAAGAAAACTGGCTGACGATCGGAGCTGTAAACAATGGCGGTGCGTCACGGAAATTTATCGTTGGTTTCCGCCTAGAGTCGGATACGGTGTAATTTGCATATATAGTCCGCGACCTCCGTCTGAAAATCGAAGCTGCAACAGAGAAACCTCCATTTTCCTTCGTTTACCTCATTAGACACAGGGCGAAGGTCAAATATAGTCACGTGACAGAATGCATGATCATCATACGAATCTACCCGAGTTTATAACGGACATATCGAAATCTTCGATTCAAAAACCGGAAACGACGAGTCTGTTTACATGGAAGGCCGCAACTCAGCGAAATGCATTTTCTATCGACCGTAATCTAAGCAACCTTGCAACCGTGAGGCGCAATATTTGGCACGAAGATATGAGAATGACTATAGTTTGATAAAATAAAGACAAAATGAGTTAAAACTGGCTGAAAATGAGTATCAGGGCCTCTTTAAGAATACTAGTATTTATAGTTTTGTTCTAGATTTAGAAAGTAAAACAAGTTCTGATTGGCTAAACCATTTGGTTTAGCCAATCGGAACTCGTGTTACTTTCAAATTGAGCTGAATGGACATATCCTTTGGATATCTACTTTACTGTGCAGACTTTCTCACCGTTCCATTTGGAGATCAATAAGAATGCTCAGTCTGACTGATTATTTCGATACTGGAGGAATAATTAGGTTAACTGCAAAGCCTACAAAACGACAAGTTTTAGATTAGTCTATAGTGAAACAGTTGCAGACGACAGATAAGATGTGGCTTAATTAATGAGTGTACATGTATTTGTCTTTTAAAGGATAGAAAAGACTGTGGAAAAGGAGAAAATGCTGGTTACAAGCATTTTCTTCTTTCCTCACAACGTTTTCGAAATCCATCTTTCGAAGACTCTTTGAAATACGTAAATGGTCTATGAATTATGAAATAATGAAATGCTGCACACGCATTTTAGCGGTACTCTGGCTCTAGGGGGTTTAATGCATTGCCGTGATCCATTATACTAGGCAAATCATCACATTCTTGATAAATGAAACCAAGTTTGTCTAATGACAAACTGAATCATGAGGTAAACTGATCCTTTGACAAGCAGAAAATTGACCAATAACAAAAAGGTTTCGACACAGGTCAGCCTGCGCGGACTGCGCAGGCTGACGTGAGTCGATACTTTTTACAGATGGATTAAACCATCTTTTCAAAGAGTGTAACTCATTTCTATTGGATTTAAAGTCTGAAAAATTTCAATGCAGACAGAGAAACAGTGTAGCAGATGGAGAAAGGGTTAATATCTAGACCTGTGAAGGGTTGAAGTTGTCTGGCTCAGCGTGAAGATAATATTTATCAAATCGAGTGTTATATGACTAGTAATTATTGAAACACGTTACACCACCTACCGTCTGATTGTCTACTTATCTCGTTCTAAAATAAGTGATACCCCCTCCCAGCTCTTCTCTGTAATCCTCGTTTCTTGGTGTTTTTCTATTTTAAAAAAAAATCAGACTTATGTGATATCTCTCTGTCTCTCCCATATTCTGTCTCTGTGTCTGTCTGTCTCTCTCTGTCTCTGTCTCTCTCTGTCTATCTGTGTGTGTGTGTGTGTCTGCCTGTCTATCTGTCACACATTCGTCATTATAAGAGAAAAAAACGTTGCACATTTGCCTTTAAATGTTTCTCACTATTGTCATATTTACTTGTACGCGATATATCTTAAACATTATCTGTACGGTATGTGTCGAAGCCGCTTATAAGCCTCGCCTATAAAGCCCACAGATTTAGATATGTGGACCAGGAGAAAATCACAAAATCCCATTCCCACTTAGTTCTTTAACTTTAAATATATTAAGATTTTCTTTATTACTTTTCTAAAATACAGATGTCTCCAGCAGCGAAATGGGTATTCTTTGAACTTACGCAAATGTGGAAAGGGGTATTCGGGAACTTAACCCTTAGGCTGCTAAGCGCGACTCACTGACCTTTTGCGGACAGTGTAGATCAAGATCAGACTGCGCAGAACGTTTAGTCTGATCTTTGATCTACACTGTCCGATAAGGAGACGTTTTACCCCCAAAAGTACCTTTGAAATAGCAAAATTTGGGTTTTTACTATTGGCTTTAAATTTTCATTTTATTTATTTAGAAGGATAAGGATTAAAAAGGTCGGCTTTGTGGGAATATAATCCTAATCTTTTACAAGAAAAAGATATCTGCATGACTTTCAATTTTTTGTGCCAGTGGGCTTCACATTTTTTAACCATATTTTTTTCTGTGGAAAACATGAGCAGGAATTTCCACGTTACGCATTTGCGTGCATTTATGTGCGAATGCCTGGCTACACCACTATATAACATAAAACCGAAAGTAGCACTAATGGTGCAAAGGAGAAATATTTGAAGGGAATAAAACAAATGGAGATGGTTTGGAAATATTGTGGTCAAGGAACAGTTACTATCCCATGTACCTAAGTAAACGTCAAAATGTGGCGTCCGATCCAGCTCTACAGTCTTTATTCTTGGAAAAATGACGTCTTTCTGCTTATCATTTGAACCAAATCTAAAGTAACGTCAGCAAATGTCTTACCTTTGACCAAGGAAATTCGCATGTAGCCATCACCGCCAGCCGGTATCGAACTAGCTTTCCATGACTACCAATCCAACACCTTTTAAACTCTTCACCACAAAAGCCTGAGTTTTAACAGCCCGAAAAGAAAAGACCTTTGAAAACATTGCGGGAAAAGAAGAAAATGCTGGTAACCAGCATTTTCTTCTGTTCTCCACAATGTTTTCTACCCTATCAAAGACAGAAATTATCAATTGAGCCACACTGATTTTGTCGTCTGTAAATGCTTTCAATTTGGACTCGTCTGAAATTTTGTCGTTTGGAAAAGAGTCAGCCATTGTGCCACAGAGGGCCCCTCCATATCAAAAAAAAATATTTACTCTATTAGGTCCTTCGTTTCTAAAACAAAGTAGAAAATGGATATTATGCATGATACATGTAGCTTGGATACGTTTTTCTGGCGTCCCACTTCTGTCTCGAAAGAAATGACTAAAAAACTAGCAATTTGTGTAACATGATGCGACGGCAACGCTATCAAGCACATGAATGTATGCCACTAAATTGCGTTTTAAAACTTTCTGCTTGCATAGTCTAATATCAAAAGATGCCGTATTGCATGCAAAATATCTGAGCCGTGCTCTGGCAAAAAGGGCTTAATGCAACTCAGTGATGCACTATACAAACCAAGTAACACATGATTAGGGATCAATTAAATCCATTTAGTTGACAATTGTCTTGATCTGGAGGTAGAATGTTTCTTGGACATGTAGAAAATTGACCAGTAGCAAAAAGTATCGATTCATGTCAGTCTACGCGGACTGCGCAGGCTGACATTTGTAGATACTTTTTGCAGATGCATTAAGCCCCCTTTTCAAAGTGCATGGCCCATCTACTCTCCACACCATGGAATGAACAGTTTTTTGCATGGCTAATATCAGTTTACACTGAAATTTCAAATAAAATTAAATTACGACTTAGCGGGGTTAGAAACTAGAAAACAGTTACACATTTAACAAACTTCTTGCGCTTTAAAATACGTCAGTGTAACCCACGATATGATATTAAACGTCAAACTATTCCTGGCCAGTATTTACCAACCATTTTAAAAGCAAGTGTATTATTAGTCTCAAGATATTTTTTAAATTTGAAAGTAACACAACTTGTGATTGGCTAAACTAAATGGTTTAGTCAATCACAAGTTGCGTTACTTTCTTAAATCTAGAATGAGACTTAGAATGAAATTAAGTGGTTAGTAAATTGTATTCACCACCACTCTAAACTGCAATCTTTGTTTAATTTCTAAAAATTCTTTGGAACTGAATAGCGCCCGCCCGTAGGCTTTATTTATCAACCTTTCTAAAGATCACTACGAATCAAATTCTTTAATCCTAAAGTAACGCATTTTCTGAGAGGCCAAATCATTTTGTTCAGCCAATCAGACTTAGCTTTACTCTGAAATTTAGAGTTTTCTTGAGAATAAGAATAAGAAGACAATTCAAGGATAGAGAAGAAGAAGAAGAAGAAGAAGAAGAAGGAGGGGGAGGAGGAGTCACTATTCTCTGTTTCAAATTTTCAGAAGGTAAAAAAATCTTCGTATGCATGACACACGAACGAAACACAAAGTACTTTCCATGGTAACTTATTAGACTGGTTTAGATATTTGAATATTTTCATCAAAAGATCAAAGAGGCGGGTGACAGTGAAGATCGGAAACTCAGATAACAACATGAGTTATGAAAGTGATGGCTCTTTTCACTCGAAAGATGACTTTGAACTCGACCAAAATGACAGACCTGTGCACATTTTACTGTGATTTTGAATCACCTATTTATTGAAGCTGAAATGAACAAATATCTTTGGAAACATTGACTGAAAAGTAGCCATTGCTCGGTTCCGAGCAATGGCTACTTTTCCCACAATGCTTCCAATTCTCCCCCGTAGTTTAATCTTAGAATTTAATACTAAGGAGAAGGATCAACTATGCGATAAGATTACGGGTCACTTTAAATGAAAACCACGCCATTGATAGTGACAATAAATGTGTCACTGTCGTTTTCACTTCAGGTACTTTGATCTCAGATTTCTTTTTCAGTTGTACATACATCATTTTCTTTGAGTTCGGGTTCATATCATTATGGCAAAAATTTACAATATTTCATTTATCTAATTACACAACCCTTAGCCTGCTGGATGTCTTAAGATGACGGCTCATTATCGATTTTGTCGCATCAATGGACCAATTTCCACAACCCCTGTGAAGAAAGGACCTTCGCTTAAATACGGCTTTGTTGTTGTAGTAAAGAAAACGAGGACTCGTTCGAACGGACACCACACTTACTTTCAGTGAGTGCAAATAAGCCTTCAAAGAATAAATCTGCATTAGTTGGTGCAATGTGTTGGAGACTTTAAAGGGGCAAAACAGTATGAGTTGAAACATTTCTTGTAAAACACCATATGCCTAAGTCTGTTGTCTGCAGCTACAAAATATCATTACATTTGCTTTTCTTGAGCTAGGCAGTTGTGCCGGCCCAAAAGATCACACTTTGCAATCTGATTCTGAACTTTAATGTCAAAATTTTAAGCCCTTCATTTTGATCCTGCAAATAACTATACAGTGATGTTACTTTTCGACGTGTCTCTCCCTCTCTCTCTAGTTTTTTTGAAGACAAGTCGACGTATCGTCATAGCCTAGTCGCCGTCTGCGTCGGCGTGCGAAAACTTTTACGTTTTCTCAAATCTCTGTCATTACCGAGGATATTTCATTTAAACTTGGTAAAGTTATTTACTATTAATAGAAGAATCCCATACCAGAAGGACAGGTAACTCTCAACACATTTTGACACAATTACGGCCCTTTTTTTTTGAGACGGTAGAACATTAACTGTAAAAATACTCACAGCCTTGCATTGACACCCGCTTGCAGTACTCTTGCTCACTTTACTAGATCGGAGATACCAGTCTGCAATTAATCCTTTAGCAGACGACAAATTTTTTTGAAATTGAAAAAAAAGCAGACGACAAATTAAAATTGACTACAATGATAGTATTTGCCTTGGAAGCGATCACCAGCATTTTACACTGTTCTCATGATGTATTTAACTCTTTACCAAACGACAAAATTTTAGACTTGTCCAAATTGAAAGCATTCGCAGACGACGAAATAAACGTGAATCAAAAATTGAAACTTGACTTTAGAAGAGTAGAAAACATTGTGGGAAAAGGAGAAAATGCTGGTTACCAGCATTTTCTCCTTTTCCCACAATGTTTTCAGAAGGCTTCTTCCTCTGGGTCGTAAAAACCAGGGATTGTTTGGTAAAGGGTTAAAAGCTCTATTGATTGATTGTATGGTGTTTACGCCATTATAACAGTTATATCGCGGAGGCCGGTGCACCTATCCATGCTTTCCTGGAGTCTCTTTTACCAGTACTCCGCACAATTTTCTTTCCAAGCCACTGGCTGCTTTCCCATATAACCATCGTCCAGACAATGGTCAGCAGCGGGAGAGAAAAGAATCTTGTCGAAATGACTATCGTCAATCCTCGGAAGGAAATTGGCCGAGCCAGGGATCGAACCCGCGCCCCCCTGTTCTCAAGTCTTGCATGCTACCGACTGAGCTACAGGGGCACGGCTAAAAAGCTCTATCCAGGGTAAAAAAAAAAGTTTGGACTGAGTAGGAAAGGATTAAGAACTTTGCTTTCAAATTTGACCAAGGTGCCACATGTACACTGCACTTTTTCGCTTCAAGGATATTTTCTTGATTTTCTTGTTTATCCCCCTGGAAAATATTTTGTCTTTTTTTCTAAATCGTCTGCTTTTCTTTGTACTTGATTTCTGTTTCCCATGATTGTAAAAAATGGATGTTTTTTCCAGTCCTGTTCTGTGGGATACCGCATAATGATGTAACCAGTCATACCGTCTGCTATAACCCCTGCATCAACATGGTCCCCGTGTTGTACGATCTTAGTGAAGGGGTCTTTTGAAAACATTGTGGGAAAGGGAGAAAATGCTGGTTACCAGCATTTTCTCCTTTTCCCACATTTATTTTTACTCTTTCAAAGACGATTTCCATAATCTGAGCCATTCGTCTGCAAATGCTTTCAATATGGACGAGTCTAAAATTTTGTCGTCTGGTAAGGAATTTAACAGGTGGTTAAAAAGTCTCGTCTGCAAACAACAAGTTTCCCGCTGAGCTGAGATTATCCAAGCAGACGGACTGGTGTGTTGATTATATAATACGTTATAATGTACTCTAAACTGACTTGGAATCGGGACGAACTTAAAATTACTAAATGACTGAAGCCTTTACCAAACAATGCCGCGTTTTAACAACCGTGAAAAAGATGGCTTTTGAAAACTTTGTAGTAAATCAGCATTTTCTCCTCTTTCCCACAATAGTTTCTACCCTTACGAAATCAAATCTGATATTTTGAAGCAAATTTTGTTTTTCGTCTGCAGTTACTTTCAAGTTGGACAAGTCTAAAATTTTGTCGGTTGGTAGAGAATGAAAGGAATTGAACTTATGTATTACAATCTTATCGAATTTCCTTGTCGATGAGAATAGACTGGCCCAAAGATGGTATGCATTTTCAGATTAGCTGATCCTGATTTGCACTTTTCCATTGATCTCAAAGGTTGTGACGTCACGCTACTGTTTTTTGCTGCATTTTAACAGATTGAAAATCGGTACTTTGACCTTCTGCTGTACTTTTATTGGCACACTCACACCTTTGCTGTTGGCTTCTGCCAGCTATATACCCAGCAGCCTACATGAGAAGTAAAACAAGAGCACTGCATACAAGTCCTAACGTTCGGCTGCAGTTGCTTGACGTCGAGTAAAATTCAAAGTCAGAAAAAGGACATAACTGTTTCAAAATATTTTGATGGTTATCAGCCCTTGTTGTAAAATTCAGTAGTTAACAACTTGTCCAAGTTTGAAGTAAATATCTTCAGTAATAAATAGAGAGAGATTAAAAAATGTAAACTTTTTTTTTTTAATTTTCTAAGTCGAAAAAGGGGTGTAACTGTGTAAAAATATTTTGATGGTTGCCTGCCCCTGTGTAAGGAGTTTCCCTTTTGATAATTAACAGTTTGTCTGGGTTTGAAGTAAATATCTTCAGTTATCATATAAAAATTATGAAGTGTCAAAGTTTTTACGCGACCACGACGCAGGCGACCACGACGCCAGGGTTACTACAATACCGCGACGAAAACAGCCAGGCTAAAAATGGCAATTGAACAGCTTGCATTTTGTTCTGTGTTCAGTTTCAAATAGGACTGCTTTTGGCCACTACTACCCAGAAGCACTTCGAAATTTCTAAATTTCAAAACAATGCAATTTCCGATTGGCTGAACCAAGCCAGAAATTATGTTACTATCTGAATGAGACTAACACTATATAAATTTAGACTAAGTTTACAATTTAGAATGTTTGGTGAATACGGTTCCGGATTACGGATGCCCTGTTTCTTTCAATTTCTTGTAATAGACGAAAATAATCTAGTCTCGTTTAGAAATTCCTTTTAGGTTTGCGAAAGGAAATTCAAAAAGGGCACATGTTATAGTATTTGATCGAAACTGTCATCGAAATGATAGAAAACACTGTGGAAAATTGAGTAAAATACCGGTTACAGCATTTTCAAACGATGTTTTCACTTCCTCCAATCATTCGGTATACAGCGATATACTCGTATATCGTAGCAATTTTAATAAACGATTAAATGTTAGAATGTGCTATTAATAGAAGAAGCAGGAAAAAAAAAAACGTTTAGTTGACGAGTTTTAAATTCAGTCAAGCAGTAGAAAGATTGCATACGACAAGCTTTCATCTTTTCATTACATGAAAATGTCATTTAAATGATATATCATTTTAACCCTTTACCAAACAACCCTATGTTTTAACGACCCCGAAGAAAAAACTTTTGAAACCACATGGGTAAAAGAGAAAATGTCGGTAACAAGCTTTTTCTCCTTTTCCCACAATGTTTTCTAACCCTTTTAGAAGCTATATCTTATCATCTAAGTTACATATGATTTGTAGTCTGCAAATACTTTCGATGTGAGCAAGTCTTCTATTGTGTTTTCTGGTAAAGAGTTAAATAAACACGAGCCGTGCTCTTACAAAAATGGGGTTTATTCTATCCTCGTAACGCATTATACCAAGCAACCATGACGTTATTAGTTGTACGGTAAGGTGGCTGGGGACTTGGAAACTTGTTCACGGCTGTGGTGAATCATGTCGCCCCGAGCCGAAGGCGAGGTGGCGACATGATTCGCCACAGCCGTGAACAAGTTTCCAAGTCCCCTGCCACCTGACCGTACAACGAATTTATTATACTGCAAAGTTTTACCATTCCAACGTGTGTTAAGCGAAATTTACTTGGTTTTTTTGGTTTCAAAAATTGAGTACGCTGACGAAGTAGAATTTCCCTTCTGAGTGCCCCAATTCAATAAAAACCGACGTCACTGACAACTGACGTCACTAAAACCTTGCTAAAACGTGCAGTTTGGTGCATAATCTTGATGTTAATCTTGATCGACGCCGCCATTTTGGATGTTGTGTTGAAAGTGTAGTCATGTATACGGGGCTTCCGAAAGGGAAACTGCTTTTACGTTGGTTTTGCCAGAGTACATGATATATATGTTCGGGGCATATTATCCAATCAGATCACGAGAAATTTCTTTGCAGTATAATAAAATTATGAATCCAGAAAATCCATTTTGTCAGTGGACTTAATGACGATATACACTGGTCCTTTGACAAGTAGAAACTTGATAAATAGCAAAAAGTTTCGACTCGTGTCAGCCTGCGGACTGGGCAGGTTGACATGAATCGATAGCTTTTGCAGATGCATTAACTCTTCTTTTCTCAATCCATGGCTCAAATGTATAACGTCTATTCAAATCAGCGGGGCACATGACTAAGTTACCATCTCACAAAATTTCAGACGAAGCTGTTTTGTTAGACTCTCTTGTAGCACACCAGCCTAACTTTCGACATTATCTAAGTACCAGAGCTCCAGATAAAGGGAGTGATTTCAATTTCAAAGTTGAAAATATTAAATATTCTCTACGAAACCCTATGTTATGGGTACTCATTAGAATAGTCTCATCGAGACGATTCTAATGAGTACCCACAACATCGGGTTTGGATGAGAAATAATGGTTTTAGAATACCATCACTACCTCTTATCTGGAGCTCTGTAAGTACCAATAAAAATTTATGATATCTTGAAAAAAAAAATGGGGGGGGGGGGGCAATGAATATGGCAAAAGTTTGTGTATGTATGTAAGAAATTGGTAAAAATCTACACGTAATTGACAGTCGTTAATGAAAGGTAAAACCAAACTCTCAAGATCCTTCAACGTAATCAAAGTACAGCCGTTTTTGATGGATGACTGAAGAACTGGTCGGCCTTGAGTTGACTGAAATAACAAAGTTCGTAAATTAAAAAATGGATCAGAATGGAAGCTTTGCTCATAGAAAGTTCTAAGAAACACAATTTCCGATTGGCTAGAAAAACCATTTGGTCAGACCAATCAGAAATTGCACTCGAATGAAATTTTAAACATTTTTAACCATTAATCTGCGAAATAACTAATATGAAACTTTCAAATCGATTGTAAAAACCAAAATATTGCTACTTTAAGGTCATTTTGGGGAAAATTTATCTCCTTATTGGACAGGGTAGATCCAAGATCAGACTGCACGTTCTGTGCAGTCTGATCTTGATCTACACTGTCCACAAAAGGTCCTTGAGTCGAGCTTAGCGGCTTAGGGGTTAAGAATCAGACTTATAATGCATTTTCGAATGTTTGGTGAGTACGTCGAAAACTCAAACTGTAATATATAGAAACAAACTGCAGAGCGAAGTAAGTACTTGTAGTTGCAAAGGATATCCTTTTCTGATGACGCGGTTCATTTCATTTACATATTTGATGAATCAGTCGCGTGCTAGACGTGAAGTCACATGTAAACCAAAAATGTGCTTTCGCTTCTCCCCAACCAATTCATGTTTGCTAAACATTGATGGAAAAAGAAGAGAAAGATAAATCTGATTCGCTCTACCCGGTTCTTTTTTATAGTGTTATGTTATTTATTGGACCTCTTAAAGTTACGAAGAATTACAGTAACGAAACTGAACTTACACACCGCAAATGGCGAATCAAATACATGTAGTTTTTGCGGATCAAGATCAGACTCTTCAGAAAGTGCAGCTGTCTGATCTTAGATTTACATCGTCTGCTACCTTAGGCTGCTAAAATGTGACCAAAATTATCATCAGTTAACTCGAAAGGAATCGAATTTCTCGGGAGTTCGTAGGAAAAGCGTTAAATCTTTACCAGACAACACAAGTTTAGACGAGTCCAAATTCATAGCAAATGCAGACTGCAAAATAAACGTGACTAAATTATTGAAATTCGCTTTAGGAACAGTAGAAAACATTTGGAGAAAAGGAGACAATGCTGGTTACCAGCACTTTCTCCTTTTACCATTTTTTAAAACCCTTCATTCTCTGTTAGAGTCTTTGAAAGTCAGGATTGTGTGGTAAAGGGTTAAATCTTTATCGAAGAGTCCAGAGTTTTAACGGTCCCTAGGTAGAAAGATTTTGAGAACAATCTCGAAAAAGGAAAAATACAAACATAACCCGCATTTTCTTCTTTTTCCTCCCACAATGTTTTCTACCTTTTCAAAAAAAAATCCACTGTACCGTCACCATAGTTCCATTTACTTTGTCGTGTACAACTGCTTTCAATATCGAAGAGGTTAAAATTTGGTTGGAAGTGACAGAGTCTACTCTTTACTGCTCACTCCTGACTTTAACGACCCTGACGGAGACGCCTTTTGAAAATATTGTGGGAAAAGGAGAAAATGCTGGTAACCAGCATTTTCTCCTTTTCTCACAATATTTTCTACCCTTTGAATGTCAAATTTCATCTTTTAAACCTTCACCTCGCAATCTCGAGTTTAAACGACCCTGTCATAGGAAATACTTGAAAACATTGTGGGAAAAGAAGAAAATGCTGGTAACAAGCATTTTCTCCTTTTTCCAAGTGTTTTCTTCCTTTTCATATACAAGCTATATAATTTCAACCGCCTTTAATTTGCCGTCTGCAAATGCTTTCAAATTGGTATAGTCTTAAATCTTGTCGTGTGGTGGTAAAAAGTTAAGAAACACTTAATGTCTACGGCACCTAATTCATCGTTAAACATCAACGTTTTCGTACAGGCTATTCTGCCAATCTCGGCAGCGTCCGTCTTCTAATATGAGAGTTCGGGACCGTAGACTCACTAACTAATCGGTAAATTTTCATCGTGTAACATCGACGTTTTCGTAAAGGCTATTCGGCCAATCTCGGCAGCTTCCGTCTTGTAATATGAGAGTTAGGGGCCGTAGACCTTAATTTGTCGTCCTCAAATACTTTCATTTTGTACAGAGCTAAAATTTTGTCGTCTCGTACCGAGCCCCGGTAGCTCAGTCGGTAGCGTACGGACTTGAGAACAGAGGGTCACTGGTTCTATCCCCGGCCAATATCTTTCCGAGGATCGATGATAGTCACTGCGACAGAATTTATTCCTCTCTCAACGCTGACCATTGTTTCGACAACTGTTTGTGGGAAAGCAGCCAGTGGCTTGGAAAGAATATTGTGTGGAGCACTGGCAAAAGAAACTCCAGGAAAGCATGAATAGATGCACTGGCCGCCGCGACATAGCTGAAATAATGTTGAAAACGACGTTAAACACCATACAATCAAGTGCTTTCTTTTTATACAGAGCTAAAATTTTATCCTTTGATAAAGGGTTAGATAACCGAGGGGACTTGATTTATTACTCAGTCTTAAATGGCTATTTTTTTACCTGTGATAAAAATCTTCATTTACAGCGATAGAATGTGGAAAATGAAGTCTGAACAGATTTTCATCTTCTTTATAACTAGATTTCGCAACCAAACCACATAAATATGTTTGGTTTCACCACGTGATCTACATGCGACTGTAATTTTGTTCTTTTGATTATAAAAGTTATTGAAGAGAGAGAGAGAGAGAGAGAGAGAGAGGGGAAGAGAGAGAGAGAGAGAGAGAGAGAGAGAGAGAGAGGGGGGGAAGAGAGAGAGGGGGGGAAGAGAGAGAGGGGGGGAAGAGAGAGAGAGAGAGAGAGAGAGAGAGAGAGAGTGAGAGAGTGAGTGAGTGTGTGTGTGTTTCTTTTTGTGATTTTGAATAGTCCAGATATCATCATAAGAAAAGTACTATATCATTACCAAAATTATGTTTTATTTATTTTGAGGAAATAACATGGGTCGAAACTATTTGAGCCAGGCTCTGTGAAAAGGGGGCTTTATGCATCTGCAAAAAAAGTATCGACCCAGGTCAGCCTGCGCAGTCCGCGCAGGCTGACCTGGGCCGAAACTTTTTGCTATCGATCAATTTTCTACAGCTGAAACAACCAGTGTACCTCATAAATAAATCGGTTGTTTTAGAAAATGAATTTTATGGATCCATAGTTATGTGATTACTTACATGGTATCATGCATCATGGAGATGTATTAAGCCCCCCGTTTGCCAGAACATGGCTCATTTGTAAATTTACTGCGTGTGAAAGGACCATTCTGCCTGCAGATCTAGTCGATTAAATGAATTTTATAGATACAAAACTATTTGATGACAAACTTTGTATAATGTATCACGGAGATGCATTAAACCCCCTCTTGCCAGAGAGCCGTTCATTTTTATTTGACGAAATATTATTCGTGTCGACATGATTGACTCGAACGTTCCGGTTTCCTGCAGGTGTTTATGTTTAGTTTTAACTCTTATTTAACCCCTTACCAGACGACTAAAAATTAAGTCCAAATTGAAAGCATTTGCAGACGACAAATGAAATTTGGCTCAAATTATGAGACTTTAAAAACATCTTGGGAAAAGGGAAAAAATGATGGTTTTTTAGCATTTTGTCTATTTCCAACTATACGAAGAGTCACTGAAAAGTCCCCACTAAATCAGCTAGTTATCAAAATGGGACGAAAGGAACAATACCCATAATAGTCGTATGTATGAAAAGGAGAAAACAAAAGCTACAAGGAAATCAAGATAAACAAAAACTTAATTGAAGTATGGACCGTATGCGTACGTATAATTTTAAGCCTGGGATAAATTTTAACATGCGATGTCCATTTTCTCCTTGGTATTAGGGTGGGGACTTTTCATTGACTCCGAGTATATATTTTCATAAACTTTATTCCTTATTGTAGCGAAAACAGAAGACCTTTTTTTTTTTGGTATGGGTTTCAATTTAATATCAGATCATTGGAATAAAAATAATGACAAATCAAAACATTGTGCGATGACCTGTATCAGAAGAAAAGAAAAAAAAACACGGAATTGCTTTTCTTAACATTGGTACTTTCAGAAATATCAAAAGCAGGACTTTTTCCAAAATCAATGTGGCAAATGGAGAAGTACACGTAGTTAGATTCGAGTATTTTCTCAATTTTTAACGTTTTGCCTTCCATTTTCCCCCCACAGTCTTTGCTTGATATCAGTACTTTTAACCGCACAATCCAGTGTGTAAAAGACCCTGGGGAAGAAGGGTATTGAAAATATTGTGGGAAAAGGAGAAAACGCTGGTATATAGCATTTTTTGCTGTTCCCTCAATGCTTTCTGTCCTCTCAAAGACAAATTCAATCATTGGAGCATCATCTTGTTTCAGTTATTTGTCGTCTGCAAATACTTTCATATTTGGATGCATCTAAAATTTTGTCGTTTGGTAGACTTAATGCTATGCTTTAAGTTTGTAGTTTACAAAAAAAAAACAACCATAATCGGCTTTATTTAAAAACTTAAACACAAAAGATTCGTCGTTAAGTCTACACATTTACAAACACACATTTGTATGGATATAAGAGAACAAGAAGAAAAAAGAATTCAACAAATACAGACAAACATCTGGACGAAAAACAACAATAACAACAACAACAACAACAAATTATCGAGAAAGCGCGGCATGCTCTCAACGCAAACCTTTCACAGACGACAAAAATCTGGTAGCCATTAAGAAGTATTCTGCTGGCATTGACTTTAATCTGCTCCAGCAGCTAAAACAAATAAAAATGGGATATGTTTCGAATTTTTTTGAAATCCATAGTGACCGCGATTGGACAAGGTGACCGTTTTAATTAGGTCCATAAAATGTCAAAATAAACATTCTGGTCGTTTGATGGTGGTCAGCGCAAAAACTGACCTGGAAATGTGGCTTTGGTCAGTTTATTGGTCATTTTGTACGGATTAGGTGGCTAATCTAATTTGACAGTGTATACAGGAACCTGCATGATACTTTAATCTTTTTTGCCAGGCGATCCCTTGTGTTAACGACCCTGAGGATAATAACTTTTGAAAAAATTGTGGGAAAAGGAGAAAATGCTGGTAACCAGCATTTTCTCCTTTTTCCCACAATGTTTTCTGTCCATTTGAAGACACATTTATCATCGATTGAAACACACTCAGTCTGTCGTTAGCAAATGCTTTCAATTTGGACAGGTCTAAAACTTTGTCGTTTGGTAAAGAGTTAGTTTTAATTGAATAGCTTTTGGATATCTTTAGATGGCGATACGAAAAAACAAATATTGAAGAAGCAATTTACATATCATTTTACAAATACTGCTTTTCTCGCCATTTGTTGCTGACGTTTTGAAAATATTGTGGGAAAGGGTACAATTGCTGATTACAAGCAAATACAATTTCAAAATCCATGTATCTGTATTTTTTTCCCCTCAATTTTTGTTTTTCATCCTGTATGCCAGCCGTAATTCCTTGTGGTACGTCTTAAAATTAGCCTGTATGTTTCACACGCTAAACGTATTTAAGACCAAGGCTAATTTCATATTAGCTATGCTCCGTGGAAAGGCGGTTTAATACATCTGCAAAAAGTATCGACCCAGGTCAGCCTGCGCAATCCGCGCAGGCTGACCTGCTTCGAAACGTTTTGCTTTTGGTCAATTTTCTGCGTATGCAAGGACCATTCCACCTCAGGATTTAGCCAGTTGTTAGATAGAATGGATTTTATGGATCCATAGTTATGTGATAACTTGCTTGGTATCATACATCTTCATGATGCATCCAACCCCTTTTTGCCAGAGCAAGGCCAATATGTTTTGGAAATCTTCACTATCAGTTTTCCTATGTGAATATTTCTTGAGAAAGTAGATAAGTATTATCAAACAGTTTATGTTCGGTCATAGTGACATTTGACCAATGATCACACAGGCTAATTTTAGACTGACCAGAAAGTAGTTCAAGTGCCACAAAGAAAACAATTTAAGGAAAGGAAAACACACTTTTCCGAAATGTATGGAACATCGTCGGTAAATAAGATACTTTTTGTAGCAAGCATTTGCTAATGTTTCCCGCTTCTAAATATTACACAATGCAATGTGTCACTGGTGCGATACAACAAATTTTATTTCACTGTAATATTTTTAAGAGTGGCCGTAAAAAGTCAATGTCGCGTATTACTTATTCTAACATGACACGTGAATCCGGCACTATAAACACAGTGCAACGAAAGCGTTGTAAAATCTACGTTATTCTATGTAGAGTGACGTCATTCTATATAGAGTGACGTCATTCTGTATAAAGTAAGTAAGTAAGTAAGTTATTCAATGGAATATAATCTACATCCGCGTTTTTACTCTTAAGTATGAACTTGTTTTCCTTTCATTAAGAGTTGGTCATGTTAGAATCGAAATAATCTTCTTTCTATCGTGGTTTATCGTTCAATAAACCACAGTTGTGAGTTATGAGGCACAATAAATAATCCACGAGGGCGATAGCCCGAGTGGGTTATTCATTGCGCCTCATAACTCACAACGTGGTTTATTGAACGATAAACCACGATAGAAAGAAGATTATTTCTTAAATAGATTGCAAAGGGTGAAATAAATTGCAGCACATTATATGCTTTTAACATTTAAAACACTATTTCAGACTCACCCGTATTAATGGCGTTTGCAGACAATAAACTGAATGTGATTGGAATGAAAGAATTTTCACTGAATGGGTAAAAAACGTTGTGGTAAAGGGAGAAAATGCTGGTTATCAGCATTTTCTCCTTTTCCCACAATAGTTTAAAAAGCTTCCTTCCTCAGGGTCATTGAAACTCGGGATTATGAGGTGAAGGTTTAAGAGTTTATGTAAAGTTGATAATATTGGATTCTAAAAGAAGGTGCATGCATAATTCAACTTTATTTTACGGGCCAAACCCTTTACTATAACCCCTTCTCTAGTAAACGTTTTGACGTATAAATGACTCAAAAATTAGTGACAGACAGGGCAAAGGCTTATGAATATTTTAATGACAACCAAAATTTAATTGTCTACCGGTATTGGTTGATGCATGTATTTGTTGGCCTTATTGTATTGATCGAACGAACGAACGAACGAAATAACAAAAGATCTCACCAACCAACATCGAACGAACGAATGAAAGAACGAAAGAACGAACGACCGAATGAAATAACGAAAGAACGAATTACCGAGGAGAAAGAGACGGACGGACGAAAGATCTCACCAACCAACAAATCATGAAACCACCGACCGACCAACACACCAACCGACCGACCAACTACCCAACACCCAACTAAACCAACACACCAACTAGCTCAAAGTTCTAGCTCAAAGACAACTGCGGTCATTCAGGTCGCACGTAAAAATCTTTCAGTGCGAATTCCGTCAAGAAAACGGATGATTTAAACATTTGTTCCTTTTGTAATGGTCATCTGTGGTCAAGGGGCCATTCTAATATCCCGCCAGTTATGAAATAGACAGGAACATACTGTCACGAAGGCATGAAATTGACATTCATTTATGACCGCTGTTAGTTTTGAAGGATTTTTCGAAAATTGTCCATTCATTCATGTTTATGAGATTTGACACTAGAAATCAACAATGGAGCCTGTTTACTTGTATTTCATAAGTCGACTTGCAATATTAACCCTTAGAGCGTCGAATAAACCTGCCAGACATTTTAGATATAGAAAAAAGACCGAAATAATTGCATTTTCTCTTGTCCAGAATTTTTCATCACAGAGGAATGTGTAGATTAAGATCTGACGGCGAATTTCTACAGTCTGATCTTCATGATCTACCCAGGCTGCATAGGTAACTAAAATTATGAAGGCACTTAGAGGATTGATAAATTTTCTGTATAGAGTAGGACGAAACACCGAAAGTTTGCCTTATCCTTACAAAGCTGAAATAAATAAAGTCGACTTTTTTTTTCTCCAGATACATATATGTAATTTTCCAGCAAATTTCGTCATAGATTCTTGAGACCATTGAGTACAATACGCCAGAATCGATTATCTTAAGTAATAAGTAGTAACTTTTTTAAAGAAACATGTACATCTATACTTGTTTTCAGGCAATTTTCAGCCAGTTTTATAACCCATTTCATCTTTATTTTATAAAACTGTAATCATTCTTGTATCTTCATGCCAACTGTTGCCCCTGATGGCTGCAAGATTGCACAGATTACAACAGATAGAAAATGCATTTCATGTTTTGGAGGCCTTCAAAGCAATCACTGTTGTCGTTTCCAACTTAGTATGAGAACGAATCCCTGGTATTTTTCTATATTCCTTACGCCATATATGTTGGTAATTTATCGTTTACACAGCTAAACCATTCTACACATTTTCAAATTTTAACAGCATTTTTCTCTCCAGCTGTAAGGATGTATCTTAAAACGCCGAATAGATAGGCTCCGCTGTCGTTTCGACGACTGAAAATATTATCGACTACAATTCAGAAAGATGTTCATCTCCCAGGTTTGACTAAACAAGTGGATGGTGTAGATCCAAGGTCAAACTGCACGCTATGTCGTGCAGTCCGGTCTTGATCCATGTTGTCCGCAAAAGCCCCTGTTTTAGCCTATAGCGACAAAGGGGTTACGAGCAGACAGAAGGCAATTGTTTTTTTTCTATAGTTTTTTCTACATCCAAAAATTCTCTTACACTACGTAACGGTTAGCAAACTTTGCATAATGTAAGCTATGCATAAAAGGAGATTAGAGTATAGATTGCAACAACCATGCAGTCTTATCTTAATCGACGTTGTCTGAAAAAGCAACTAAACGTGCATTTGTCGAACAAACAGTATTTAGATATTAATATTCAAAATATAAAACTACAGAAAAATCGAAGTACTCCGTTTTTATCCTCGACACAAAAACAAACAAACAAATAAAATCAATGCACTCTTTACTCATCAAAAGGCGAAAAAAAAAAGAACTTGAATCATATGTTTAAATAAATAAAAACCAAGATTCTGCGGTTTCAAAGCTTTTCCATTTAGAAAATCTCATAAAAATGGTTAGTTTAGATCCTAGATCGGCAGGCACGTTTTGTGACATCTGATCTTGAACTGTACTGTCCACAAAAAGCTTAAATCTTTCCACATGTAATCTAAGGGTTTATGAAAGAATGACAATTTGTTTTTGACGAGTCCCCTCCAAAACCAAATAAACGTACAAAAGCATACACTGATTTCCACGATCATTCCAATTTTCCCACACAGAAATTCATTTGAACCCTTATCCTGCTAAATAAATTAAATGAAACTTTCCAGTCGATAGTAATAATCCAAATATTGTTATTTCAAAGTTATTTGTTTCTGGTAAGATATCACCTGATCGGACAGTGTAGATTCAAGATCAGACTGCACGTTCTGTGCAGTCTGATCTTGATCTACACTGTCCGCAAAAGGTCAGTGAGTCGCTCTTAGTAGCCGAAGGGCTAATTTCTTTTTATGGGAACGAGTTTCTTTTTCTTCTGGTAAAATCTTTTCGTCAAAACAAACATGAAGCCAAGAAAAGACACAGAAGCCGTTTACGACCTCGACAAGACAAATATTGTGCTTTTTGTACCCATTCTGTCATTTACAATTTTAATATGTTCTTACCAGTCGATTTTTGTGGACATATTAAGAGTTTACCTTTAAAAGATTAAAACAAAAGAGAAATAGACAAGAACATTTGGACAAATGAAGAATTTACTAATCCGAGATATCAAATTTCTCCACGTGTCACAATGTCACGTGTCACACGTGTCACGTGTACTCTTACGCTTGGCACAGGTAAGTTACCCATAAAAGGAGATGGTAGCATTGACTGGAACACCATGCAATCTTATATTTATGAATCTACGCTGTCAGGGAAAATGACTACATGGCATTTGTCGTCCAAAGAATAGAGCGTCTATCGATCAGGCATGAAAGAAGAGAGAAAATGGAAAAAAAAAAATCCAAATACTCGGCTTTTATCTACAACACAAAATAAACAAACAAATAAAAGGAAATAAATGTTTTCTCTCCTTAGGGCTTAAGAAAAGAAGCACGTTCATATGTTTAAAACAAACCAAGATGCTGCAAGTCCAAGGCCTTTCCATCTAGAATATCACATGAAAATGGACAGTGTAAAACATAGATCAGACTGCACCTTCTGTACAGTCTGATTTTAAACTATACACTGTCCACAAAAAACCTAATTCTTTCTTCAGCAAACTAAGGGTTTATGAAAGCCAAGACAAGTCCCCTCCAAAACCAAATAAACGTACAAAAGTATACAGCGATTTCCACGATCATTCCAATTTTCCCACACAGAATTTCATTTTAATTTCTTTTTATGGGAACGAGTTTCTTTTTCCTTCTGGTAAAATCTTTTCGTCAAAACAAACATGAAGCCAAGAAAAGACACAAAAGTAGTTTACGCCCTCGACAAGGCAAATATTGTGCTTTTTGTACCCATTCTGTCATTTACAATTTTAATGTTATTGCCAGTCGATTATTGTGGACATAGGTGTTTGCCTTTAAAAGATTAAAACAAAAAGAAATAGACACGAAATATTCGGACAAATGGAGATTTTACTGATCCATGATATCCAATTTCTCCACGTATCACAATGTTTTCCATATTCAGTCCAATTAGCGTGGCTGTGTGCCATTAAAATACAGCTACATTTGAAAAATAGAAAGAAAAGGGTAAGATAGAATGATTGTTTGCACTTCAGCTTGCAAGCCGACAAAAATGATCATCGTTTCTGTAAAGACTGTGTGAAATATTCCATGGGAATATTAAATTTTGTTAGCCTTGAACCCTTTTTTTCAGACAAGTGAGCAATGCTCTGTGAAAAGGGGGTTTAATGCATCAGCAAAAAGTATCGACACAGGTCAGCCTGCGCAGTCCGCGCAGGCTGACCTGAGTCGGAACTTTTTGCTTTTTTGATAAATTTTCTGCATGTCCTAGGACCACTTTACCTCAGGATTCAGCTGGTTGTCAGAGAAAATAGATTTTATGGATCCATAATTATTTGATGATTTGCTTGAGACAATGAATCAAGGAGCTGCATGCATTAAACCGTCTTTTGCCAGAGCGTAGCTCAAGCATTTTAGACTTGTTCGTTTTGAATGCATTGCCAAACAAGTTGAACTATGGCTCCAATGACGGGGTTCGTTTATGAATAGAGGTAAAAAAGGAGAAAATGCTAAATACCAGCATTTTTGTTTTTCTTTTTGCCACAATGTTTTCAAAGGTTGTCTTTCTCAGGGTCATCAAAACTAATACTAACGGATTTTTGGTAAAGGGTATTGCTTCTAAATTAGTGATTAGACAAAAAGTGTCCCCCAATAATAGAAATTCAAATTTTACGATTTCAAGGTAATGTAGTTTTTAACGAAAAAAAAAAACAATCTCATCTTGTCGCAGAGTGTTGATGAAGGATCACTTCGCACGGTCTGTGCAGTGTGATCTTGATCTATACTGTCGGCAAAAGGGCACTAGGTCGCGCTTAAGACCTAAGGATTAAATCTTTTGTTTATGTAATGGTTGCCTTGGAAGTGGAGGTATATAAAAGATAAAAGCAAAACTGGTACCAATGTTATTTTTTAATTGGCTGTATAGAATTTGTGGCTGAAGAGAAGTGGATAGACAGAGACAGCAAGGCAGAGAGACAGACAGAGAGAAATATGACAGAGTGGTGGGTTATATTCCTTTTCATCTATAGACGATAGATGTCCTCAATTCGAATAATAACGGAATATTACGCCATGGTCGTGACCATGCAATAGAAATACAGATTTAAGCCGGGTTATTAAAACTTCCTTTCACACAGAATCACCTTACCTTAGCCCTTTTTCATATAAAACCGAGTTATAAATACTCTGGGGAAAAAGCCTTTTGAAAACATTGTGGAAAAGGAGAAAATGCTGGTAACCTGCATTTTCTCCTTTTTCGATAATGTTTTAAACAAATTCAAAAGAAAACCTGGTCGTTTGAGACGCATTGAGTGTGTTGTCTGCAAATGCTCTAAGTTTAGACAAGGTCTTAAATTTTGTTGTCTCGTGATGAATTAACTCAGTTTTAGACTAACAAAAACTATCAGGAAAGCCAAACACTTGAAGAAAAGCAGTAGATGTATATCGTTTAGGAACAGCTCTATGGAAAACATGCTGTGGAAAAGTAGCGACCGTTTGTTACAAGTTATTGCACTTTTTATCCAAAGGTGTATTCAAAAGCTGTTCACTTCCAGGGTAGGGAACGTTTTGGTACAAGGAGAAAATATTGGAACCCGTTTTTTCTGCTTGTTCCACACTGCTTTTAAAAGCCAGTTATCCAGGGTCTTAAAATAGGGGGTTGTTTCGAAAAGGGTTAACTCTTTACCAAACAACAAAATTTTAGACTTAACTGAAAGTATTTACAGACGACAAATCAAATGTTGCACAAATAACGAAATCCGTCTTGTTTGAAAGTTGTTAAAAAACATAGTGGAAAAAGGAGAAAATGCTGGTTACCAGCATTTTCTTCTTTTCCAACTATGTTTTTATAATTCTTTTTCCATGGGGGTCACTCAAACTTGGGATTGTGTGATAAAGGATTAAAGTACATTGTACAGTACGGTACAGACGTTAACACCAGGTGTCTCTTTTTAAAGATGTGCATATATTAAAAACTCTTTGACCCGTTTCATTCCTTTTTGCCACTTTTTTTAACTTCCTTTCAGCGCTACAGGCGAAAACAGGTGCTTTTGCGGACTTTACAGATCCAAGATCAGACTGCAAAAAAAGTGCAGTCTGATCTTGAATCTATACCGTTCGCTTGGTTTGGTTAAGACTATAAGATGAATCCGTTCTCAGATTCAGAGTACATGTATTGTATATCCATCCGTCGAAAGAGGTGAAATTTACATCGTTCGCTCTGAAAGAGTTAAAGATATGCATATATTTGAGCTGTACTCTGTGAAAGGGAGGTTAAATGCATCTGCAAAAAGTATCGACCAGGTCAGCCTGCGCATTCTGTGCAGGCTGACCTGTGTCGAAACTTTTTGCTTTTTGGTAAATTTTCTGCACGTCCAAGGACCATTCTACATCAGGATTTAGCCTGTTTGTTTGACAAAATAGATTTAAGGATCTACATGTATAATCATGTGATGACTTGCTTGATATAATGCATCGCTGAGATACATTAAACCCCCTTTTCACACAGTATGGCTAATTTTAAAAGACTATGACCTGTTACATTCCATTCACAGCTTTTTTAATCACCAGAGACGCTGCAATGTTTGCGGCATGGAAAAACGTTGATTAATTTTGTTTCCATTACTCGTTTAGCTTAATGCTAGTTTGTTTGCTTGAATGCTGTTTTAACGGCGCTGTCAATAGTACTAACGTATATTACGGCTCTCCTGTTCGTGTTTTTTCTAGTGCTGGGTCTATGTAATGTTTGTGCAAGGGCACTTCCATGCGATCATGGCCATCTAACGAAATCTGATAAAGCTTTCCTAATTATCAATTTTACGCTAAGCCCGGTAGCGCAGTTGGTGGCGTACAGGACTTGAGAACAGAGGGTCACTGTTTCGAATCCCCAGCTCGACGATTTCTTTCCGAGGATTGATGATAGTCATTGCGACAGGGTTCATTTCTCTCTCACTGCTGATCATTGTTTCAACAATGTTTATGGTGGGAAAGGAGCCAGTGGCTTGGGAAGAATGTTGTGCAAAGTACAGGTAAAAGAGTCTCCAAGAAAGCATGAAGGTGCATTGACCGCCGCGATATAACTAAAATAATGTTCAAAATGGTGTTAAGGACGTTTTCGGTAGCTTTCTTTGCGCAACCCAGTGCGCATGGGAACGAGCTTTTTCGTCCATAGGCTTGTTCGCTCGGTTCGTTCGTCCGGGCGTGTCCGCCCTTTTGAATTGTATCATTTCTTTTCAAATAAAGTACTTTTCTTTTCATGAAGGAAATAATTGAGCCCTCGTTTCGTTTGGCAAACTCCAAGTTTCAGTGGATTGTACTTTAAGCTGTGGAAAGAGCTCGAGCCTATACTGTATTCGTGGATGTATACGCGTATCCGGAAAATTTTGCGAATTACCGATTACACACATTTTGCTTTTCAGGAAATGTTTGTGAATTCAAGACACTTGTTATTTGTGGTTATACTGGTTGTTAAATACGCGAACAGAAAAGTTTGCGAATTTTTCAAATTCGCGAAAACGCAAAAAATTCCACGTCCCAAAAATTTCAACTTATACAGTATCTTTACAGCTAAATGTGCAGTTTAATCTTCAATCCCTTGGTACCCTAAGTCGCCCTTAGCGCGTTAAAGATCAAATGTTTACATTAAAAATAAATATACTTATCTTTAATTACGTTCGAAAAGAACCGACGAGAGTTAAAGAAAATATTGATTTTGAGGTAGTACTGTAACTACTTTCAAAGATTTAGCTCTTTTACTACCAAATAAATACGGTAGCCCTTTACTTTTCAAAACCTTAACGTCATAATCCCGACTCTTAACGACCCTGAGAAAGAAAGCTTTTGAAAACATTGTTGGAAAAGGAGAAAATGCTGGTAACCAGCATTTTCTCCCTTTTCCACAATGTTTTCTTCCCTTTCATAAAAAAAAAAAACACTCATTTCAACTGCCCCTACTATGCCGTCTGCAGCTGCTGTCTATTCCGACAAGTCCTAAATTTTGTCGTCTTGTGAATAGTTAAGGCCTGAACTTGAATAACTTGTATAGGAAATGGGTTGACGTTGATCTCGTAAGCGCAGAAAATCTCGAAATTAAGTGTAAAATAATTATTGCCCTTTACTTTTGACAACAAGGATTGTATTCATAATTCATTCTAAATTGCATGCTTAGTCTTATTCTCAAGATTTTCTTTCAAGTAACGCAATCCCAGAATGGCAGTTTAGCCAATCCGACTATCCAATACAGAGTTTACTCTTGAAACGTAGAGGGCAGGTCTAACAGTTCGAACAGTGTAGTTAAAAATCAAATGCCCCAAACGTGCTGTCTGATCTTCTATCCGCGTAATTCGTGGTACATTGAGAACTTCGATTAAACTAGGTCCTCGGTCCGTATTCACAAGCCATTCTTGAGAGCTTTCTTAGTGTAGTTCTCAGAAATTTTCTAAATATGGAAGTAAAGCAATTTCCAATTGGCTAAACCGTTCGGACTTTTCTTTAGTGCATGAAAATGTCCATTTTCCCTGAGTGCCTAGTGATTAAAGAAATCTGATTCCCTCGTTAAACTCGGACTAAATCATTATGTCAGTCCAGTTTTTGCTAAATATCTCACATCTGAGTGTCTAGGTCTGTGATCAGATTACATATCTATGCAGACTAATCTAACCCGTTAACCCTTATCCTGCTAAATATGTGAAATGAAACTTTTAAGCCGATAGTAGAAACCAAAGTTTTGCTATTTCAATGGTAATTTTAGGAAGAAAACATGTCGTCATCGGACAGAGAATATCAAGATCAGACTGCACGTTCTGTGCAGTCTGATCTTGATCTACATTGTCTGCAAAAGGTCAGTGAGTTACGCTTAGCAGCCTAAGAGTTAAAACACTGTAAGGTGTGCACCAGAATTTACATAATTAAAAATTCTAAGGGTGAAAAAAAATTGACGGCAAGCCGATGCATTAAGATAAGATTTTACAATGTTTACTTTCCCTGGGCTGTTTGAATCCTAAACGAAAATATTGTTTGTGCTAACACCATGTGATTTTGTAATTTATCCGTTCACAACGGACAATTTTCAATTATAATCCAATCGACCCTTAAACTCGGTTTAACCCTGTAACGCAGGCCGGAGTTTTAACGACCCTGAAAGAGAAAGCTTTTAAAAACATCGTGGGAAAAGAAGAAAATGCTGGTCACCAGCATTTTCTTCTTTTCCCACGATGCTTTTGGCTCTTCCAAAGAAAGATTTCATAATCCGAGTCATGTTTATTTTGTCGTATGCCGCAGCTTTCAGTGTGGACCTGTCCAAAATTTTGTCGTTTGGCAAAAACTCTTGGAAGCCGTTCGGAACCATTCCTCTTTCATCGCTGGACAACGTGTGGACTCTGTTAACTGTTTCCCAAATGATGAAATTTCAGACAAGCCCAAATTGAAAGCATTTGCAGACAATAACGAAAGGGTGGCTGAAAATCTGAAATTTACCCTTGGAAAGGAAGAAAACATTGTGAGGAAAGGAGAAAATGCTAGTTACAAGCATTTTTTTTTAAATTCTTTTCCCATAATTTTTCAAAGGACTCTTTCCTTACAGATTGGTATAACTTGGGACTGTGTGGTAGAACGTCAACCAATTGCCTGCAAAAAGTGTTGCTTATTATAATGTTTCTTGATGGACGCCTCCATTTTGGATGTTGTGTTGAAAGTGTAGTCATGTATACGGGGCTCCCGACAGAGAAACTGTTTTTACGTTGGTTTTGCCAGTGTACATGATATATATGTTCGGGCATATTATCCAATCAGATCACAAGAAATTTCGTTGCAGTATGATAATATACCAGGTAAGTGGTCAAATAATTATGGACCCATAAAATCCATTTTGTCTTACGACTGACTGAATCATGAGGTCGAATGGTAGTTGGATATATAGAAAATTCATTTTAGCAAAAAGTTTTGACCTAGGTCAGCCTACGCGATATTTTTTTGCAAATGCATTTAACCCCCTTTTCACAGAAAGGGATGTGATGAAAGTCTGATTCCTTTTTACTGTGGAAGACTGTGTTTAGTTTGCCACGAACTTTTACTTACAAGGAGATGGCGTTTTTACTCGTTTTTTTTTAACTCTCTGTATATAATGGGCACGTATATTATCGGTGAAAAGTAGCAAAATTTAATCAAGCAATCAATTAATCGATCGATCAATCAGTAGATCAAAAGATTAATGAAATACTGAGTTAGTCTATATAGATTGGGGCCACGTTCTGAGAAAAGCGGTTTAACGACGTATATGAAAAATGTTCGCGCGCATCTTACTGCGCATGTATTTTTGTCGTGGATATTGAATCAAAAGTGCACTTATGTATTTTTTGCACATAATGGTAATACTATTGGTGCACTGAAACAAGTAGCACTTTCTTCGGGTAGTATTGGTGAAAAGAAAAAAATGGATCTTTGAACTGTCACCGTGAAATAATTAGAATGCAGCTGACACGGCGTTAAACACCAAACAAGGAAACAAAGGCAGGAAATTTAAAGCTGTGGGACTATAGATGTTTTCACTTTGAAAATTATTATTGGAAAAGGAGAATTCGCTCCTATTGAGCAATTTCTCCTTTTCCCACCATGTCTGCTGAGCTTTTATCCTATTTTTTTCCTTGAAAAAATAACTTCCACAGTGACTTTCAACCTTGTTTTCTAACGAAATAAGCACGGATAGGTGCCATTTTTATTTTTTCTTATTGTTTAGAATTATAAATAATATAAGTGTGGAAAGTTTAAGAAAAATCTGTCCGTTAGAAAGAATGTTTTTTTTAAGATTAACCCTTAATCCGATCAAATTATCTCCCTTTTTAACACAATGGTCTATATATAACATGCATATTTGTACATTTACCATGCTCAAAACCAGGCTTTTATATGTTTTTTGTGCAAAAATATATGAATTTTCATTAAAATGATGTATATTTGTATATTTTTCCTGTAATTTTCCCGTTTAACTGACTATTAAAGAAAGGCGCTTTAAATCCAATATAAGCTGAATTTTGGAACAGTGTATACCTTTTTCAAAGGCAAATTTCTCAGAAACGAGCACGGTGACCCACATCTTTTTTTAATTGTAATCTTCTAGAGACATGATGAGCTTTGTATGTGCAAAGTTTTAAAAAAAATCTGTCCGTTAGAAAAATTTGTCATATACGTCGTTAACGCATCTGCAAAAAAGTATCGATCCAGGTCAGCCTGCGCAGTCCGTGCTGGCTGACCTGTTTCAAAAAATTCATTCTTTAACCAAATTTTCTTCATGTTTAAGAATAGTTCTATCTGATAATTCAGTTGGCTGTTATACAAAATGAATTTTATGGATCCATAACTAATTATGTTATGACTTGCTAGGTGTTATTCATCACACTGTTATACAAAATTAATTATATTGATCCATAATTATGTTATGACATGCTTGGTATTATTCATCACACTGTTATACAAAATTAATTTTATGGATCCATAATTATGTTATGAGTTGCTTCGTATTATTCATCACACTGTTATACAAAATGAATTTCATGGATCCATAATTATGTTATGACTTGCTTCGTATTACTCATCACACTGTTATACAAAATGAATTTTATGGATCCATAATTATGTTATGACTTGCTTCGTATTATTCATCACAGAGATGCATTAATCCTCCTTTTACCAGAGCATGGCAACAACAATCGTGAGAACACAGACCAAAGCTTCCTTGCCCAGAATTTTCACAAAAGATGTTCGCTTCAGGTCTGTAATTAGAAGTGTTTATATGAAAATATGCTCAGGATATATTAAGATTTATTTATTATACTGCAAAGACATTTCTCGTGATCTGATTGGATAATATGCCCCGAACATATATATCATGTACACTGGCAAAACCAATGTAAAAGCAGTTTCCCTTTCGGGAGCCCCGTATACATGACTACACTTTCAACACAACATCCAAAATGGCGGCGTCGATCAAGATTAACATCAAGATTATGCACCAAACTGCACGTTTTACCAAGGTTTCAGTGACGTCAGTTCCCAGTGACGTCAGTTTTCATTGAATTGGGGCACTCAGAAGGGAAATTCTACTTCGTCAGCGTACTCAATTTTTTAAACCAAAAAACAGGTAAATTTCGCTTAACAAACGTTGGAATGGTAAAACTTTGCAGTATAATAAATTCGTTGCACAGTCAGGTGGCAGGGGACTTGGAAACTTGTTCATGGCTGTGGTGAATCATGTCGCCCCGAGCGCCTTCGTACAACTAATAATGCATCACGTAGATGCATTTTAAACCTTTTTTCACAGACCATCGCTCATTTTAATTGAAAACCCAGCGTGCATTTCAAATCTGAAGCATGATTGCGAATGACGTGTTCTAGGCCATTGCATAAAGCCTATTTCTAAATAAAATTATCCAAAATTGTGAAAAGTGACACAAAGGAGAAACATTCTTCGAAAAGGAAAAAGAGAAAGAAAATGAATGACATGGAAAACATAGTGGGGAAAGGAGCAATTGCTTATGACAAGTCCACGGTCTTAAAACGGCAGTAGCTTCGTATAAAAATATTGACCCTTAAGTTGCTAAGCGCGACCTATTTGCAGGCAGTGCAGATTACGGTAAGACCTGCAAAGACATATCCTGAACCCACAATGTGTTAAGTTTTAATCAAAATATCCGTATCCTTGTAATGTTTTCGAGTCTTAAGGAAAAAAAGGTTGTCTGCTTGACAGTCTGGAGGGTAAAATTAGTGAAAAATGAGAAAAATACTTTAAGACGGGTCTTTTGTGTGGTGTTTTCTTTGTAATTTGATCTTTTCAAAATTGAAGAGATAAAAATATTAATCCTTATCGTTTCGAGCACCATATAAAACATCATGAACTTTTTTTTTTTCAGCTAATTAGTCGACCAGTTGTAATTTCAATGTTTTTTTTTTTTCATTTTAAATCAGCATATTCAAGAAGAAAGAAAAACACCGTATCGGACAGTATAGATCCAAGATCAGAATGGACGTTCTGTGCCGTCTGATCTTAGATCTACACTGTATGCAAAATCAAGTAATATTAACCTTGGTATTCTAAAGGTTTCCTACACACAGCTAGTGGTATTCACGCAGAACAAACTAGTTATTAATTAGCAGCAAAATGCTTCAAAATGCTCTATTCACGCTAGGTCGAAACAGATTGTCGATTGTCAAATTTGTTTGTTATAGAAAAAATCGTTTTCAAATATTTAGGTGTTTCATTCAATTTTCTTTCAAAAGGGGACGCTCATGTTTAAACTGATTTCTGTACAGTTAAGGCTGTCGCACAGTCAGTTTTATCTACCCTGAGGAAGGAGGTTTTGGAAAACATTGTGGGAAAAAGGCGAAAATGCTGGTAACCAGCATTTTCTCCATTTTCTCACAATGTTTTCTACCCTTCCGAAGGCAAATCACATCATTTGAATAAAACTAACTTAGCCATGTGCAAATGGTTTCAATTTGGACAAGTCTAAAATTTTGTCGTTTTGTAAGGTTTACTGCTAGACCAGGAGGCAAGTAGTGCGACAGTGAAAAAGAAACATTCAGAGTGAACTTGTACACATTTTTTTTTAATGAAATGTATGAAAAGCATTGAGGGAAAAGGGGACACTTGCTTGTAACAAATTACATGCTTTGGTCCTATTTCACACAATGGTTTTAGTACCTATCTGAGGCCTAGGCATAAAAAGCCATCCATGTACATGTATTTGTAACTGATTCGTAATAGGTTAATGCTGCGGTTTATAAAGTATTGCCTTACAGGTGGCAGGAACGGAATAACTTAGCAACTTTTTTATGTAAGAATTTAAAACAAATTTTAAATGCATCTTAGGCGCCAGTTTATAAGTTGCACGTAATAAAGAATATGTTTGTTCATTTATATTGTTTTCAGTGCCATTCTAAAAGAAAATTCAGGTAAATTATGACTGCTAGTGGACCTATTCAGTGGGATGTTCGGTAGATATCTGGCCATAGACACGGCTCATTACTCCAGAGAGACCACCGGGCAGTTCTGCGTGTCAACAAGCTTTACCCCTTGGAATGCACCACTCTTTACCAGACAAACTCGTTTTTGAACAACCCTATGGTCTGAAGATTTTAAAACAATGTGGGAAAAGGAGAAAATGCTGGTAACCAGCATTTTCTCCTTTCTCACAATGTTTTCTACCCCTTTCAAAAACAGATTTCATCATTTGAGTCACATTTGATTTGTCGTCTGCAAATACTTTCAGTTTAGACAAGTTTAAAATATTGTCATCTGGACAAGGATTAAAGGGAATTCCCGACACTTTTGCGAACATTATAGATAGATCAGGATCAGACTGCAATAGATATACACCGTATGTGTATGATTTTGAAAGATATCTTAGTCAAAACGGCCTTGAAATTGCACTGATTGTACTTCTTGTATGGACCGAAAACATCCGGCTTTCAGTATGTAACGGTCAAGGGTTTGATCAGCCCTCCTTTTTGCTTAGCAAATTACGGACTCTAAAAATCTGATTAAAAAAATGATACAATTACATGGATACACAAAGAAACTGATACAAAAGCTGCCAAGAAACGAACGACTTCTCAATTTTCATAGATATTTAAGAATTTTCGTCCCCTGTTCATACAGGAAAAATGCATGTATATGAGAGAAAGGGTTTAACTTCCGGTCTCGTCTCGCGAGATTGGAGAAACAGGTGACGTTGGGAATTTTAATAAATCATAATTTAATAATCAGGTGTGTGTGTGTGTGTCCATTCTAAGTGGTCATTTTTCTAATATTCATAAAATCATATCAGAATGAAAGTGACCCTTTATGAAGGTCAAATTTGACATTGTGCGCCACCTGTGGAGGGCAAAATGTGGCCAAATTTCATGTAGTTCCGGTGTGTCAATTTTGAATTCCTTTAGCTTCATTAGTCCTGTTCGGACTTTATTTCAACGTGAACATTTCGAAACATAATTATGTTATTAAATAGTGTCAAAACACTGAGACAGAACGCAAACTCCTGGAAATTAGGCCATATAGGAATCTTCTTAACATAAGACATATGAGCAATACTCTGTGAAAAGGGGTTTAATACATTTGCAAAAAGTATCGACCCATATCAGCCTACGCGGACTGCGTAGGCTGACATGGGTCGAAACTTTTTGCTTTGGGTAAATTTTCTGCATATCTGAGGATCAGACTTTATCATCAATTGGTTGGTTGTTTGACAAAATGGATTCTGGATCCATAATTGTGATGACTTGCTTGGTATATATGCATCACGGAGATGCATTTAAATCTACTTTTGCCAGGGTATGGGTTATAATTATGTTATATAAGTATTCTAAAAACTCTAAGACAGAAAGCAAACTCATTCAATTAGGGCTATCTAAGAGTCTTTTTTGGCTAAGTCACTATGCCCTTGGAATTGTAATCAAGATATTGTTGTCTGATCTTTCTATACTGTCCGATAGGAGATATCTTTTCCACAAGAAATAACTGAAACAGCAAAATAAAGGTTTTTACGATCGGCTTTAAAGTTTCATTTCCCTCATTCAACAGTTTAAGGATTAACTATATACCTTTTTCGACGGTTGAAAACACAATCCAGTAAAACTGCTTACAGATTTCTCTCAGAGGCTTGACTAAACAAACGTTCTGTGCAGTCTGATCTTGGATCTACGCCGTCAGCAAAAGTCTTTGTTTTCGCCTAAGGTGTTGAAATGGTACGCCATTAATGCATAGCGCTGAGTCTAAAGGAAGTAATTGCCGAAAGTTGCTCTTAGAATGCTGTAGGCTTATGTTAAATGTTTGTAATCCTAAATAAAGCAGTAAGAATCATAGCTCAGATTTAAATAGAAGGATCATTGCTCGGATTTAAATAGAGAAAAAAAGGCTTGTCTAAAGTTGACGTGAGATTCTATAGCCACACAAAATACCCTTTTACCGTATTTTATTGGTCGAAATTTGTTTTCTTGTAAAACATAGTGAACTACTTTGTGTCACACTTAAAACTGAATACAAATAAATACGCACTTGCAATCTGTTTCAACACTAATGCAGCTGAAACGATTACTGCACATTTTCTATTGTAAATCTGACATGATCGACAGGAAGTACTCGCAAGAAATCCCCGGATGTCCGCCAATCTGTCACATGACAATACCACGTGACAGACTGACACTGAAATCTACACGCCCTCATTCGTGTCCATGGTTTCATTAAACCAGTAATTACATGCGTGACAAATGTAGAAGTTTGCGGCGATACAACAGGTGTGCATGTCTCCAGTTTTGTCTTCTTTCGTTGTAGCTGATAATAAAAAAGGGAAATTAATATCGCCATATCTTTTTCCAATTAAATTTTGTTATAGTAACGTCCTTTGCAAATCAAACTGTAACAGAAACGGTTACAACCCTGGGGACCCATGCAATTATAAGGTCAAATTTGGACCTGGCAGCGAGACGGCCGGAAAACTACAAATTCTTTTGCTGTATCACGTTTCTGCTAACCTTTCCTCTGAACCTGTGTCAAAAAATCTGTGGCAATGTTGATGCTTTTTTCTTTTTAATAGTGTACCCCTTTCGGACCAAACATCCTTGTTTCAACGACTATGGGGAAGAGGGTTGTTGAAAACTTTGTTGGAAAAGAAGAAAATTAATGTCAGTTACCAGTATTTTCTCCGTTTACTACTGTTTAGTTATAAAAAAAAAAATCACAACGATTGAGAAACAAGTTCATGCAACTTATACTAATTTCTCGAGATTCTGCCTCCTGAAAACGACACCACTACTCGCGCCGAATGTGCTGGCCAAAGAACGGTCCGAAAGTTGACTCCCACTCCCTGTATTCACCAACAATTCCTAACAATATTCTTAGGCTTATTCTGAGGAATTTTGTATATTCGAAAGTTACGCAACTTCTGATAAGCTAAGCCATTTGAAAACAGAGTAAGGAGGAAATGCCTTTTCCCACAATGGTTTCTACACTTTCAAAGATAGAATTCATCATTTGGGCAAGATTACATTAATCGCCAAGAAATGCTTTGAATCTGAGAGACTCTAAAACTTTGTCTTCTTGGGAAAGGGTCGAGAGCTTTAGTTGTGTTTGCTTCGTTGGTGTTTTGCACCGTTTCAACACTAATTCCTCTCTCACCGCTGACCATTGTTTCGACAATAGTTATATGAGAAAGCAGCCAGTGGCTTGGATAGAATATCGTGCGGAGTATTGTTAAAAGAAACTCCAGGAAAGCACGGATAGGTGCACTGGCCGCTGTGATATAACTGAAAAAATGTTGGAAACGGCTCTAAACACTACACAATCAATCAATCAACCAGCCATATCACGACGACAAGTCCCTTTTTCATATTTTTATCAAACTCGGTTTCACTAGTACTGGACTTGGGCTCAATAGGGTCTTGCAAAAGGACCCTCCCTCGAAAAGAAGTATCGCATCGAATAAGGATCGAGCCGAGGACCTCCGGATTTAAAACCTTGCACGTTTACCACTGTGCATTGCAAGAAAACCGTTCATACAATTGTAAGAATATCCCTAGAGTGATTATGAATTTTGTGTGTTTAACGTTCTTACCCTCTACCTCATGACGAAATTTCAGGCTCATCCAAATCGAAAGCATAGTAATACATTCAAATCGAAATTTGCACAGATGAATTGAAGTTCTGTGAATACGTAGAAAACATTGTGGGTAAAGGAGAAAATGCTGGTCATCAGCATTTTCTCCTTTTCCCACGATGTTTTCAAAAGCCGTCTTTCTTGGGATCGTTAGAACTTGAGTTTGTTTGGAAAAGGGTTGAATTTCTCTCACTTTTTTCTACATCAGCTGTCAAAATATGCTTAAAAACTTAAAGGTATAAATTTACTTACCAAACATCTTACCCAAATAACGCGATTAGCAGTGACAAATGACTGATGAGCCCGTCTGGCTGTGGTCTGGTTCTGGGCTAGTCTTATATCTCTATGGGAACGTTGTCATGTGGAAATGTTTTATGTAGCTAGGTAATTTCATAAACAATATGGAAGACTGTGAGAACAACATACATTCGCTTTTCACAGCTCAACTCAATTCTGTACTAGTTATTTTGGACCCAACAGGGAAAAAATCAAATGAAAAAAAAAAGTGACCGACAAATTTTAAATAACAAAAAAAAATAAAGGAAAAAAAAACCACCTGAATAAATGGAAAAAATCTTTTCAATGAATTCTAAGAAACCAGTGAATTCTAAGAAACCATTATAAAAAAAAAATCTGTAGAGCTTCCGCGTGGCCCAGTTGTAAAGTGTAAAACTTGTCACCTGGCGACACCGAGTTTGGGCCTCACTATAAACACTGGGCTTTTCGTGGAAGTATCCTTGGGCAAGACACTTCAGAGCCCTTACCCAGTACTGGTGAAACCGAGGACATACATGTACAAGGACATGTGAGCTGTCGCAGTGATATGTCTGAGATAATGTTGACATCAATCAATCAATCAATCAATCAATCAATCAGTTTTCTGCTTGAACTCATACGTTGTCCCATACAGGGGAAGTAATACAGCATATTTTCACGTTTTTTTTCTTATGGCATTACGACATATACAGAAAATTGGTTCAATAGATACGCTTTTTTCCCGTCAAATAGATGTTATTGAAAATAATTAAATCAACAAGAAGTCATTGGCTTAGGCAGTTAAAATATAATAAGTAATGGATGAACCACTCAATTCATGAACCATCTTCATACTCTGTTACAATGTTTTCCAAAGCTTGCATGTATATCTTGTACATTCGTTCCGAAAAGACGTCTTATTAACTCTTTTAGCAAAATGACAAAATTTTAGGCATGTTCACTTCAAAAGCATTTCTATACGAAAAAGAAAAAAAAAAAAACGTTGCTCAAATGATAGTATTTGTCTCTGAAAGTGTAAAAAACATTGTGGGAAAAGGAGAAAATGCGGGTTATCAGCATTTTTTCCTTTTCCCCACAATGTTTTCAAAAGACAAAAGTCTTTACCAAAATTACAAAATTTTTAGGCATGTTCACTTCAAAAGCATTTCTATGCAAAAAAGGAAAAAAAAAACGTTGATCAAATGATAGTATTTTAGTATTTGTCTCTGAAAGTGTAGAAAAAATTGTGGGAAAAGGAGAAAATGCTTGTTACTAGCACTTTCTCTTTTTCACCCCACAATGTTTTCAAAAGACAAAAGTCTTTTTTTCTCGAGGTCGTTAAAACTCGGTAAAGTGTGATAACTATTATGTGAAAGTTGGTTGACTGCATAAACAGAAAGATGCTACATCTGTTCCCACAGACAGAAATCCGTCACGAAATTGTGGAACTTTAACCGGCCTCCTTAGAGTGTTATACTCATTATGCCCTGTAGATGTAAGTATTTGTGTTGTATCTTGTAAAAGAGCCGTTTTGAAAATTTTGTCTCAAGGTTAATGTTTATCACTTTTGTAAAGATTTTTCCAATGGCTATAAGTGGTTACCCAATAGAACTTCTGAATGAACAAAAATCTTTTAAATAGTGTAGAAAAAGGGTCTTTCAAGATGATGGCCATGTTTATGGAGACTCAAAAGCTTGCGTTACTTTCAAATTTAGAAAATTCTTGTGAAAAAGAGTTAAGACTAAGAATGTTCTTAGGAATGGTTGGTGGATATCAACAGGTGTACGAACAGATAATTATGCAGATAGATTCGGGTTATTAAGATGTGCCGAAACCTCTTAGACAGCAAAACTGTTTTCATTGAGTATTTGTTTGAAAATAATCACCTACAAGCATTTTGCCGCAATGTTTTTTATCTGTGGAAGCATTCATTTAACCCCTTCAGCCCCATAGGCGATAACAGGAGTTTTTTTTTTTTCTATGAACGGCATAGATTAAGATCAGACTGCACAGCATTCTGTTATTGGATCTATACAGCCCGTTTATTTAATCAAGCTTATCAGGTAATAAAAATCTATTAGAGTGTCATCCGGACTGTACATGTATTTTCAACCGTTGAAAGGAGGTCGGGTTAATTCATATTGCACTGCAAGAGTGAAAATTGTTAAGGTGTCAAAGCTTCTGAATTTTACTTCGGAAAATAGTGTGGGTGAAAAGGAGAAAAGAAATGCTCCTATTACAACATAAATGTAGTTGTCAATTCAGTTATTTTTTCTATTTTGTCACATTAAGTCATACGTCTGATTTTGGATTACAGAGTTTAGCCTCGAAGAGTCTTTCTGAGCCTTCTTTGATTACGTATGCGGCTACTGAGTGTAGATCAAGATCAGACTGCACAAAACGTGTAGTCCGATTTGTGATCTACACTGAATGAAAATGTCCATAAGGTTAACTATGCTTAATGCTTATTTTAGAATGGTTGACGAATGAGACCAAAAAGTGTCAGATTGCGACCTTTCGAACGCGTGCCAAGTTGAAATGAGAAACAGAGAATGTTTCAGTTTAAAAATCTGATATCTCGGAATGTTATATTGTAGTCTGTGTCAATATGGGGGTCTTGTTTCAGGGTGAAATGTTAATTATAAGAGGGTTAGAATTTCAGTTTTTAATAGATTGGAAAATGTCATTAAAAATAAGTTTTTTTTTTAACTTATTTTATGTTGGTGTCGTATTTCGTAGTAAGCTATGACCTACCTTACGCCGTATATAGTACAATGTATTGACCTGTATTCTGTGCCTCGGTCTTTCCCAACTAGCTTCATTTTGTTCGATCACCGCTGGGTTCGCTGGTCCAATGGGCTAGTTACTGTAAGATACTGTGGGGCAGAAACCTTGCACTGGTAATCTCCAGGAATTACATAAATAAGATTGATCACGTATCGCCGTGATATTGCTACATCTGTTGGAAGTCGCGTTAAACGTCATTCAAACAAAAAAAATGCGAATGTAGACGTTCCCAAATTCAAAGAAATCTTAGTCTTTAGCTAGCCGATAGGACCAAAATTGCTTTTGAAGATCGGGAATATGCAGCCTGATATACCATGTTGAATATCCGATATTTTATAATACCGCTTTGAAATATTATAGCTTTTTTAGTTGCTGAAAACAATTTATTTCGCATTCTAGCGGTTTAGAAACAAAAGAAATTACTTGTAGCAAATGAAAGAATGAATTGTTGGTAACTTGTAGGAGAAATAGTTCTGCAACTTTAGACATTTCTAGAACAGAGCTGTAATTTTAAATGCTTTTATTTGTAAATGCTCAAGAACAGAGACTTCCCCACTGATACTGATTTCTAAGTTATTTCTTAGCTATTTCTTTATTCTGCCAAGGCAGGGGATTCCGAGCTTCAGTGTGTACGTACCACTGAATGGAAATAAATCCTAATCATTGTATGGTGGCATTTTCTGCCACGAGATACGAGATAGCTATCATGATAATTTTACAAAACTATCGCGATATATTAAAGTTTCCTGGAAATTTTATCGAGATAGTGAAAAGTTTCCTGAAAAAAATATCACGATAATATGGTGGTGGCATATTTCTGCCGCGAGATACGAGATAGCTATCATGATAATTTTACAAAACTATCGTGATAAGACAAAGTTTCCTGGAAATATTATCTAGATAATAAAAAATTTCACGATAAAAATATCGTGATAATTCTACCTGTTATCATGATTTTTTTTTTTGCTTTCGTGCCCATAACTGACATTCACGGTATCTATAATCAGATACGGTTTCAGAACATCTTCGTCTACAACCTTATGGATTCACCTTTTCCCTGAATGGTTTTAAAGTGTTCGTAGGAGGCATTTTGAGTCGTTTTTGTGATTTTACAGACTTCTGTTCATTTCGAGTCTTGTCAAAATTTACCAATTAAGCTACAATTATTAATTATTCGAACTTTTACTTCCTGCAATCTTGTGAAGTCAAAAACAGCCGAGTTCAACCAAATGATAAATTTTCTATTTATAGATATCGAGAAACAGGTAGAACTATCACGATAATTTTATCTTGCATGTCAGCTTCGTGCACGATTGAGAAATTTTGTGTTAAAATATTAAGTTTATCGTGATATTTTTTTCAGGAAACTTTTCACTATCTCGATAAAATTTCCTGGAAACTTTAATTTATCGCGATAGTTTTGTAAAATTATCATGATAGCTATCTCGTATCTCGTGGCAGAAATATGCCACCATACGATAAACTTAATATTTTAAAAGGAGAATTCATAAGGTTGTAGACGAAGATGTTCCGAAACCGTATCTAATTATAGATACCGTGAATGTCAGTTATGGGCACGAAAGCAAAAAAAATCATGATAACAGGTAGAATTATCGCGATATTTTTATCGTGAAAATTTTTATTATCTAGATAATATTTCCAGGAAACTTTGTTTTATCACGATAGTTTTCTAAAATTATCATGATAGCTATCTCGTATCTCGCAGCAAAAATATGCCACCATATCATTGAATGCCTTTTACTCACGTATTTTATCTATGCTGATTAAACCTTAGATGCTTAGCGCGGCCCACTGACCTTTTGTGGACAGTGTAGATTAAGATCAGACTACACAGGACGTGCAGTTTTATTTTTGCATTTTCACTGTCCGATAAAGAGATATTTTTCTACAAAAAATAAGTTTGAAGTAGCATTATTCGCGTTTTTAGTATCGGCTTGAAAGTTTCATCTCAGTTTTTTAGCTGGATAAGGGTAAATAGGACATTTATCCCCTGTCTGAATAAACCTAAAGGCAAGACACTTTTGTTTTATTTTGATGCAGTTAAATAAGCAGAGTGTCCCAAAACTTGAATACTTATTGAGTCAAGAGAAAAGAAAAAAGTAAACAGACAAGGCCACACACTCACAGAGAAATGGCGAAAAAGTGAACACTGGTTGTTTCATAAATCAACAAAATAGTATCACAAGAATCTCGTCTTTGAATGGTGAGTTCTTGCGACGCCAGTCATTCATCCGTCACCGATCTGACTCAGTACCAGATAAGAAAATTTTTAGACTTTTCCAAATTGAAAGCATTGATTTTGCAGGCAAAAAATTAAATCAAACTGGCTCAAATGATGGAATTTATATCTAGAGGAGTAGAAAACATTGTGGGAAAAGAAGAAAATGCTGGTTACCAGCATTTTCTTCTTTTTTTTTTTTCATAATGTTTTCTAAAGCCTTCTTCTTCATGGTCTTAAAAACAAAAGTTTTTCTTCTAAAGATTTTTTTAATTCAATTTTCGTTAAACTTGTATAGAATGGCGGGGAGGGGGTGAAATAGGGAAAGCCACGCTATAAGAATGAAGTATGGGGAAATGTAACACGACAATGAAACGGGTAAAGCCCCATAAGTATGTCTCCAGGGGACAGAAAATTTGAAGAGGGTTGGGTATATACCCACTTTGTACAATGATGAATTGAATAGACGCGTGGCGGGTGATAGCCGAACATCGGAAAATGTATCCTTTAGCTCTTTGTATTTATGTTGATACCTTGTTTCTTGATTGTTTGTAGACTTGTTGACCGAAAACATTGTGATAAACGCAGAAAAAAGAAGCTCGATAACATTGTTTTTTTCACAATGTTTTCCAATGCATTCAACTACCAGGACGTTTTAAATCTGTACCAGATGACTTAATTTTAGATCCTTCCATACGAAAGCTTAATTTTTGCAGATAACAAATTGAACCTGACTCAAATAACAGAATTTGCCCTAGAAAAAGCAGGAAAACATTGATGGAAAAGAAGATAATGCTGCTTACCAGCAGCATTTTCTTTTTATCCCTAAATGTTTTAAAATTCTTATTTTTCATGGTGTTTAAAACTCGGGATTGTTTGGTGATAATAAGCCCTTAAGCTACTAAGCTCGACTAATGTACCTTTTGCAGACAGTGTAGATTAAGATCAGACAACACTAACGTGCAGTCTGATCTTGGATATAGGGCACTGTCCATCTTTCCCTAAAAATCATCTTTTGAATAACAAAATTTTGGTTTTTACCATCGGCTTGAAAGTTTCATTTAATTTATTTAGCAGGATAAGGGCAAAGACGGATACAGGATTTAGGTTTCGTCTTGTACGTTTGTTTAAAAAAAAAATGCGATGCAAATAAGTGAAAGTACGGTGACAGTTGACACATTTTTCCATGTCACACTATAAAAGGAACCCCATCAAGATGAAAATATATGGATTTTTCAGGTGTGTTTACTTTTTATTATTCAACGCTTTTAGAAGTTATATAAAAAAAGAAAAAGAGAGGACAAAAAATGAGTCTCCATGTATATGGTTAACTCTTTACCGAACAACACTGTGTTTCAACAAACCTGAGGATGGAGCCTTTTTGAAAACACTGTGGAAAAAGGAGAAATGCTGCTGACCAGTATTTTCTTCTTTGTCCACAGTGGTTTATCCTCTTTTATAGATGTATAAGTTATTTGAATAAGAAAGAGAGTGTAAGAAAATTTAGTCTCTATGAACACGGTCAATTCTTTGCTGAACAAGCCTGTGTTTCAACAAACCTGTGGATGTAGCCTTTTGAAAATACTTTGTTAAAAGGAGAAGATGCTTATAAACAGCATTTCCTCCTTTTCCCACAGTGTTATAGATATAAAAGTTATTTGAAAAAAAAAGAGAGAGGACAAAAATTGAGTCTCCATGAACAGGGTTAATTCTTTACCGAACAACCTGTTCTTCAACAAACCTGTGGAGAGAGCCTTTTGAAATCAGTGTGGGAAAAGGGGGAAAATATTACTTATCAGAATTTTCTCCTTTTTCCATACTTTTTTTTTTATGTATTCTTTTATAGATCTATAAGTTATTTGAAAAAAAAAAGGCACGAAAATTGGGTCTCCATGAAAACGGTTAATTCTTTATTGAACAAGCCTGAGCTTCAACAAATCTTTGGAGAAAGCCTTTTGAAAACACTGTGGAAAAAAGGAGGAAACGCTGCTAACAAGCATTTCCTCCTTTATCCACAATTTCTTACACTCTTTCCAGGACAAAATGAATAACTCGATCATAGGTGAATTTGTCTGTCGTGAGTGTTTTCAGTATATGGGCGAGTGTGTAATTTTGTCGTCTGGTAACTTATTTAAATGTTATAGAATTTACATAAATATGAGCCATGCTCCGGCAAAAGGGGGTTTAATTCATATCCGTGATCCATTTTGTATACTGAATCATGAGGTAAACTGATCCTTAGACATGTAGAAAATTGACCAAAAGCAAATAGTTTCGACCCAGGTAAGCCTGCGCAGACTGTCCAGACTGACCTTGGTCGATACTTTTTGTAGATGCAGTTAACCCCCTTTTCACAGAGTATAATTCATATAGGTTTTTATACATGAATGAATATAATTATGTGCATCTAAATTACAGGTAAAATATGAAAATACATAAAATACACAATAATTTAAGTAGATACATGTACTACTAGTAACAAAACACATTCTTTTTCTGCAAAATGTTTTCCAACATTGTCTTCTGCCAGACAAAAAATATGTATAATACTGGGAGATAAGGATGGCACCATTTCATTCATTGTTTTACTGCATTTTGTATTGACCTGGTCGAGATTTGAACCCGTCCTTGGAAACGAGGAGGTTAACTTCAGTTTACAGTGTTACAGTAAAAAATTTCCTCCAAAGGGAGGTAATTACTGTATACAACTTTCTGAAATAGAGTGGGTTTTTCGGCGTAGCTGAATGTGCTGGCTTCTGACCTACTTTTTGGTACTGATAACAAATGAATGAGTATAAATTTGTGATTGGTCGAAATGTAGACATGTTTATTCAAAAGGCCCCTCTGGTAAAAAATGTAGACATGTTTATTCTAAGGTCCCCTGCCTATTTGCTGGCAAATTTACGCCGTATATCTTTTCTAAAGATATTTCTTGTTACTTGTCAACGGTCGTTAAAAGTAAGCAAAGCACAGTAATGTTGCTTGATAAAGTTAATGTAATACATGTAATTTCAAATTTTAACGACATCATATACTTGAGGACGAAATTACTGATAGATCTATACCAGAAATAGCATTTCTCCATTAACGATGTCTTACTCTTAACAAGACTGCATATAACTTGCAGACTGATTCTGAAATTCCACTTACTGAAACATTGAATTTTTTCTGGTTAAAAGAACTTTTCAGTATCCGGAGATTTTCGTTTATTTTCTTTTGCGTCTGAGGGTCGATCCGGCTATTTCGTAATGATATGATCACGAGAATACGTACTCAATGTTTGAACCTCCCCAAAGAATCCATGTTAAGTTTTGCTAAGCAATACAGTTGTAACTCTTTGTTAATTAAATGTATGTTTTTCTGTATTATGGGCTAGTGGCCCAGGTGCTGAATAAGATGTCAATATCCATATTTTAATAGCAGATATCGAAACGATTGCTCTGAAATTGTGGAATGCATAATTTTATTTCCTAAATTCGATGCTTTTCAGTCTGTTTAGTGTTGTACTGCCTTAATACTTAAGGTCTACGGCCCCTAACTCACCGGTAAACATCGACGTTTTCGTAAAGGCTATTCGGCCAATCTCGTCAGCTTCCGTCTTTTAATATGAAAGTAAAGGGCCGTAGACTCACTAACTCATCGGTAAATATCGTGCAACGTCAATTCTTTTCGTAAAGGCTATTCGACCAATCTCGGCAGCTTCCGTCTTTTAATATGAGAGTTAGGGGCCGTATACCTTAATACTAGTATTTGATCGGCTAGTTTTTGTTGGTTTGAGAAAAAATCCTTCAATGCGTTTTTCCCCGGCTTACTGACAAAAATATAAATCTAATATTTTATACAACAGTAAGACAGCTAATGTGTTCTTTCAAGTGCACAAGTTTATCTCTATCTGCATTAATCTCGCGGTTTATACACGCTCAATTAATAACCTTTAACCTCTTTTGTCATCGATAAAATTTTACTTGAAAGTGAGCATGCGCAATAGTTGTAACCCAAGCTAGTTTCTGGGTGATGTGGAATGGCGTTGGACTTTTTACAGGCTATTTATGTTTAAACAAATACTGAGCGATTGCCTCACAAAAAATTCTGTGCAAATAATAATCTGGTAATTTTTTACCAAACAATCCCATGTTTTAACGACCCTTAGGAAGAGGGCTTTTGAAAACGTTGTGGAAAAATGAGAAAATGCTGGTAAGCGGCATTTCCACCTTTCTCAGAAAGTTTTCTACCCCTTCAAAGACAACAGTTAATATTTGAGCCACATCTAATTTGTCATCTATATAATGCTTTCAATTTGGACAAGTGTAAAATCTAGCCGCCTGGTAAAAAGTTAATCTTTTCCATTGCACACCATGCACATAGTTTTATCTCTAGTGAAAACTTTTGTAAACAATGCGGTGAATTACGAAATTTCTCATCTCGATTTTTTTTTCTCACTTGTCACAAGTTTTTGATTACTGTCATAAGTTTCCAGTTCTATTTTTGTATTTCAAGTAAGCCAGAGCTCCGAATTTCGACTGATGCTGCAAACGACTTTGAAAACATTCTTGAAAAAATATGGGTAATTCAATATACATGTAAATCAAGGTTTCTCACATTTAAGCATGTTATACATCTTTATATCTTTACAGCTAGAGAAAAAAAAAATCGCTATTAAAACTTGATAGTGAATAGAATCTAGTCAGGTGTGAACATAGGTAATCAATAAATAAGGTGTATGGGATAAAGAAATCAAGGGATTTGTCTTCGAATTAAAACCGAAAACAACCACAGTGATGTCTTGGATGGCCTCCTGTCAGGGACAACATTTGGCATGAAGATACAAGAAAAAATATTAGTTTCATAAAATGAAGGTGAAACTGGTTAAAAACCTGGATGAAATTGAGTAAAAGTGTATCTTTAAGCATTTTGGTAATAAGCAAGTTGTTCGTTACGAGCAATGCTTTCAAAGGTGTTCTCACGGTTTCAAAAGACAAAGAGTCGCGTGGAATGCATTGACCTTTAGAATGCTTAGAGCGATTCAAATGCACTTTTGCAGACAGCGTAGATCTAAGATCAGACTGCACGGAACGTGCAGTCTGATCTTAAATCTATACTGTCCGATACGGTGAATTTTTTTGGGGCGAAAAGAATTTTGGAATCGCAGTATTTGGAGTTTCACTATTATTATGAAGTTTCATTGGACTTCAAAACAAAAACTCTTAGACTAGATGAAATTGAAAGCATTTGCATACAACAAAATAAATATAACTGAAAAATTGAAATTTGTTTTGGGAAGGGTAGAAAACATGGTGAGAAAAGGAGAAAATGCTGGTTCATCTGAATCCTTAACGGTCGGGATGGTGTCTAAGGGGTTAAGCATTTATTAAGCTTACATTTGATTTTTTGTCGGAAATGCCCATTCCTTGTCTCTGAGGAAACATTAAACGCTTTTTTGTTGCGGAAGACGACATTTATTCGACAAACTCGCAGCGCATATCAACCTTTGCACTAATTAAAAAAAAAACTTGGGCGAGATGAAAAATAAAATTGCGTAAAAAGACGTTCAATATAACGTGTTTGCGAAGTGCATTTTGCTTAATTCTTTACCATGCGTACCCCGAGTTTTAACGAACTTCTTTTTTAATGTGGGAAAAAGAGAAAAGGCTGGTAACCATAATTTTTCTCCTTTTCCCACAATGTTGTCTATTCCTTCAGAGACAAACCCATTCATTTCAGCAAAACTTTATATTTCGTCTGCAAACGTTTTCAAATTGGATTTATCTAAAATTTCGTCGTTAGGTAAAGAGTTAAAAATCAGCGGAAAAAGAGTATTTAGGTTGATAAAGTGTTTTAACAAGTTTTTAACGATTGTTATGTAAATAGTTTTTTGAAGAAATCCATGTCACTTTTACAAAATTTTGTGATTCATTTTGACGTTAAATGCGCTTTTAGCATGTTTATACATTTTAACTACATGTGATTATATAGTTCTTTTTCTAAGCAAATATTGCCTCGTCAAACCATTAAAAAAACTTTTTATCTTTAACTCTTTACGAGTTTCAATGACCCTGAGGAAATAGCCTTTTGAAAACCTTGTGAGAAAAGGAGAAAATGCTGGTAACACGCATTTTCTTCTTTTCCCACTAGATACGAGCTATTTCTTTACACGTTTGCAGACAATTACCATCATTTCAGCTACATTGAATTTGTCTTCTGCAAATCCTTTGAATTTCGACAAGTCCATGTTTTTACCGTTTAGTAAAGAGTTGAAAGCGTTTGTGTGGTACTTCTTTTGTTTCTTTGTTTGTTTTAATAGTTTTTAAACCGCTTTCAACAATATTTAACTATTTCACAGCGACAGCTTAACTGTTAATATCTTTCCGTGTTTTCTTCAGCGCTAGACAAGGGTTTGACACTGGACAGATCCGGGCTCTGTCCAGAAGACACACCATCCTGACTTACAACGCCAGGCGGGGGAGGAGGGGGGGGGAGGGGGGGGTTGAATAAGAATCTCCTGGGTCCGTATTCACCAACTATTCATAAGAACATTTTTACTTTTAGTCTCAAGAATTTTCTAGATTTGAAGGTAACACAACTTCTGATTGGCCAAACCAAATGGTTTGGACAGATCCGGGCTCTGTTTAGAAGGCCCGTATTTTCGAAACAATTTCAAGTAGCATTCTTCTCTGATTGTCTAAACCTATTAGGTTTAGTCAATCAGACATTGTGTTACTTTCAAAGAGAGTGCAAGTCGGAATGGTTGGTGAGTACGAGCCAGTTGAATGGGAAAGGCCTTGCGAACGAATCGTTCCTTTAGTTTTCCTTTTAAATCTACCGAATAGCAAAATAAAATATAAAGAAATTCTCAACGTAAGACGGTTTTGTAGTTTCAATGCTATCATTTCAACAGTCATATTTCTCACATTTTCGGTCCGTTGCCCAAAAGATTTTGCATAGTTTCTTATTTCAGATGGTTTTCGACAATTGCATACCATTTATCATTTGAAACTAGATACAGTGACGGCCCCCGTATCCCCTAGTTATCACTTGTGTTTAGTTTTCTCGAAGTCTTTGTTTATTCTGAGGGATCTCAAGAACGTCCGAGGGGCCGCTCGTTTGTTTATCTCAGAGGTAGGATATCAGATGTTATCGTTTCTAAATGATACGCATCTTCTTTCCTTTTCCTTCTTATCCCATACGTTCAATCTGTACTCAAAGAAAAGCTTCATGCTGGAATTGTTTGGTTTGTGTACACGGCATGTTCAATAGTTGTCCGCTTTTTTCTTCCATTTAATAGGAGATAGTTTTAGTAACACTGTTCACTAATTCTCAGAATGACAGATAACTGAATGTGTAAAAAAATGAACCATACTCTTTGAAAAGGGGGATTAATGCATCTGCAAAAAGTATCGACCCAGGTCAGCCTGCGCAGTCCGCATAGGCTGGCCTCACCGGATACCTTTTGCTTTTGGTTTGTTTTCTGCATGTACAAGGACCATTCTACGTCACTGTACAGCCAGTTGTTCCAGAAAATGGATTTCATGGATTCATAATCATATGATGACTTGCTTGGTATAATAAATCAATGAAATACATTTAATCCCCCTTTCGTTGTCTGCGCATGTCATATTCTTCGAAGATTCGACCTGTCTGCTATGACGCATCACCGATCCCCGAATATTTGAGAAAGTAGGGCTTACACCGAAGCTATTAGCCTATTACCCAAGCATGTAGGGGCTGTTTTAATAAATGGCCGATGCATAGGTTACATGCTAGCCGATCATAGCTGAAGGAATCGCACCAGGTAGCGTTTTATTGAGTAAACGTTTATTTCATTTTGAAATTCAAAGTAACGGTTGTTGTTTTGAAAAGTAGTCCGGTTCTGTACCCAGAATGCCCATATTAGATAGATGTGTATTTGTAGAATACCATCTAGCGGGAGATAATGATCCCCTTTTGGAAAAGCATTGATCATTTATTCTGTCAGACGCAAAAGAAAAACATATTAATTGCAATGTCAAACATCAGCCGCTTTGAAAAGAAAATATAACAAAATATCAGCCAATGAAAAATCAAGATCTGACTCCAACATGTGCAATCTGGTCCCATATTTCCCAACCATTCAGAAAGTAACGGAATTTCCGATTGCTGAAACCATTTGACTCAGCCAATCAAAAATTGCGTTGCTTTCAAATTCAGACATTACACCAAGAATGCTATTAAGAGTGGTTGGTGAATACAGGCCAAGATCTTGATCTACACCGTCTGCCAAAGTACCTAAGATTGTGTTCAACGCTTAAAGTTTAACCCTTTGCCACGAAATCCCGACTTTTAACGACCCTGAGAAAGAAGCCTTCAGAAAACATTTTGGGAAAAGGAGAAAATGCTGGTAACCAGCATTTTCTCCTTTTCCCACGTTTTCTACCCTTTTAAAGACACATTTCATCATTCAGCCACATCGTCTCCAAATGCTTTCGATATGGGCACAGCTACATTTTTGTCGCGTAGTAAAGTGTTAATAGATCTAAAATACTGAAAAGCAGCGAGCGGGAAGTCAATGAATTTTTCTGTAACGAAAAAAGATAAGGATTTTGAAAGATTGTTCCATGGTGTTTCCTTCACTTGTCCAAACCCAGAAACAATTTTTAAGAATAATAAACGAAAAAAAAAAATCCAAATGTTTTTCTTCAAGCTAATGGTCTACTTAGTTGACCTTGTTCACAAATTGCGGACCAACAGGGCTTGCATTTGTAAGACGTTTTGTAAAAAGGCTTATAACACAAGACGCTGCGTACCACAAGGGTTTTGAATTCCACTGGGCAGGGCTTTCATTGATTGAATGGTGTTTTACGTTTTTAACATTATTTCAGACATATCATGGCAACAACTTATTTTAGTCATGTTCGTCCTTGCTTTCAACAGCGCAAGGTCCTGGCTCTGAAGAGTCCTGCTTAAGGACATTTCACGAATAACCTATGGCCTCAAATGAAACTCGAGGCCGGGACTGCTGGATTAATATCCTACACCTTAGCTACTAGTAGACAAATACATGTATCATTCCGCACTTCTGAGTCGAATAGATCAACTGATTCGAGTTATTGGCTGAATTGGAAATATCTTCGACAGAAAAGGTACCAGTTGATCTGGTTTGGTCATTCTAGCATTCAGCATGCACTTTTATAAGGGGAATCGATTTCTCATATATAGGAGGACGTGGGGGAGGGAAAAACCTTTCACCCACCACAATTATTGGGGCACGGTGTGTGCTCCGTCTCCCATCTTTCTTAGAAATCTCTTCTACGCACGTCCTTTAACCAATATTGACTTTCAGTATTGATCTTTTCAGATGATTATTTTTGCTAATTTGAACTGATATTTTGTCCTTGTATTCGATTTGTCGAGATTTTACTGTTGTACTGGGAGTCTACATCAACTTATAACCTCTTGAAACAAGTTTGCAGCACAAGACTCGTGAAAATTACACATTTTCTCCTTAAACTGCGGTATCATTGAAACTTACCCACCCTAACTCGGCAAAAGTACGTTAAGCGATAACCTCTGACTGTTAGTTTCCTTGACCATGCTGTGTTTGACGCGTCAATTGTCTCTAAATTCGGATGCTTGGCCCCTTACCATATATATAAGTAGGAATCTTTGCGTCCTTGCTTTTCAAAAATATCGTGAGGAAAAAAAAAGTAACTCTTGTTCCCTTGCCTACAGGTTTTCGATTGTCATCAAAAGGATTTCTCTTTCCCTCAAATTGTTCCTTTTCCAACATTCTTTCCATGTTTGAAAAAGACATCCAAAAGGATCCAACTTTTTTTTTTTGTCTTTCCCCAAAGAGATGACATTGTAATGTCACTTGTCACAGTGTTTGTTAGGTCCAAAATCAAGCTGTGTGGTAGGTAATTGCGATCTCAGAATCGACATTAACTGCTTTTGCGGCCAATGTAGATCAAGATCAGACTGCACAAGTCGTTCAGTCTGTTCTTTGATCTACACTGTCCGCCATGCTGAGCTTCATTGCCAAAAACATCCATAAAAAAGCAATCTCTTAGCTCCATTTCTCCAACCTTTTTTAAGATATTCTTTAGTCTTATGTTGAAAAAATTTCTAAATTTGAAAGTCACACAGCTTCTGATTGGCTAAACCAAACGGTTTAGCCAATCAGGAGTTTTGTTTCTTTCAAATCTTGAATATTCTTGAAAATTAGACAAAGAATATTCTTAAGAATGAACTCGGACCCAGACTGAAAATGTCCATTTCGGTAGTTTGACTCTCCTAGGGTAAAGACTGCGGTTGTCAATGTCAAAATGTTATGACAAGTGACAGCTGGTCATTCTTATCGTAAGTTTCACGCGGAAAATGGCGACAATAGGTACTCTTACGGACGCTAGGCTGCGGGATGCGGGAAGCTGTGGGTTTGATTCCTGCTAGGGTTAAATCTACGTGAATGGCTATTACTGCTTTTAGATTGATGCAAGTTGTATCGATATAAAATTTGTCGTTAACTTTTTCCCAGATTACAAAATTTTGCACTTGTCCGAATTGAAAGCACTTAAGACTTATAATTATAACTTAATACTACACAATCAGGAGTTTCAATGACCCTGAAGAAAAGGCCTTTTGAAAACATTGTGGAGAAAGAAGAAAATGCTGGTAACCAGCATTTTCTCCTTTTCCCAATATGTTTATAATTATAACTTAATACTACACAATCAGGAGTTTCAATGACCCTGAAGAAAAGGCCTTTTGAAAACATTGTGGAGAAAGAAGAAAATGCTGGTAACCAGCATTTTCTCCTTTTCCCAATATGTTTTCTCTAACTTCCCAAAAAGAATGTCAGTTTTTAAAAATGTTAATTTTTTCGTCTGCTAATGCTTTGAATTTGGACAAGTCTAAAATTTTGTCGTTTGTTAAAGAGTTAAATGTTTCTCAGATAATAAAGTTTGTCTTTGAAAGGGTAGAAAACATTGTGTTAAAAGGAGAGAATGAAAAAAGCTTGTTGCCAGCATTTCCTCCTTACCCAACAATATTTTCACAGGCCGTCTCTGTCAGAGTCGTTTAGTAAAGGATAAAATTCCTTTAAAAGTTTTGCTTTTAAACATCAATGCATAAGAATATCCGTAACTACATCCTGATATAAGATACTGCTTAACAATTTTTACCGCAGTCAATACAGAGCGCAAGCCATTTAAAACATTTAGAAACCGGAAATTTTATAGTCTGACAAAAAACCCATAGAGCCCCCATCTACTCCATCACTGTCGAGGGCGATTTAAGATTAGATAAATTTGGGGCTCGGCGTAGATTAAGAACAGACTGCACATAGCGTGCAGTCTGTTCTTAGATCTACAACGTCCGCTACTGATACTAAGCTATGGCCAAAATCGTCATAAATAACAATGGTCATCTTCTCTTGGAAGTCGATTAAAGGTCGACCTTGCTCACATTGTAACCAAAGAGTTAGTCGTTAAAGCGCCTTTCACAACTTTAGCTGCCTATGCAGCATGTGTAGATCAAGATCAGACTGCATAAAACGTGCAGTCTTATTTTTGATCTACACTGTCCGCTTTGCAAAGTGAACATTACGGACAAGAGTGGTTTCATTGTTAGAAATTGTTTGTTTGGTTTATTCTGCGCTCTGAGGTTTAAAGACATTTTGAGTAGCGCTCTGGGAAGAGGGTGTTTATTGTATCTAAATGATATTCTCCACCAAGCAAATTTTCTTGCAATATGGATCCATTTTGTCGAATAACCAGCTAAGAAATGAGCTAGGATGGTACTTTAACACGCAGAGAATTCACCAATGGCACAGGCAGTTTTAAGCCATGTACTACTAAGTTTAGGCGGGCTGAGCAGGCTAATATGGGTCAATACCTTTTGCAGATTCATTTTATTACCTTTTCACAGAGCGCGATCCATCTACTTTAAATGACTCAGAAACCCTACAGGTCTTATATAGATTTGTATCATATTGTAGTCATTAAGCTGAGCCATGCTCTGAGGACAGGAGACTTAATGCATCTGCAAAAAATATCGACCCATGCCAGCCTGCGCAATCCGCGCAGGCTGACATGGGTCGATACTTTTTGCTATCAGTCAATTTTCTGCATGTCAAAGGAGCAGTCCACCCAATAATTCAGTCGGTTTTTAGAAAAGATGGATTTTATGAATCCATTTTTATGACTTTGTGATGTCTTGCTTGGTACAATGCATTACCTAGATGCATCAAACCCATTTTTGCGAGAACACGGCTCAATACATTAGTATTGTGATGAACTTCAGATGCAGGTAGATAGTAGTGTTACATTTCTCCCCAAAGTCTTTTGTCCAACAGAATCGCATTGTACTAATAGATTACGAAAAAGAAAAAAGAGAAATAATCTCATGTTAAAATCGTTGCCGTTAAATTCAGACTTTACAAAATGTTAGTCTTTAACCCTTTACCAAACAATCCCTGGTTTTTACGACCAGCATTTTCTCCTTTTCCCACAATGTTTTTTTACCCTGCTGGAAACAAATTTCAATTTTTGAGTTACGTTTATTTTGTCGTCTGCAAGTGCTTTCAATTTGGACCTGTCTAAAAGTTTGTCGTTTGGTAAAGAGTAAAAAAGACCTATTTAGACTTTTCGCCGTGAATAAAAAAAATTGCGTGTGAAAACCTGATTTAAAACTTCTAAATGTATTTTTCTTTGCATACCTTAAAAACTGGACGGTTACATTCTGTCAAAAAAAAATAAGCCACGTTCTAGCGAAAGGGGGCTCAATACATCTCCGTGATGCATCATACCACACAATACATCACGTAGCTATGGACCCCCTAAAATCCATTTTGTTTAACATCGCACTAAATCATGAGGTAGACTGCTCCTTTGACATGCAGAAAATTTAAAGATAGCAAAAAGTTATGCGCGGACTGCGCAGGCTGACATGAATCGATACTTTTTGCAGATGCATTAAGCCCCCTTTTCACAGAGCGTGGCTATAATGCAATGTTAGCGTTGAAATAACCGGATGGCCGTTTTGCAATAAGGAACTCCGTCTATTTTTAAAAGAGCAGATATGACGTCATTAATTTTCACAGATTTGAATTCTATCCCACATACCGCGCTCATGTTATTGATCGTGCGACATTCCCATAAGCATTCGCGAAATTCTTTTTCTAACCAAAGAGAAATGATCTATGGGTCATATGACTGCCGTTCTGCATATTCTGTGCAAAAAAAAAAAGAAGCAAGCAAGGTCCTCAATATAGTATCACTGCAGACGCCTTGTTTTTTCGTCATGACGCCGAATGCTTTAAGTAAAAGCTACAGACTAGTACCACACTTTATTTAACCTTTCTCCTGCTAAATAAGTGAAAAGAAACTTTCAAGCCGATAGTAAAAACCCGAATACATATAATCCTTTTTCAAACTTATCTTTTTGAAGAAAAAATATCTCCTTATCGGACAGTGTAGATCCAAGATCAGACTGCACGTTCCGTGCAGTCTGATCTTGATCTGCACTGTCTGCAAAAGGTCAGTGAGTCGCGCTTAGCAGCCTAAGGGTTAACATATTGTATGACCACTGTGGCAATGTTTTTGCTATTTTCCCCCTTATATTTCTAAATAAAGTAAATTAGTGAAAACAGTATATAAAAATTAAAAATAAAATTGCCTGCAGGGTCCAAAAAATTTCAGAATTCTTACTTGTCCTCCTGCCATTTTGCACTCGTCCTACAGTTAGACAAAGAATGATAATCCACTTGCCCTTACCAAATTTTTACTAGTAAGGACGAGTGGACGAGTGGACTTTTTGGACCCTGGCCTGTTTTCAAAGTATCTCGCAACCGACAAAAATGGGTCACTGAAACGTGGGCTTCTGAAGTCTGCATTCATTACTTCGTTCAGGATTCTTCAAGCGTCATATAGCACTTTGGCCGAAATGCTGAAACTTGACTGGAAACACAAGTGCCTTGGCTAGAAGCACTGGCGATTGGTTATAAATATAAGTACTTTTGAAGAAAAGACTTGTGCCTTGCCCGGGAATACTGGTATTTGGTAAGAAATCCAAGTACCTCGACGGGAGAAACTAGTACCCTATTTACAAACACAGGAACTTGGAAAGAAATCAAAGTACCTTAACAAGCAGTAGTTGCACATTGGTGGGAAATACTAGTGCAAAAATCTGAGTATTTTGGTTTCTATTCAGTATTTAAACCTATACCACACAATCCCGGATTTCAACGACCCTAACAGGTAGAGCTTTGGAAAACATTCTGGGAAAGGGAGAAAATGCTAGATTCTACCATTTTCTCCTTTTCCCACAATGTTTTCTGTTCTTTTGTCCACCAATTCCATCATTTGAGCCACATTTAATTTGTTGTCGGCAAATGGTCCAAAGTTGGACGAATCCAAAAGTTTGTCGTTTGGTAAACAAAACGTCATAAGTATTGTATGTTGTATTTACATACTGTAAGTTCGTGCCATTAAAAGATTATGTCTGTCTGTCTGTCTGTCTGTCTGTTGTAAGGCAAATGTCTCAGCAAACAAGAAATTTTGTCCCGCAATCTTCACAAGACATAGAAATTTCTGTAAGTTTGTGAAACATTAATCAAGGAAGATAAAATATAAATTGTCCTGTAGTTGTGTGAAATGAGATATGGCCTACCATAATTATCGAGATATGGAGAAGCTGCATTCTTTATGGTGATGTCGTCTGTATCACTAAAATCTGCAGAACAATTTATAGAGTTTGAAATTCGTTGTCAAGATAATATCACTGTCATTTTATGCACAAACAAACTGGTGCCAGTTGACACTCGGTGTTATTTTAGATTAATTCTCGCCGTCTTGTTTAATTTGGAAATCGGACAGACAAACGTAAACAACCTTGAAAGTGATTGTAGAAAGTCATAGCTTGGAGTTGAGAGAGAGACGTTTTGGAATGCGATTGCACACAGATTATAAATCACATTTAGGCCACTGCAAAATACCTTATTTACCATTCATAAAGTACCTAACGTGTTTACAAGTAATATAATAAATGCTTTCAGCGCAAAGTATATTAACTCGACCGCGTTCGACGGCTGGAAGTACAATCCTTTGATACTAAGACTTTTATCTTGCAGGCTTCGCTAAACAAAAGGATGCTATAGATTCAAGATCAGACTGCACGTTTGTGCAGTCTGATCTTGAATCTATACCATCAGCAAAAACCCAAGTTTTCGCCTTTGGCCCGAACAGGATTAAAGGTTTCGTATGCATTTGTGAGTTGCGTTTATTTATTCTGAAAGAAAAAAGGTTGTCTGTCTTTGAATTTTGTCTTACTTAAAAAAATCTATAAATGGGAGAAGAATGCCTCTATAGAAATAAGAGCGAAGGTTATTCATCTGCTTTACAAAATAAAAAGAAATTATAAAAAAAAAGGTATCATGTTTATAATATCAACAAGGTCGGGTCAATATGTCGACAACATATTTTTGTTTGGTAATGATACGGAGACAATGATTTCAACTGAAGGGAATGAAAGAAAAACCCCTGGGCGCCTCTATAATCATTATGGTGTCAGCGTTACTCAATTATAGCCAATGAAAAACAAGCTGGGGAATAAATATACTTTCTTGAAATAATGACCAAAGTTCTGTACATAAACTGATACCATCATCGTGGAAAATATATTCAAGCCTGAAAAGGGAAGAAAGCATAAAGACCATACCTCATAAGAAACAGAACTTACAAGCAAGTGTAATTTACCGAAATGATATTGAGTACGAATTTCATTATAGTCGCGATTGCTCACAACCAGCTTGGCTTTAACGCTGATAAAATCAAATTGTTTCGGTTTTTTGGTTAATTCTAACGGTTTATAGTTACAAGAAATTCAATACAAAAGTACAGCCACCCCTTTCTCATCCTGCATTCCTATGTTAAAGTTGGAACGCAAGAACTCGCACATTAGTATCACCAGTTTGCCATTTTGAAATGTTGTTAAAAAGTAGCAGTGCCAAAAACCACCATGGACACCAAAATGGCCGACATTTACCAGCATGATTTACTTTAAACCAACAGTGATCATTATTTTACCAGTTTGATTTGAACCTGAAAGCGAGAGAAAGCTATGATACTTGAAAATATAAAGAAAGTATAATAAGCGTAACGACACTGGGAAAGATTTCACGGCCATCTAGATTTTACACTTTCAACAAGGCTGCAACAGTCACAAGGCATGATTGGACATTACCAGCTTGGATCTCTATGACCGTTTACATAAGATATTCAAAATACAAAACGGAAGCACGGTCATGTCAAAGCTTAAATACCTTTATCGTCCCAACCTCCCATTTTCAGTTGCTGGAATGAAAAAAAGGGGGGGCAAAGGTATGACCACTGTTTTGCCAGTAGGGCGCCATAGCCAATTTAAGATATCGCAAGATATCATTGTCAATAAATTTAAATAGAAGCATCCGCATGTGCAGTTGAAAACTACAAATCATCCCATAATGCACCGCGAGATTAATTGAAGATTCCAATTGGACATCAAGAATTTAATTAAAAGCACGAACGCAATTTTCGTGTCCATGGATTGTTTAAAATTAGGTGTCCGTGGTTTCATTTACACGCCAAGGTGGTCATTTCACGCTGTGAGATGAATGACCATCGACAATACTTGTGCAAATACTGACAATTTGACGCAGTGTGAGACTTTAACAACCTCCCTACCTCCTCACACATTTTCTCACCTATGGAGGGTAAGGTTCATCTTTCCGTTTTCTTTTTCCACCTCTTTTTTTTTTAAACTGTTGTACGAAATCTGCGAGAAATACATGTATATACTACCACAAAAAGATGAGCAAGCACTGATGACAAAATGATAAGAGGCTAAAACTAAGGCATGGCAACCAATTTCTCACAACCTGGCCATAACACAATCGAGATTTGAGTGCTTAGATAACCCATTCGTAGGGATATACACATTTTTTGTTATCTAACGAGCATGAAGTGATTCTTTACGTAATCGTTTTGCAGTACCTTTATTACTTATATCAAGTAACTCATGACTCATGGGGTATTTGCTCATAAAAAACCGAGGCTGATATAAATGAATGCTGCCACAGAAAGGGGTGTGAAATTGCCAGTAATATCACAAACGTTTTGCGAGAAAACTTGGATGAGTGGCTAGGAAATAACATACATCTATCTGATGTAAGAGACGTTTCGAAGGGTTTTGAAATAATATAAAAGTCATCACTATTCACCCCGAAATGACAACTTCCGACAAATGCCATTCAGTAAGTCTTTTGACATTGAATATGTTACCTGCTTTACAGTTCAGCGCATTGTACACACTTGATACTTCGTGGACCATAGAAACGAATTTGAGTTTTGTACAAATAAAATTGATGCAGAGACAGGACAGAAAATCATGCCAAAAAGAAGAAGTCGCTCCTCAGAATGAGCGATTTCTCATTTGGCAAGTTATCTAACCCTTCACATGCTATAAAACTGAAATAAAACTTTTAAGTCGATAGTAAAAACCCAAATATTGTTATTTCAAAGTTATTTTTCGGGGAAAAGCATCTCCCTAACGGACAGTGTAGATCCAAGATCAGACTGCACGTTCTGTGCAGTCTGATCTTGATCTACACTCTCCGCAAAAAAGTCTTTGATTCGCGCTTAGCAACCTAAGGGTTAAAGAAATCTCAATCTATCGCGAGTTTGAAGGACATCTGTATTGGTGGAAAGATTTTTCAAACAGAAAATAAATTAGATATTGACACGCTTTGATCTATGAAAAGAACTTTAAAAAAGTACATGGTTATTCATTTGACATTTTATTAAGCAATTACCGAGCACAGGTTTTTATTCAGTTAACTTATTCCCTACCATAGACGATATGACCGCTCTTGCACACGGTGTAGATCAAGATCAGATTGCATTGAACGTGCAGTCTGATCTCTATTCTACACTGTCCGCTAACTTTGTAATGACCAAACCTTTACAATATTTTAGTTTGCATCGAAGTTGTAACTGTAGCTATCAAAATAGAAGATGTACGATTTATTTTGGAGTGAAAGAGTTCATCTTTGACAGCTGAGCTTTTTTTCTTTGGCCTTTCCAAACAATTTGTTTTAACGATCATGAGGGGAATGTTGAGAAAGTTGTAACGGAAAAGGAAAAAATGCTGGTCACCAGCATTTTTACCTTTTCCCTACAGTATTTTGGACTCCCTCAAAGACAAATCTTGTTATTTGAGTCACATTGATTTTGTCATGTACAAATGATGTCAATTTGGGGGAGTCTAAAATTTTGCCGTCTGGTAAAGAGTTAATCCTGTCGTTGAATGTTTTTAACAGAAGTCACCACAATGTATGAGCCATGTTCTGGCAAAAGGGGTTTAATGCATCTTCATGATTCATTTAACTAAGCAAGTCATCATAAACATGTTACTATGGATCCATAAAATCCTTTTTGTGTAACTACCCACTGAATCGTGTGGTAGAATGATTCTTGGGCATAAAGAAAATTTATCAAAAGCAAAAAGTTTCGACCCATGTCAGCCTGCGCGGACTGCGCAGGCTGACACGGGTCGATACTTTCTGCAGATGCATTTTAGCCCCTTTTCACAGAGCATGACTCGTTTAATATCAACAGGTCACAGCTTGTAAGGTGCCATCAATGGAACAAGGTCGTCAAATCATACTAAAATTCAACAGTTCCCTTTTTTCTTTTAATGTGGTATGAAATTGCCATTGGGTAATAATTTTGGCAGCCTTAGGCTATTATGTCTTCGTAACTCTTTCAGCGCCAAATAAATAAACTCGACCTCTTTCTACGGCTCTAAATACAATCCACTGACACTTGCAAAGATTTTGATTGTACAGACTTGACTGCACAAGCGGACAGTATAGATCAAAGATTAGACTGCACGTTCTGTGCAGTCTGATCTTGATCTATATCGTCCACAAAAGTCACCGTTTTCGCCTATGGTGCCGAAAGGGTTAAATTTCTTTAATTGCAATTCTCACATTACAACAGTAGTTACTGGGACGTCCCAGGCTAAGTACGTACTTTAATTCTTTTTATCCTTTCTTTACCAGTTCGTAAAGCTTTTATATAGCTATCTGCATGATTTGACTCTTAGCTAGGTAGATTTTAACCGTTTACCACACAGTCCCGAGCTTTAACGACCATAAGAAATAAAGCTTTCGAAAACTTGTTGGGACCAGTTCTCTCTTCTTCCAACAATGTTTTCTGCCCTTTTAAAGACAAATTCCAACGTTTGAGCCAAGTTTGATTTGTCGTCTGCAAAAGCTTTCAAAATGGACGAGTCCAAAATTTTGTCGTGTGGAAAAGAGTTAAAATGTCGAGGAATTGTTATAGCCCTGTCTGCGTCTGCGACATGTCTGGAGCACAGAAATCTGAGTACTTGGATCAAGGCCTGATTCTGGAGCGGGAGGCAATGGTATCAAACCACAGCTCAGTCATACGGAAGAGCATAAAGGAAGGATGGCATCACTTCCCCTAAACCCCCCCCCCCCAAACCACCACCTAGGTTTTAGGGAAAGTCATTTTCGACAGGCCAGCAAGGTTCAGGCTACATTTCTGAAGAAAAACATAAAACTATCGCTTCAAATAACTGAAATACTGTTGATACGGCTTAAAACACAGATTGGATAAAATCCTGCCCGTTAACATTTTTCCGGGGTAAATCACCTTTTCTTATTAAAAAAAATCATTGTGGCAAAAATAGAATCCGCGCTTTCTCCTTTTGCCACTTTTTTTTTCAAACCTATTCTTTTGAACCCTCATTTTGGTCCGTTATCCATGTCTTCAAAACTGTCCTATACAAATTTTATCAAAAAGGTAAGGCCCTTATCATGAAATCAAGCGGCCACGAATTTTGACCAAAAAAATCATAACGATCTCTAGGAGAAAAATGATTTCATTCTTTTTAAAACCACAATAGAACCCGTTTTGCAATCCCCGTCAAATTTAAGCCATTTCACAGCGGGTATTGCACGCGAAATCCACACTTATCTCACAAAAACCTCGCTTAATTAGGACCACTCGAGACATTAAACTTCTTCAAGTACATAGGCTGACGTACCACACATTGTAAAAGTTCAAGAACGTTTGACATGATTATTTTCAACCTGATATCTTAAAAGATCTATACAATGGCTCGTGGTGAAGGTACAAAACGCTGTACACAGAAAATAACAATCTGGTATTTTGTGTTGCCATATCCAGGGGGCCTTACTTTTTTTCGTCAAGAGAGCCTTACTTTCCCCGTCAAGATAGCGTTGCTTTTCCCCATCCAGAGGGACCTGCTTTTTCCCGACTAGAGTGCTTTTCCCCTCGATTTGAGGGCCCTGCTCTCCCCCTGTGCTCAGGGCTCTGCATTTTCCCCGTCCAGGGGCCTTGTTTTTCCCCGTCAAGAGGGCCTTACTTTTCCCCGTCTAGAGGGACCTGCTTTTCCCCGTCTAGAGTGCTTTCCCCCTGAATTTGGGACCCTACTTTTTCCCCGTCCAGGGGCATTGCTTTTCCCCGTCAAGAGAGCCCTGCTTTTCCTCGTCAAGGGACCCTTGCTTTTCCCTGTCCAGAGCGCCTTACTTTTCCCTGTCAAAGAGAGCCTGAATTTTCTACATCAATAGAGCCTTGCTTTTCCACGTCTAGAGGGTCCTACTCTTCCCCTGTCTAGAGGGTCCTGCTTTTCCCCGTCTAGAGGATCCTACTTTTGGCCAATCTAGAGGGCCCTGCTTTTTCCCCTTCTGAGGGCCTTGCTTTTCCCCATGAAAATGGCCTTGTTTTTCACTGTCAAGAGAGACATGCGTTTCCCCGGCAAGAGCCCTGGTTTTTCCCATCCAGAGAGCCTTGCTTTCCCCCGTAAAGAGAGCCATGCTTCACGTCTAGAGGGCCCTGCGTTTTCCCGTCTAGACGGCCATGCTTTTTCTAGTCAAAAGAGCCTTGGTTTTTCCCGGCAAGAGGGCCTTGCTTTTCCCGATCTGGAGGGTAATACCTTTCCTTTTCAAGTAGACTCTGCTTTCCCCTTCAAGAGGAACTTGCTTTTCCTCGTCAAAAGGGCCCTTGGTGTTTGAAGTCTAGAGGGCCTTTTTTCTCTCCTTCTGGAGAGCCCTTCTTCTCCCTGTCTGGAGAGCCTTTCGTCTCCCGGTCTAGAAGGGTCCTTCTTCTCCCCGTCCGTAGGGACCTTCGTCTCCCTGTCTGGAGGATCCTTCTATTCCCCATATAGAGGGCCCTTCTTCTCCCCGTCTGTAGGATCCTTCGTCTCCCTGTCTAGAAGGGTCCTTCTTCCTCCCGTCTGTAGGATCCTTCGTCTCCCTATCTGGAGGATCCTTCTTCTCCCCATATAGAGGACCCTTCATCTCTCCGTCTGGAGGGCCCTGCTTTTTATCGTCTTGGGAGCTCTGCTTTCCCCCCTCCAGAGGGCCTTGCTTTTCTGTCTAGGGGGCTCTGTATTCCTCGTGTAGAGGGTTCTACTACTTCCCGTCCAGAGGGCCCTGCTTCTCCCCGTCTAGATGGCCCTGTTTTTCCCCGTCTTGAGGGCCCTGTTTTTTTTTCCCCATCTAAAGGGCCATGTTTTCCACCGTCAACCGCCTCGCCCTCCCTGCACTATGCAACAGTAACATTAAAATTAAATTCATTCCATGACCCACGAACCTATCGGGTTTTAATGTTACCATGGTATTTAAATCTTCATGTTCGGCCAAGATAAGAATAACCCCGGAGATATTTGGATAAAATTTAATCGTTATGTCATCAAGGTCATTCGTGATGACCAACGGGCTTTTCTCCCTGGTCCACCCTGCAGATAATGACCTAGAAGACCTTGTGATGATATGCGAATACCTCAAACTAAGTAAGCGGAAGCGTCCTACGTGAATCACTGCTAAACCCTTCACAAAACAATCTCGAAGCTTTCCTTTTTCCAGACAGCAAACATCCATCCTATCCTGCGGAATTAAACTTTTTGATTTCAACAAAAGTAGATTTCTTCATGTTTGTTAGCATTTGGATTGTGTTTTTCTGACCAAAACTACTGATAGAGCAGCGGAGAGTGTAGAGCAAGATCAGACTGCACGCATATGCAGGCTGATCTTGCTGTACACTCTTCACAAAGTAAATCCTTTGTCGCAAACGGCAGGAGAAGTTTTAAATTCAATTTTGTTTAATTGAATCCCTAGGGTTGAACGAGTATTTCTTTTTTTTTTTATGTCGGTGCAGACAAATTCATTATCAGGCTTAGCAAACATCTTAAAACGCAATCAAATCAAAGGAATCTGCCAAGATGAAAGAAAACGCAAAACAAAGACACCGGACCATTAAACTTCTCGTCGAACCCAGGTTTTTTGTTTAAAAATGGGAGTTTTTCTCCATTAGGAACATTAGGAAAAACACATTTCCTTTTTATCCTTTCTCTCCAATTGATGCACTGTAGTTTAAACTTATGACTGACTTTCAGATACATTCAAAAAATGGAGAAGTCATCTATAGTATTATCTCCTCACGTTATAATGTTCGCATGTCTGTCTGTCTGTCTGTCTGTTTACCTCTCTCTCTCTGTCTGTCTCTCTACCTCTCCCTCTGTCTTTCTCTCTACCTCTCTCTCCGTCTGTCTGTCTCTGTCTCTACCTCTCTCTGTCCGCCTCTCTCTCTCCCTCGCTCCTCTCCTCTGTCTCTCTCTCTCTGTCTCTCTCTGTCTCTCTCTCTCTCTGTCTCTCTCTCTATCCATATACAAAATATATTTCAAAATCATGTTTTTCCATGCATTTTGTTTCTCCTTCTTACATTTTAACTTAATCCATTAGTGCGTCTAGAAGCAAGCTCCATTTTGCCCTTTTGCCCATTTTTTCCCCACTTTGAATTCATGTTTTAAACCATCGTGCTGATTTTTCACATTTTTATAGAGATATTCTCGAAGTCATCTTTTGCAAATTTGTTTCAAGATTAATCATTTGAAAAAAATATTATCATATGGAGAAAAAGGATAAAGTGCCTGCTAGATAATGCGTTTGGGACGGTCAAAGTGTTTGATTAATTGCAAATGTACACACACCTCATTTTGCAAATGACCTTAAGGTTGCCCTGCCTACGGGTTTAGCGAATTCTGAATACTTTTCCCTGTGTTCTGTTTCGAACACCTTAAGTTTTGAAATTATTTAACCCTTTGCCAAGCGATTCCTTGTTTTAAAGTTCCGATAGAAAGGAGCTTTTTTAAAATATTGAGGGAAAAGGAGAAAATGCTGGTACCCAGCATTTTCTTCTTTTCCCACGATGTTTTTCTATTTTTCAAATACAAGTGCCATCATTTTGAACTATATTGGATTTGATGTCTGCAAATACTTTGAATTGGCTAAAATTTCAACATTTGATAAAGAGTTAGGTCATATTAGGCTCATTAATATTTTTCAAAAGTATTTTAAATATGGCATTGTGAAATTCGCTAAAGAACTTAATGTCAGCATTATATGACAGAATGAAAGCATTTCAAGTATCAAGCCATTGTTCGCTTAATTTTACATCCATTGTTCAGGTTTTCCTTACTGTAAACTGGATACATTTCAGCCTAGCAATGTTTTCTTTGATTAAAAAAGGGTAACTTGGTAACAATATTCTACCTTGACGATGAGGAACCCAACAATGCCCGATATTAACGGGTCACCTTGACCCCTTCGTTGCCCCGAGATCTTTAATGGCTTTAAGTTAAACGGACAGAAACAAACACAACAGAATATGACATTCTAATCAAATATGATTTTAATCCTGCCCCACACGATATGCATGCAGTCTGATCTTGGTTTACACTGTCCGCTACTCTCGTAAATTGTTTCGAATGATATTATGTGATACTACATTTTCCTTTGCGGCCAATGTAGATCAAAGGTAGGATTGCACAAAATTTGCAATCTGATTTTTGATATACGCTGCCCACTTTGGTGATACATTCATGAAGAGAGATACCTTGAAATCGGTTCAATTTGGGTCTTTTTTCTAGACTGAAAATGTCTCTTAAAACTCTTTCCCAAACAACATCGACTCTTAACTACCCCAAGAAAAAAAATCATTTTGAAAACATTATGGGAAAAAGACAAAATGCTGGTAACCAGCATTTTCTCCTTTTTCCACAATGTTTTCTACCCTTCCCAAAACAAATTTCAACTTTTCAAAAGGGTTTATTTTGTCGTCTGCAAATGCTTCCAATTTGGGATAGTCTAAATTTTGTCGTTTGGTAATGAGTTAAACTTATTTAACGCTTTAACAGAGAGACTGATCGACAACTCAAATGCACTGATCGAACCGGTTTCTTGGTCTTACGTATTGTTGAAAATATAAAATGTTACTGTTGTGACAAAATAAGCGAACGAAAAAGAAAAGTACACATACATAACAGCTCTTTATAGAGTCAATTTAGACGTTGAAAGTGCCAAATAAAAGGGTATTCTTTGTTTCCTTTTATTTTGTCCTTGTTGATAAAGATCTAGTCATTACCGCTCATTTAATTTTCAGGTAGAGTGCGTCCTTGCGTGCGAACTAACAATTTCTTTCTTGTCAATTTAATGATCAACTCTATTTTGTTTTGCACCGATACCTCTATGCAAAATTTTATGGCACTGGCAAAGTGGGTGTACCTTGATTCTTCATGGCAGTGGCACAATATGCCTACCTTGATTTTTATGACACTGGCAAAATAGGCCTACTTTGACTTTTCAAGGTACTTGCAAAGAAGGCCGACAATGATTTTTTTTTCATGACACTGGCAAAGAAGGCCTACATTGATTCTTCATGGCACATGCAAAGTAGGCCTACCTTGATATTTCATGATACCAGTAAAGTAGACCTACATTGATTTTTCATGGTACTGCCACAGAGGCCAACCTTGATTTTTCATGGCACTGGCAAAGTAGGCCAATCTTGATTTTTCATGGTACTGGCAAAGCAAACCTACATCGATTTGCTTGTAATGTGCTTTAGGCTTTTTCATCAGAACATATCAGTCGTATCACAGCAAATTTACAATGCGACATCATACTCTGTGAAAAGGTGGTTTCATGCATCAAAAAAAATTTTTTTTGCCATTGGATAAATTTCTGCATGCCAAAGGAATATTCCTCCTCATCATTGAGCCAGTTTTAAGACAAAATGAATCCATATTATGCAATAAATAGCTTGGTACAACATATTACCAAGATACATAAACCCTCCTTTTTCCAGAACGCTGCTCATACAAGTATAATATGGCCTGCAACACGCGAAATGGGGCATTCGGACGTCTGCGTAAAGTGTCATTTCGGATCAGTCTGCACAGTCCGCGCAGGCTGATCCGAAACGACACTTTCCGTTTTTATGTAATTTTCTGTCTTGCGCAAGTCTAATGAAGAACAAAATCTAATGTAGTCGTAAAGTGCCGTCTCGGTTGACTGCGCAGGCTGATCCGAGACGACACTTTACGCAAATGTCCGAATGCCCCTTTTCGCGTGTTGCAAGCCATGGTACTGGCAAAGGAGGCTCATGGTCGCTAAAACTCGGGGTTGTTTGGTGAAAGGTTAATGTACGGTAAGTGGGAAAGGCAATGTAGCAAAAGGAGAAAATGTTCGGAAAGAACAATTTCTTCTGTTGTCACAACTTTCTTCAAAGGAAGTCTTCTCCAAAGGGCATTGAATCAAAAAATCCAAATTTACACAAAATGTACATAAAAGTCATCCGTATCAGTAATTTTACCACTTTTATTCGTCAGATTACATAAATATATCTTTCGAACAAACCACTTGAAGTGTTCAATCATTTTGTTTCACATGTTATCGTTGGAAGTTACTGTCCTTATATCCTCACGTGATATTAAACGATCAATTAACTCTTTACAATTTGTCAAAATCTTAGAACAGCCAAAATTCAAAGCAGTTGCATATTCAGACAGACATATTCAGTGTAAATAACAAGATGAGATTTATCTTTGAAAGGGTAGAAAACATTGTGGTAAAAGGAGAAAATGCTGGTTACCAGCATTTTCTCCTTTTCCCACAATGTTTTCAAAAATCCTCTTCCACTGGGTCGTTAAAACACGGGATCGTGTGGTAAAGAGTCAATACAAGATGAAGTTTGCCCTTGCGATAAAGGCCCTGTAATTTTCAAAGCTACTGCATTCCTATCAACTTTGTGCCATACATTTATCTTTGTATAATGTGACTACATATTATATACAGACAGATACGTCCCTCTACGCTTCTGCAGTCAGATTTTTTTTCCAGATACTGGTTTTGTTGCAAAAGGAAAAGTTGCCTATAACAAGCAATGTTTCATTTTCCAACGATGATTTCTAAACTTTTCATTTTCCTGTCATATTCAGTTAGCAATTCTTGTTCTCTCTCTACAGAAGACAGTGCACTTACTGTATTATAGATCTATATAATTTACAATTTTTCTTTCTTGCAAAAGACAGGTTTTCTCCGTCTTTTCTCGTTTATATTCAAACACACAGTTTCGTTTCTTTGCACAATAATATAGCTTATGACTTGTGGATATCTGTCACCGTAAGTAATGCTTAAGTGATGCAAGTTCTTGTGTTTTGATTCTACAACTGACTGAAGAACATTTTTTTCCGAGTGAGATATCGACATGTTTGTATACTTCAGTTATTCAGCAATATGCACGTAACAGTTGATTACGTAGCCATACGTAACGTAAGCTTTTGAAGGTTTTATGGAAGATAACTTAAGCCTATAAGTCCAACACATTCTCCCATGTTTTAGTCAGTAAGGTACCGGGATTCGAAAGTCAGGGTCTTTCTAATTGTGGTTAACTGCGTGCGTCATAGTTCCTGGAAAAAAAGGCAAAAATCAGTATCACAGCCTTTGCCACACAATACCGAGTTCTAACTACTCTGAGGAAATAAGCTTTTGAAAACATTTTAGGACCCGTCTTCACCAGCCATTCTTAGTCTCATTCTAGATTTAGGTAGTAACGCAATTTCTGATTGGCTAAAGCAGTAGGTTTAGCCAATCAGAAATTGCGTTACTTTGAAATTTAAGAAATTCTTCAGAATTAGACTAAACATTTTATTAATCCTTGACCCCTTACCACATAATCACGACTTTTAACAACCCTGAGGAAGAACGTTTTTGAAACATAGTTAGAAAAGGAGAAAATGCTGGTAACCAGCATTTTCTCCTTTTCCCACAATGTTTTCTACCCCATCAAGGACTACTTTAGTCATTAGGGTCACCTTTAATTTGTCATCTGCAAATGCTTTCAATTTGGACATGTCCAAAAATTTTGTCGTTTGGTAAAGAGTTAAAGCATCAAATAAACCCAAAGGACATTTTTAGACTGGAATTAGACCCAGAAAATTGCAATTTCATGGTTGCGTTTGCCTGTAGCTCAAGTTTGCATGTTTTTATTTAGGTATCACCAACAAATATTAACCCCTGGGCTGCTAAGTGCGACTCACTGACCTTTTGCGGACAGTGTAGATCAAGATCAGACTGCACAGAACGTGCAGTCTGATCTTTGATCTACACTGTCCGATAAGGAGATGATATTCCCCAAAATATAACTTTGAAATAGCAATATTCGGATCATTACTATCGACTTGAAAATTTCATTTTTAGTTATTTAGCAGCCTAAGGGTTAAAAGAACTCATCAAAAAACAAAAATTTTCAATCAAAAGACCCATCAAAAGCAAACAGCATGCTCTGTTACACAATATAAGACGAATTTCATACATATAAAATGCAAATTGCAAAGAGTTTTTTCCAGTGCTTTCATGATACACGAAATGAGAAAAGGTTTTTCATGATAAAACTACGGTATGTTGCGTTTATTTTATCATTAGAGATAGATCAAAGGAAAAGTTTGTGTAATCTTCGATTTTGGTATCCAAGGACGCTATCCTAATACAACAAAACGCTGTCATAAAGTCAACGTAACCATGGGGAAATTTACAGTATGAGCATTCATCCGAATTCACCCTTACAGCATCAGTTATAAATGAAAGATGTCTATGTTTTGACCCCTTACCAAACAGTCTCGTTTCGTAAAGGTTAATATGTCGCCTGCCAACGCTTTCAATCTGGACCAAATTTAAACCGTTTAGTCCTTTTCCAACAATGTTTTCTATCCTTTCAGAGACATATTCCATCACTTGAGCCACATTTAAGTTGTCGGCTGTAATTTCCCTGAATTTGGGCGAGTCTAATTTTGTTTTCGTTTGGAAAAAAGTTTAAAAAAGTATTTTTGATTTCTTACCTTGAACACGCCCTCTTTCTCGAGTACGCAGTATCCTGTCAGCGTGCATGTATCGTTACATTCAGAGAACACGCCGTTGTCTGCTTTTGGTGCTGCCTGAATAAAAGATAAATTCATCTCAATACCTGTATCGAAAACTTAAGCCATAAATAAATAAATAAATAATACATGTCTTATTTTTATAGTACGTGTATGTTTGTGGCTTTTGTAAGTAAATAATATCGCAAGTCTAAACTTATAGGGTAAAGAAGGTGGAGGAGCCATATTATAAAAACGCCTTTAATAAAATCTAATTAACAGTTACATGTATATTATTTGTTACAGTAGACTCGTAATGAATTTTTATTACTATTTCATTCACTTTGAGTATATAGCCCTGTCATAAAAATGATTTTTAGCATGACAGAAATATGCCTCTGTCCCTAATAATCGAGTTTTTCTTTTTCTCAATAGTACTTTAAAGTATATTTCTTCTGAAAAAGTTTGTGTTTTTGCGTTGGCTCATTACCATTTAAAAGGACTTTTAAAAAATCGGCGTCAAGCGTTAGTTATCAAGATTAAAAAACAACCCTGTAATACTTAATTACATATAAAATCATTTTAGGAAAAAAGGTAGACATTTCTCGATTGTCAGCACATGGCTCTTGTTGCACAATGTTTTCCAAAGGCAGTCTGCTATCAGAGACAAAAGATGTATCGAGTCATTTAACCCCTTACCACACAATCCCGAGTTTTAAGTTCTACCCTAAAGAAAGAGGCTTTTGAAAACATTGTAGGAAAAGGAGAAAATGCTGTAAACCAGCATTTTCTCCTTTTCCCTACAATGTTTTCTATTTTTTTTCAAAACAAATTTCATTATTCCAGCCATCTTTAGTTGCTCCCGTACAAATGCTTTCAATATGGATGAGCTTAAAACCACGTCCTGTGGTAAAGGTTCAACAGGCGAGGGTTGAGAAGTAACCACAGCATATAACGTTATGATGTGACAAATACAATATGTTCCTTAGCATACCTTTGGTTCTTTTCTTGAAATGTCTTGCAGTTACTTTGTCAAAGGCTCGTCTTTAAGCAGCTCAAGAAGTTCGTCTTTTATGTCTCTCCTCCTCTATGACGTCATGTCCGGCGTCAGAGCGAGGCTGAGGTAGGTCACGTTTTATCCCGAACACATTCACGTGTTCCCTCAGTCTCTGGAACATTCCATCCTGCCGTCGATTTCCGCCCGGTTCACAAGAGCCTCCCACTCCTCAAAATAGGGAGCACATCCGAATCTTAGCTCGCCCAGACGAACTCGACCAGTCATAAGAAAGAGCCCATCACCTCGGACAATTCCGCACTTTTTTGGAGCGGAAATGGTTCCCTGAAGCGTTGGAGAGTCTCGATGAGATCGAACAAAATGGGAACCTTTCTGTCGAATGAGCTGGGAAACAGCAACGGTTATTTTCGTCTTGTCTGACTGCTCAAAATGCTCAACATTCTCCATACTCCCAACAATAACTGCAATAAGAACAACATAATTAAATAATTTGATTTACAATAGTTGGTAACGAATTAGCTTTCAAAGCCTTATACTTGTTCACTAAAACCGTTTTTGTGGGTGCTCCGTTGCATTATCTCGATTCGATAATTCCCCGAAACATAGGTTTGAGCCATGCTATGTGAAAAGGGTGTTTAACGAATCTGCAAAAGTTACCGACTCATATCAGCCTGCGCAGTTCGCGCAGGCTGATATGAGTCGAAACGTTTTGCTATCTGTGATTTTCCTGCATGTCTAACGATCGTACTGTCTCAAGATTCCCTCTGCTGTTAGACAAAATGTATTTTATTGATCCATAACTATGTGATGACTCTTCGCATAATGCATCACGGAAATGCATTAAGCCCTCTTTTGCTAGAGCGCAGCTTATTTTATTTTTCGTCATGTCACACTGCTTAAAATATTCAAAATTAATCCATCCTGCCGACAATAGCTGCAACAGAGGGTGGGGGTGGGAGAGAATTTATTGGAGTGATAGAAATTTTGTCAATAAAACTTGGATAACCCATTATCCCTCTGTAATTCACAGAAATTAACCCTAGTGTACCGAATAAATCTTACAAACATTTTCTGTCTAGATATAAGATCTAAATAAGTAATACATCTACGTTTTTCATCTAGAATGAATCAGCAAAGCGGACAATGCAGATCAAAGATCAGACTACGCGTTTTGCGCCGTCTGATCTTGATCTACAATGGCCGCAAAGGCTACGTAAGTTATGAAAGGCGCTTAAAAAGGTTAATACGCATTATACCATCACAATTCATCAGACTAAGTAAAAAATTGAAATAAGAGAGGATTTTTTACAACCACTTTTGGTAAACACCGGCCATTTTGCGACTTAATCTCCCCACTGACGCCTGTATTTCGTATACAACCATAGGACCCAAGGCTAAGACCTGGCCACCCGTCGTAGTTTTGTACAAAAAAAATAAATTCATTGAAAAGACGGTGCTTCTGTAATCCACAACAATAAAAAAAAAACCTGACTTTTTACGCCACTGAAGTTGAAATCCTGGAATCCATCGTACGAAAACGAGCATTTGCCTTTAACCCTTTGACTGCTAAGCGCGACTTATTGACCTTTTGCAGACAGTGTAGATCAAGATCAGACTGCACAGAACGTGCAGTCTGATCTTTGATCTACACTGTCCGATAAGGACATACTATCCTTCAAAATTACCTTTGAAATAGCCAAAATTGGGTTGTTACTATAGACTCAAAAATTTCAATTCACTTATTTAGCAGGCTAAGGGTAAAGAAGCAATCGCTTCTTTTTCCTATAACGTTTACCATGCTGTTGATGAACGATATTCCCCCCCCCCCCCAAGCTTTTTGTAGACTTTAAATGGTCTATAGAGTAATGATCAAGCCCTTTATCTCCCAAACCATTGTGTAAATGGCCCTGACGAAATAGGCTTTTGAAAACATGCAGAAAAAGGTAAAAATGCGAGTAACTTTTCCAACAATGTTTTTGACTGTATCATAGACAGACCAGCTCACTTATTCATGTGTGTCCCGGTTTGCCCATTGCAAGGCTATGGGTCTGAAGCGTCTTGCCCAAGGTCACTGCCATGAAAAACCCAGCGTTCCCATTAAGTCGGATCGAACCCGGTGTATCATGGTTTTGAATCCTTCACCTTTACCACTGGGCCTCTTACGGAGGTAAGAAACATTTTAACAGATGACGGAACTTGTCGTCTACAGGAGAGAAAGGGTAATGACCTTTGCGGAATAAGGGTGTTATACTGGGATTACTTTAGAGAAAAAATAAAATCTGGCTATACAATCGGAAATGACTTTATAATGAATGTTTTGCTTGGTGCAAGACCGAGTTTAACCCTTAACGCCGTATCTTGATATAATTTTAGATGTTTGCAATTTATCTCGTGTTCTTAACCCTTTACCACACGACATTATATTCTAAACTGGTCCATATGAAATAATTTGCAGAAGACAAATCAAATGTCACTTTAACGACTTGATTTGTTTCTGAAATATTAGAAAACATAGTGAGAAAAGGAGAAAATGCTGATTACCAGCATTTTCTCCTTTTCCCACTATGTTTTTAAAAGTCTTATTTCCCAGTGTCGTTAAAATTTGGAAATATGTGGTAAAGGGTTAAAATGAGTCATGCTCTATCAGAAGGGGATCTGAAGCATCTGCAAAAAGTATCGACCTATGTCAGCCTGAAACTGTTTGTTATTTGTAAGTTTTCTGCATGTCCAAATACCATTCTACCTTATGGTTCAGTTCGTTGTCAGACAAAATGGATTTTCTAGATCCATAATTATGTGATGACTTGTTTTGCATCAGACCCCCTTTTCGCCAGACAGCCGCTCAAATACATAGTATCAAAGTATATGGCTTGCCCGGTCACATATTATTAGAAATAGAGAAGGAAAAACACACTAATAAAATGCTGAAAACGCGAAATACTTTTTTTTGCCTTTACAAAACCGTTCTTTAACGGTTTCATAATTATGAACAAGAAAATTTATTTTCTAACTGTTTTGTTAAAGACATCTGAGCCATGCTCTGGCAAAAGGGGGCTTAATGCATCTCCGTGATACATGATACCAGGCAAGTCATCACATAATTATGGATCCATAATAGCCACTTTTTTAAACAACATACTATATCATGAGGTAGACTGGTTCTTTTGACATACAGAAAATTGACCAATAGCGAAAAGTTTCGTTCCAGGTCAGCCTGCGCGGACTGCGCAGGCTGACCTGGGTCGATACTTTTCGTAGATGCATTAAGTCCCCTTTTCACAGAGCATGGCTCATCTGTTTTTTTTTTTTTTTTAACGGCTGCTTTTTTGGCGGTGCTTCACACCAGTTTCTAGTCCATTTAATGGCGTGTGCAAGTCCGACTGACTATTTTTGTCGGAATTAAGGGTACTAAAACTCGAAAGATTAATAACTACCGGTGAATATAACTGTCGCGGGCCTAAGTAGCTTTATAATAAACATTATAATTCCATTACTCATTTATGTATTTTTTCACCTTTGAATTTCTCTTTTCATTTTAGATATTCCAACAAAACTGTACGATAACCATTTACCCAAAACCTTTCGATTGAAGATCTTTGAAAAATATATATATGTTTAAAAAAAGAAGGCATTGCAGATCATGATTAGTGGCTTCTTTTTCTATAATTCTCTTACGTGTCCATATTCTGAAAGTTTGGGTAATATGAATTTGTTTTGAAGAAGTAAAGCGTTTAATCATATAATCTCATTTTAAATGTCCCCAGCTACCTGCAGGTGACTAGGTTTTAATTGTCTGAAAGGTTTTTTTTTTCTCATTTCTCCATTTCAACCACGTCATCTAGACAGGGTCCTTTGTGAACCCCCAAATCAACAAACGAGCTACTTATATAAAGAAATCTGCATTTAAAAATAATGTTGTAGTAATTGTAGTATTTATTACATATACAAGGTTTGTGGAACCATTATAATGAATACATGTACTGTATATAAAAAAAAAATGCTCGAAGCAAGTATCTATCTATGAAACCCACTTGGGGCCTTAATTCAAAACAAATAAAAAATATCCACCTATTCAATTTTTAGAAAAGCCATCCAATTGGCTAAAACACCATGTCTCAGCAAATCAGATGCTATGTCTCGGAAGCAAGAGTTGAAGCAACAGTTAGAATAACTGGTTAACAGGACTAAAGCAAACACACCTCGGCTCTTCGACACGCGTACCTTTTTAATTTGTTCAAATAATATAAAATTCAGTATGAAGTAAGAAAACCCTCACTTACCTCTTTACCACATGATCAAAAAATTTTACACTTGTCGAAGTTGAAACCATTTGCAGGTGACGAATTCGTCTTAACAAAACTGATTTGATTTGACTTTAAAGGGTTAGAAAACATTGTGGGAAAAGGAGAAATGCTGGTTACCAGCATTTTCTCCTTTTCTCACAATGTTTTCGATAGACTTTTTTTCTCCGGAGAGTTCAAACTCGGGATGCTTTGGTAAAGGATTGGGGGAAAAAAAAGAAGATTTAGTCCATAGGTGTTGCTGTGAATATAAATAAGATGTAAATATTTGCCTTCACCACAATTCATTACCACCTGTAGACGGGTCTTTTTTTTCGTACTGCAACAGTTCACTTTTTGAAAGCAATTTGACCCATGGACAAAATCCTCCAATCATAATATGCACCTTTTTCCAAAACGATGATTTCCTGCGTGTTCATGCATCTTTTTTGATATTGATTATTCGTATATGATTATGTATTCTTTCGAAGTCGTCTACTATAAATTCACTCCTTGGGTAGCTATATACATGTAGTCAACTTTTTATCAGGCACGAAAAGGCTGAACTCGTCCATTTTAAAATACTTGTAGATGACACACAAGTTTACCGCTCAAATTGTGGGATTTGTCTAAGAAAGGGTAGAAAACATTGTGGGAAAAGGAGAAAATGCTGGTTACCAGCATTTTCTCCTTTTCTCTCAATGTTTTCAAAAACCGTCTTCCAAAGGGTCGGTAAAACATGGTCCTGTATAGTAATGGGTTGAAAAGAGAAAAAAAGTCACCAGAAGGGTCGTTGATTATCATATGAATAACCAAAAGATGATTAAAAATCCGTCAGACGCTCTCACCTATGGATACTTTGAAAAAATATTTATATAAATAAGAAGCAGAAAGGGGCAAGTTTTTTTTCTTTTCATATTAGGTAATCGCAGGTTTCAACGACTGTATGATGTACATGGACTGTTTCACCTTTACGTAAACTAATCGCGTGCCTAAGCGTTTTTTGTGAAGTACGAGGATCAGACTGCAAAGAGTTAATCCGTAACTAAGAAATTAAGAAACTAAATTATCGAGCTTTTTTTTTTAATAAAACTGTACAGAAAAGTATAGTGTCGCTCCAGTTTAAAACATTATTGACTTACCATAATCGCTAGAGCAATAAGCTTTCAGTATCTCAGATTCGTTGCAAGGTCGACAGTCTGAAATTAGAGAGAAATTAGCAGCTTTGAAATAGATGTAATAGTGACATAGTTGATTTAAAATGAAAGTCACCTTTTTCACGAGAATGCTTTTGCTTAAGCATGACAGGACTCTATCGATCTGATTGATAGTGATTTTCCACTGTATCACAATAGCAGTTATCTCATTGGCTGAGACGGTATCTCTCGGCCAATCAGATCGCTCGCTGTTATGATGCAACAGTTACGTAATGGTTACGGTCATCATATGTCTTCCTTTAAGACTAGGACAATGAATTGATTTCAGGTCAGGTATGGGTAATGCTTCTAACATAGTTTGAAAAAAAAAAAACCGCAAATATTGTGTTTAAGTGAATTACTATCTTAAATAAAGCAATAAAAGCTTTGCTTATTTTCAACCCATGAATGTGAATTTTTTGTATATATATGTAAATTTTCTCTAAAGGGAGGTAATTAATAACCATTTATGTGATGAAAATGTGGTAAATATATTATATATCTCCGTGATGCATTATACCAAGCAAGACATCACATAATCATGGATCTTTATTCATCTTTTTGTCTTACATCCAACTGAATCATGAGGTACCTAGACTAGTTCTTTGACACGCAGAAAATTGTCTGATACCGGGCAATTCGAAGATAATAATTAATGGTCACTCATGTGAAAACCAGCCAAAAAATCTTTTAATTTTTTTTAAAATCTAATTCGAATGCAGACGCTAATAGTACAAATTTGACAACAACGGTATGACTAAACTTATTTCAATCAACCGTGATTTTTTATATATAAAAAATTAGAGACATAAAACCAAGATAATACAAGGAACGCTGCGAAATTTCCGGTGACATTTGGAGACATGTACAAACATTTTAAACTGTTTAATCCTTTACCACACATATAAAAATTTTTAACGTCCCTAAAGAAAAAAGGCTTTTGAAACATTGTGGGAATAGGAGAAAATGCTGTTTACCAGCATTTTCTCTTGTTCCCGAAACGGTTTTTTTTCCCTATCAAAGACAGAAATCATCATTTGAGCTAAAGTTTTTTTGTCGTCTGCACATGCTTTCAATTTAATCGAGTCCAAAATTTTACCGTTTGGTAAAAAGTTCGTTTGGTAAAGAATTCACGCTTTACCAGTTGACATATCAATTTAAAACTTGACTATATTGAAAGCTTTTGCAGACGACAAAATTAACTGTGGCTCATATGATTAGAATTGTTTTTGTAAGGGTAGAAAACGTTGAGGGGGAAAAAGAGAAAATGCTGGTAACCAGCATTTTCTCCTTTTTCCTCCACAATGTTTTCAAAAGTCTTTCTACATCAAGGTCATCCGAAACATGGTATCGTTTGGTAACTGATTTTAAAAGGTGTTGGTGCATCCAGGTGGAGCAAATCGGATTGAAATGATGTGGTACGGAGATCACGATTCTAGATCGATATTTAAAAACTTTCGTGAGAAAACCGCAATGTCAAAATTAAAAGCCTATATGATTCATTAACGTGGCTTTCGTAAGTATACTTAATAGGTAATCCTCCTATAAGAAATAATTAAGTAGGGTTTAAAAATATCTTTGAGTATGACACACGTATATGACACGCATATTATTATATGTTAGATTGCTAGTTAATCTACTTAAGATTATTATACCGGTAACTATTTCAAAAATTGTCTTTTTTAATACCAAAAGAGTTGAAGACCCCTGTTGCACGATTGTACAACACAAGAAATGTGATTATGTTTGTTTGGTGTTTAATGCCGTTTCTGAAAAGACACCTCAGGAGACAAGCATAACAAGTTGGAAAGGAATCAAATTTAAAATTGACCTTAGATTGTATACTTAATGTCATACTTTTCCACGAGCGGTGCTTTAGAAAGAGGGTTTAGTGCATCTTCGTGATGCATTATACAAAACAAGTCTTCACGTACCATGGATCCAATTTCACTAAAAACAACTGACTAATAAAGTAAAACGATCATTCGACATGCAGAAAATTTTACTAATAGCAAAAAGTTTCGACTCAGGTCAGCCTGCGCAGACTGCACGGGCTGACATAAGTCGATACTTTTTGCAAAAGCACTAAAGTGTCTTTTAACAGTGAAAGACTTATTTAATGTAAATAATCTCTACTATTACGCACATGTATGCAGGTCTTGCCAAGTGACAATGAATGGTTATAATTAAGACAATGAAGATAAGATCATGTTCGATTCTGTTCTGTTCATTTAACATTTAGACTTTAATAGAAAGGTACCCATGAGTGACTAATTGATTGTATAGTGTTTAACGCATAATTTCAACTATATTGCGGCGGCCAGTGCACCTATCCATGCTTTCCTGGAGTTACTTTTACCAGTGCTCCGCACAATATTCTTTCCAAGTCACTGGCTGCTTTCTTACATAAGCATCGACGAAACAATGATCAGCTGTTAGCGAGGAATGAATCCTGTCGAAATGACTTTTATCAATCCTCGGAAAGAAATTTGCCGAGCAGGGGATCGAACCAGCGACCCCCTGTTCTTGAGTCCTGTACGCTACTGACTGCGCTACCGGAGCTCGGCCCCAGGGGTGATAAAGGAACGACTCCTGTATCAATGACTTTCAAGACTGCTCGAAGAAAAAGGTGCCCGAAGCAAGATTCAAACTTGTAGCCTTTGTTTTATTTAGATGAACCTTCTGCAAGAGATAGTGACTAATGAGTTATCTTTGTTACAGATGTGCTGATTTATCATACCTGTTGGGAGAAGGCATGGCTTATAAGATATATTGCCAATGAGTCATGGTTCTTTTACGATTGACTCATATGTTTATGAGGTAATACAATAACAAAAAAGCGCTGCATCATATCTACCCACACTTCCTTGTTCCTCTTCAGCACCACACGACAAAAACTTGTCCAAATTCAAAGCAGTTGCAGACAACATTTGCAGACGATAATTTAAATGAGACTCAAATGATGGATTTTTTTTTTTGATAGGATAGAAAACATTGTGGGAAAAGGAGAAAATGCTGGCTACCTTTTCCTACCATTTCTCTTTTTCCAACATTGATTTCAAAAAGGCTCCGTTTATCAGGGTCGTAAAAACTCGGAATTGTACGGTAAAGAGTTAAAAATTCCTCTTACACACACGTGTGCATGCAATTTTTTCGTTTTGCTGTAGACGCCGATTGAAGATCCTGTAGAAAAAATAAAGAAACTACTCGGAACGCATTATCTCCCACTAGATTGCATTCTACAAATACACATCTAATTTGGGCATTCTGGGTACAGAACCGGACTACTTTTCAAAACAACCGTTACTTTGAATTTCAAACTAAATAAACGTTTACTCAATAAAACGCTACCTGGTGCGATTCATACAACTATGATCGGCTAGCATGTAACCTATGCTTAGACATTTATTAAAACAGCCCCTACATGCTTGGGTAACAGGCTAATAGCTTCGGTATAAGCCCTACTTTTCCCTAGTATTCGGGGATGGGTGATGCGTCATAGCAGACAGGTCGAATCTTCGAAGAATATGACATGCGCAGACAACGACTCGGAACGATCAATTTCCATTTTGCAACAATATTTTCGATTTTTTTTTACAGCCGGTACCAGACGAAAAGGTCCTCTGCCAGTGAATGTCTTAACTCCAGCACAAAGACAGTCGGCCATTTTAATGTTAGGTAAAACTCATCGATTCGTACAGAAGTCTGGCGCAAAAGATAACCGTTCTATATTTTAACATTATTCTAATTTCCATGACTAGAAATCTGATTGACTGAGACAAAAGGTCTGAACCTATCATACTGCTAGTCTTAGAAATCAAGTTAGAATGCTTCTTTCCTTTTCTGTTCTGTTCAATGATATATACGATGTCAAAGTTATGGTCACGCATACTAGTATTTTGATGACAGGGTTTCAACTTTTTTTACAGGACAAACAGCTTCAGGTTTTTTTTTTTCCTATTATTTATATCAACAAAAGGAATAATGAAGCTCACCGATCCACCTCGAAGGCCCGAGACATTACAATTGGATGGTCCTAAGCTGACCTCTGTCCAGTATTTTTTTTTTCACGAAAATACAGTAACTATAACGATTGTTGTCGAACGTGACCCTTATTCATTTCATTATTCCATGTACCTACATGTTCGTCGGATAAGGATACGAATCTTTTTCGTTTTACTCTAATCTACTACCCCTAAACCGTTCTAGTTTGGTTTTTAGACACCCCGAAAATACCCAAAATATCGGTAGATCCAGGATTACTTTGCAATAGAATATCTGGCCTAGGCTAGAATTACCTTCAAAATATTGAACTCACCATCCAGTCTGAGCTTAACCTAAGTTGTCAGCAAAAGCACCGGAAGTTGCATCCTGCACGCAATAAATTAGAGTACAAATCTTAGCATTTGTTTGGGACCAAGCCGTCTGGGCATATTATATGACAATGAAAAAGCTGTTAAAGTAGTTTTGATATACAGACATACTATATCAAACATCTGAAATAAGGAGAACCTTCTGGTAATAACAGTGTCACGATTCCTGAAAGATGTGTTGATTTTATCAAAGTTAAACAATCCCCACACTTCTGTGTAACATTCCATAATCAACAAAATTTCGCCTCCTCGTTTATGTTGATATTTAATCTTTAAGCATTCATTGCTCACAGAGAAAAACATTTACACTTTTATCATGCTAATAAAACCCAATGCACCGATTAAAATGTTTTTACTGTACAGTTATCTTTGGTATAGAGAGATGTGCAGAAGGGTGTTTATCCTTTTCGCAGAAGGGTGTTTAACCCTTTTGTACGGTATCGTTTCATTTGCTTCTCTATAGATAAGCTTTGAAAAGAGTAAAACAAAAAGATATACCCAAAACTACATGTAACTGTTTCACTATAAAATTAAGTAAAGGTTTTGCTTTAAATCCTTATAACAAATTCAGTGTACTGGTACCAAAGGTGCTACCACATGTATCCTCTGCAGCACATTTCCGAAAAAGGGAAAGGTCCAACAAAACAGTGAGGGCTAGGGCGAGCTACCAGGCTGACCATGTCATTTAAGGTTACAACAAGTTCACTACCGGTCATCTGGAATAGACATCCCATTAACTGAGTAGCCTGTAGTTATCATCTTTATTCGCAATTAGCATACCCAACCATGTGTACAGGCCTAATTTATAACTGATGTCCCTCCTTAGCCTGGACATGATAGTACAATATGTACCCTTAGAGAGTCTTTTAATAATTATTTTGGTATTTGCGTCCAGAGTAAAATAAGATAAGATTGCACAACACGTGCGGTCTGATCTTATATCAACATTGTCCACTGTGTACATATTTTTTTGTCGTAAAGTAGTCGTGAAAGAGCAACGGTGAGGTATTCTATTTCTTTACTAAACATGATAAATTTCTTCATTTGGTGTTTTAAGGGTTAAAACATATGAGTCAAGCTCTGTCATAAAGGGGTTTTGCGCATCTGTAAAGAGTTTCCACCCGTGTAAGCCTGTGCAGTTCGCGCAGGCTAACATGGGTAGAAACAATTTGCTATTGGCCAATTTTCTGTATGTGAAAATTTCTGTGAAAAAAACATCAGACTGTGTTGTCGTGTTGCTGTAGAGCCCAATCTGACGGCATGTTTCGTGGATATATATGAGCCAAGCTCTTGCAAAAAGTATTCTAATGCCCCCGTTTGCTAGAGCATGGCTTATATTTGTTTGGAAAAGAACCTCATAGTATCCCTAAACTGTCATAAGAGCTATGATATTATCAAAGTCCAAAAGTTTGCTACTTCAGAAACCTACTCTGATTGTGGATGCGCGGCGTATTGTTTAGCAAGGGTCCTTCATTATTATGTGTCCTTTCTTGAAACCTGTAAACGCTTTATGCACAGTTACTCCGGTTGCCTCTGTGGCCAATGTAGATCAAGATCAGACGGCACAAAACGTTCAGTCGGATGTTCGATGTACATTGCCCACCTTGCTACGACGTTCTGTACAACAGCAACCTAGAATTCGTAATAGTTTGGATTCTGCATTTCCTTACTATAATATGTCTGTAAGGTTTATTTGGTGCTCTCATGTAAATATATAATAGTTGCGTTAATGATGATTGAAAATGTGCTCCTAATCGCAGCAATTTGTTTATTAATCCTTAAACTGCTATGCGCGACTCACTGACCTTTAGCGGACAGTGTAGATCAAGATCAGACTGCACAGAACGTGCAGTCTGATCTTGGATCTACACTGTCCGAGAAGGAGATGTTATTCCTCAAAATATATTTTTTTTTAAAACAGCAATATTAGGGTTTTTACTATCGAAATGAGCATTTCATTTCAATTATTTAGCAGGATAAGGGTTATTGTGTTGATAAGTTGCCTCTCGCGGTTCATCAATCATGTACATCTGATTCAGGGAGGACAGTCAACTTTACCAATGTTTTTTGTCATGCATCTTTAACTGCCTCATTTCTGTCTGCCTGTTGAAGTCCGTCTGTCTTTGTCTGATCCTCTCTGTCTGTTTAATCAAGTGTCTCATTTTTCATTTATCTGTTCTCATTTCGTCTTTCTCTCTCTTCCTCCCTCCCTCCCTCCGCTTCCCCGTATCTTTCTCCCTGTCTCTGTCTGTCTGTCTGTCTGTCTGTCTGTCTGTCTCTCTCTCTCTCTCTCTCTCTCTCTCAGAGCTCTCTCCTTGTGTGTGTCTATATGGCTGTCTGCCAGGCGCCCGCTAGTCAGTCCGTGCGTCTGTCTGTACATCGAACGAAAAGGCAATCATCGTTCACATGATGACGAAATTATTTCATTTGCATGATGTATTAATGGCAGAATTCTGTATATTAACTCTTTCTGGTCTAAATATGTAAACTCAATTGCTTTCAATGGCTGAAAATACAATCCAAAGAAAGGTGTTTTTTTTTTTATCCTATAGGCTTGACTACACAAGCGAACGGTACAGATCAGAGATCACACTGCGAGTTTTGTACAGTCTGATCTTAGTCTATATTATTCGCATCAGCGCATTGAGTCACACTTAGCTGCCAGAGTGTTCACACAGACGGTGCAAAATAACCGTAGCGTCTTCCCATCTGTACATCTAGTTACATGTTTGTGTTCACCACTCTATCGCCCACGGTAACGAGTAAAATTCAATTTTCAACCCTTTCTGCGCCGAAGTCGAAAACAGGGGCTTTTGCGGACGGTATAGATCAAGATCAGACTGCACAGAACGTGCAGTCTGATCTTGGATCTATACCGTCCGCTTCATTAGTCTAGCATATAAGATAAGAAACCTTTCTGAGTGTTGAAGGATTTTTACTATCAGCTTTCGAATGAGGTCGAGTTTACATATTCGGCGCTTCAAGTAAAGAGTTTAACGGCCTCCACCTTAAGCTCTTCAGATGCAATTTATAAAATAAATTACATTAAAATGTGAAAGCCCGGTTGAGTTGAACAGTTTCTTTGTAGAAGGCCGTAACCCTTGCATGAAGTCTATCAAACACACAGTGAACGGTAAAATGATTTCATCAAAATATGGGCGTTGTGAATATCGAAATGAAAAATGTCATTAATTAATTGTTTAACCTTTTTTCTGCTGATTTAAGATAACTGACGAAATCAACGTTTGAGCAGTGGATACGCTGGATGATTTCAAAACGAGACTAGCAAAATATTTAACACTTTACCACACAATCTCGAGTTCTAAGGACCCCGGGGAAGAGTCCTTTCGAGAAAAAGAGGGAAAAAACTGATAACCAGCATTTTCTCCTTTTCCCAAAATGTTTTCTACCCTATCGAAGAACTTCAGTTCATTTGAAGCACTTTCGCGTATTTATTGCCTGCAGATGCTTTCAATTTTGTCGTTTGGTACACTTACAACATATGATAGAAAGTAGATCCACTTCTTTTTTAGCTCCCCCCCCAATTTGGTATTATGACGGTATTTTTTTTTGGGGGGGGGGGGGGATATGTCCTTATCGGACAGTGTAGATCAAAGATCAGACTGCACGTTCTGTGCAGTCTGATCTTGATCTACACTGTCCGCAAAAGGTCAGTGAGTCGCGCATAGCTGCCTAAGGCATCATATGATGTCAGATGATACGTTCACATACATCTAAATGTATTCATCGTAATAATGTTACTTGGATGGTGAAACTGTCGAGAAAATATTGTGCTAAATAGAGAAAATTGTCTACCACTCACAATATCGATATAACTAACGTAATGCAAACATAGTGACAAAAGAAAAAGGACTGTATCCTGCAGGCGACTGCTTTATTTGCTACACTGTTTTACGACATTAATCCCTCATACAGGAAGAAAGATAAAGATTGGTAGATAGAAGGCAGACTGTTCTGCGTTATGCAGTATTTCTTTTCGTATCTGTCAAAAAACGTAATACCGGCTTATTTCAACTGAATGTTTCAGCAACATACATATCTATTACATAAAAGAATTTATTGTCGGGTGAAGTCATGCAAAAGATATTTAAGTTGTCATAACTCTTAAAGGGACTCACACGTTGACTAAGTTTTCAGCGAATATTTTTAGCAATCATTTGAAAAGGGGTTCCATTGTTCAGGTTTCACATTGGGTAACAAACATTTCAACATATAATGGTCCATTTTCTACCCTAGTACAAATATGAACTATTTCGAGATATTTTTTTAACCCTTAGGCTGCTAAGCGCGACTCACTGACCTTTTGCAGACATTGTAGATAAAGATCAGACTGCACAGAACGTACAGTCTGATCTTTATCTACACTGTCCGATACAAAGATTTTTTCTCAAAGACAAATGTTTGAAATAGCATTATTCGGGTTTTTACTATCAACTTGAAAGTTTGATGTTAGTTTTTTAGCAGGATAAGTTCCTAAGTCAAAATCTATATATATGTATGTAGTTGAAATCCGCTTTAAGATGCTAAAAAAATAAATACAAAACTGTTTGCACAAATTTAAAGTGCTTTTCTTAACCGCATAGATTCAAGATCAGACAGCACGAAACGTGCTATCTGGTCCTTTGGTTAAACGAAAAATTGTTAGTAACCATGTTAGTTTAATATAACTGAGCCGCCCTCTTGCAAAAGGGGGTTGAATGTATCACCGTGATGCATTATAGCAATTAAGTAAACATATAATATGGCTTGCAACACGCGAAAAGGGGCATTCGGACATTTGCGTAAAGTGTCGTCTCGGATCCGAGACGGCACTTTAAGACTACACTAGATTTTGTGCTACAGTAGACTTGGGAAAAACAGAAAATTACATAAAAACGGAAAGTGTCGTTTCGGATTGGCCTACGCGGACTGCGCAGGCTGATCCGAGACGACACTTTACGAAAATGTCCGAATGCCCCTTTTCGCGTGTTGCAGGCCATATGGATCCATAACATTCATTTTGTCAAACAACCAACAGATTAATGGAGGTAAAATGGCCCGTAGGCACGCAGAAAATTTACAGATAGGAAAAAGTTTCGACCCATGTCAGCCTGCGCGGACTGCGCAGGCTGACCTGGGTCGATACTTTTTCAGGTGCATTACACCCCCTTTTCACGGAGCATGGCTCATATAAATTAGGTATTATGCAACATTATTAGTCATTTAGAAAAAGTTTTAAAAAAACATTTATATAATGGCAAAAAAAAAGCTCTTTTTTTGTAGGTTTTTTGCAAAGTGATGCATTTACTAAGATATTTTATTCACTAAGCACTGACCGCAAATTGCATTTAATTAGTGTTATTAATAAAAAATAACGGAAAAAGCAAATCTGTTTTACCAAATCGGGTTCAGGCTGAATGTCTAATATCCATGTTTATATTTAAAACTTTATAGAACAAACTTTAAAACAAAAAAAACCAAAATCCTTAGTTCGCCGATTATCAAGATAAGGGAGTTTGAAAAACATCGTTTGAAAAAGGAGAAAATGCTGGTAACAACCGTTTTTCTCATTTATTCATGAAGTTTGCAGTCGCTCTATAGATAATAAGCCTCATTTGAGTCATAATTATGTATTCTGGTCTCAGTAAGTGCTTTCAGTATAGAAACGTTTGATCTTTTGTCGCCTAGTAAAAAGTCAAACTGAATAGTAATCGGCCATGCTCGTTAAAATAACCTTGACTGTCGCTCGGGAAGGGGAGGGGGACGCTCCATGACTCAGTGGTTGGGACGTTTGAATCGTACTCAGGACATCGGGGTTCGATCTTACTTAGGCTGTTGGTCGCGCGGTAGTCCCACAGCAACGCGCTGCAGAGCACCAGCCTCGTACTGATGAATAAGAGGATCGAATCCAGTAATCGGCGAGGTCAACCTTTGGAAGAACCCAGATCACGGCACGAGAACTGTTTAAGGTTTCCAAATTTAAATGCGTTTCAAATGATGAAATTTCTTTTTGATGGGGTAGAAAACATAGTGGGAAAAGGAGAAAATGCTGGTTACCAGCATTTTCTCCATTTCCCACTATGTTTTCAAAAGCCTTATTTGTTAAGGTCGTTAAAACTCGGAATTGTGTGGTAACGAGATCAGCTATAAGAACTTTGTTTCACAAATGATACATAAACACATTTAAATCTTTACCAGTGATGACAAAATGTTCAGGGCAGTCCAAAATTTATACTATTTGCAGACGACAAAACAAATGTGGCTCAAATGGGTGGAATCTATTATGAAAAAGGTAGAAAACATTGTGTGTGTGTCGTGGGGGGGGGGGGGGAAAGATTGCTGGGTACAGGGATAAAGTTAAGGACAGATATACATGTTAAATGACTTAAATACTGTTGAAAATGGTTTAAAAACTACTATGCAGGCATTTTACTATGTAACTCTTTACCAAACGACAAAAATTTTAGACTAGTCCAAACTGAAAGCATTTACAGACGACAAATAAAACGCAGCTCAAATGGTAGGATCTGACTTTGAAAGGGTTGAAAACATTGTGGGAAAAAAGGAGAAAATGCTAGTTACAGGCATTTTCTCCTTTTCCCACAATGTTTTCAAAAGGCCTCTCCCTCAGGATCATTATAACTTAGGATTGTTTGGTAAAAGGTTAAACATTTTCTATCAAATAAACAAACAAAACCGAGTCTCATGTCGCCATAAGGCTCGTTTCGCCACGCCGTGCCTTAGAATGTTATATAGAGACCTCTCTCTACGCTACATTGCTCACCCGGAACAAACTTGTGAAACTATTTGGTTATGAAAGCTTTTTCAGTGAAATTATATGTATATAGTTATAGGTAAACATCCATTTTTATATCAATGTTTCTATGGTAACGCGCGATATTAAACCTTCAAATGCTGAGGACAGCGTCAGTTTCCTTTGCTGACGAAGTAGATCAAGATCCACCTTGCAATCGCAATATTTGTGTAACCTCATTTCATGCTAGTTACGAGTATATTGTACAAGGATGCCTTTTACGTCGTATGATACAAAGTCGTTTCGAGAAGAAGTCAGCTGGTCAAACGTTGAAATTTTTTGAGCCATTCCGTGTAAAAAGGGGGCTTAATGCATCTGCGAAAATCTATCGACCCAGAACAGCCTGCACAGGCTGACCTGGGTCGAAACTTTTCGCTTTTAGAAATTTACTGTATGTCAAAGGACCAGTGTACCTCTTGATTCAGTCGGTTTTTGGAGAAAATGGATTTTATGGATCCATAATTATGTGATGTCTGGTATTAATGCATCGTGGAGATGCACTAAACCCCTTTTGCCGGAGCACGGCTCATTTATTTACTTGACTATATTAAAAGCTTTTGCAGACTACCAACTAATTATGGCTGCACTATTTTGTCTTTGAAAAGGTAGAAAATGTTGTAGGAAAAGGAGAAAATGCTAGTTACCAGCATTTTCTCCTTATCCTTATTTTTTTTTTGAAAAATCATCTTCTTCATGGTCGTTTAAAAATGGGTTTGTTTGGTCAAGCATTTATCTTCAACATGGTTAAGAAAGATTGTTATCCCTTCACCAGACGATCACGTGACTGACGCCGCCAGCGGGTATTGAATACGACATGCGAATCCAGTGCCTTAACAACTGTGCAACAGATCTCCAGGAACCGTAGTTAACAAGGATTTCAACATTGCTCGAACTCTTAATTCCAAAACCAACTACCATGATTGGTCGACCAATCAGATGACTGGTATCATCGATAGGTAGGATAACAACTGCATGTGAATTCATTCCTTGGCCTGGGTCACAGAAAGGGAAAGACACATGGTCAAAAAGAAAAAAAAACATCCACAGCATGATGCCCTGGCCATAAAAACATAAAGAATTCATTAATCTATGGCCAAAATCTCTAGGGAGTGTTAGAGTTGTTTCATACTAGCCCAGGTGTGTTGTCACATATACATGTTTTATGACCAATGTTTTATGCTCCGTCTAATTTAGATATTTCTCGTTTTACACTTTCACATAGTTTCTTTTTTTCGAATGTTTCATAAGATTTACGTGTTTGAAGAGCGTAAATCTTAGGACAATGGACAGTCGTGTGAGTTTTTGCGAAAAGTATAGATCAATCTATCGATCAAATTGCACGGAATTCAGGTCTAAACTGTTACACACATTATTCCATTATGGCCATGATATTGCAAATTTCTAATGTCCGGATTATTAGTATCTATATTACTGATCTAGCAGTCAAATAAAGTATTCCTTCTATACGTTTTCACTGAATAGACGCTTCAACTCAGGAAGTATAGGCCAAAACTTGCAACATCAGATGGGACAGTGAGTGTCCAAGGTCACACTGCATTTTCTGTGATGCACAAAAGAAAAAACTTAATGTTCGGAACAAACGGAGGTTATAGCAGACAAGATTCTGGGTTATTTATGCCTAGGGACATGTGAGGTGTCTTGAATTCTTCATGAAGGAAAAGGTAAATGAACATCGTTAAACAGTATCACTTTCCTATCTCTTCGCAGTTACGCCATTTTATCTTTGTTTGCTTTTTAAGCCTATCATCGAGTGAGACATCAATATAAAGAGTAACCGTTGAATGGTCAAAAGCCCGGACCACTGAGAGATAATTTCTACGGTGTCACTTCCCAGCTATCTTTCTTCATCACGATTGGTCATTAAGACGCTTTCATTGCACAATAAAAAAGCCCTTTGAATACCCAGGTTGTTCATTTCTTCCTTTGCGCATGACAAGCTCTGAATTGAAGACCGCGGTGATTTTAATTGGTATCTTTTCATGTGATACCAATCTTTTCGACGAAATAAGTAGGAGTACTCTTGTAAAAGGCGCAAGATTTAAAACCAATAACGCTTCTGATATCTTAACTAATGCTTTCCCCGCTTTCACCAAGATTTAACCCTTAACCTGCTAAATAAATCCGATAAAACTTTTGAAGTCGAAAGTAAAAACCTAAGTGTCCCTATTTCAAAGTTGTTTTTTGGGGACAAATACTTATCGGACAGTGTAGATACAAGATCAGACTGCACGTCCTGTGCAGTCTGATATTGATCTACACAGTCCGCAAAAGGTCGTTGAGTCGCACATAGCAGCCTAAGGGTTGAAACGATCATACCTCGTAATTCAATATGGCCCCTTTGAATTGCATGGCAATCTTCTTACTTACTAATTTTGAAGTCTTTATTTTGGGACATGAAAGAAGACTTTGTTGCAAGATGTTAGCTAAGGTCAAGCAAAAACATTATCACAAAAGCTATACTATGTATGCACTAACTCAAACCGAATCTTTTTTATACCGCCATACCTGTATCAAGTTGTTAAGTCAAAAAGAGCTGCAGGCTGAGGTGTATCAGTTTAGTCATACCTTTCTTGTTAAATTTCAGTCAAAACAGGCAAAAACACTGAACATCCGTTTCTAATTTTAGACGGAACTCTGTTACAATTCACGAAAATTTACAGTGGTCAATATTGAAAGCATTTGCAGTCGACAAATTCCATTTATGTTGTTCAAATGATGGAATTTGTCTTGATAAGTTAGAAAACATTGTGGAGGAAAACGAGAAATTGTGTCACAGTCACAAGTTTTCTTCCGAAGAGTTGTTAAAACCCTTTTTTTAATCCTAAAGGATGAAAAGGCAAGAAAAAGAAAAAGATATTACCTTCAATCGAGGACTCGTCTTCTTCAACTACCGGGGACGAATCATATCTAAAAACGATTTTCTGGTAACTCAGAGATTTCGTCACTTCCGGTTCAATGTACAAATATATCGCTTCCTGTGACGTCACACAATACTCTTGGCTGGTTCCCTGGATTGTCATCAACGTTTTAAGATTGTGATCGTTCAGCTTGGCAGTCTGGGATTGTAAATTGATAGAATTGTCAATGAAGTTAATTTCACGAGAAACTTTCAGTTTCGTTTGGCCACTTTCGATAATGAAGCATGTTTTAAACCGTTCCAGGCGATCTGGTTTGATTTGAAATCTCAGCGCACCTGTTGGGTTGTACCATGTTACGGATCCTTCCGGGCATGTGAGGGTGGAACTGAACACGCCCCTTGACTCCCCTCTGCTGTCACTGAAATTGAATTGAAAACAAGTTTAATTTTCCTAGATTAGAACGAGTATAGGCTACTTTCACAATATTTCTTTATATGTGTAATTACATTAAATCTTAAATCCTGTTTAAAATACTTATTGTAAGATGATGCTACTTTTTCATAGTCGCTGCACATTTTGTTTCGGGGTTAACTCTTTACCAGACGAAAAATTAAAGGGCTGTTCCTATTAACAGCATTTTCAAATGGCAAAGTAAATAAGGCTTAAAACAATCGACTCATCTTTGAAATAGGAGAAAACATTGCCGGATAGGAGAAAGTGCTAGCTACCAGCATTTTCTTCTTTTCCCACTATCTTTTCAAAGGACGTGACCGTCAGGATCGTTAAAACTCGGAACTGTGTGGCAAAATGTTAACTTTACCATACAGTCACGGGGGTTTTGCTACCCTAAAGAAAAGGGCTTTTGAAAGCACCGTGGGACTTTGAAAATACTGGTAACTAGCATTTTTCTCCCTTTCCCACTGTATCTCCTAATCTTTCAAAGACAAAACGAACCATTTGAACCACATTTCATGTGTCGTCTGTAAATGCTGTCAATTTGGACAAGTCTAAATTTTTTCGACTGGTAAAGAGTTAATGTGTGTAGGAGGGTTTTCGTGGAGATTTTGGAGATGAAGGAGATATATACATTACGAGGTATTAGGCGACGGAAATTTCATTAATTTCATTTTATTAAGGATGGTGGCTTCAACGACTTTATTGCTGATTGTACTAGGAGATAACGACTTTATTACATGCCTTATTTACGTGGTAGCGCCACCTGTTGTGGTTGGTCGCTGATTTTCGATTCGCATGGTGCATGTACCGCAATTGTATCACTTGTTTCGCACGACCTATTGCCGAATATAACGACTTGCGCGTGCGAGAATACTTAATGCTCTGGCAATGGGCTTAATGCATCTCCGTGATGCATGATACCGAGCTAATCATCACATTATTGTGGGTCCACAAAACCCATTTTGTATAATAACTTACTGCATAATGATGTACACTTGTCCTTTGACATTCAAAAAATTTACCAAAACCAAAATATTTCGACACAGGTCAGCCTGCGCGGACTGCGCAGGCTAACCTGGGTCGATATTTTTTGCAGATGCATTAAGCCCCCTTTTCACAGAGCATCGTTTATATATCTTTGACCAAGAGTTTAGTTCCAGCTAAGTAACTATCTACCACAGAACGCAAACGATAATCGAAATCATGTCTGTGCATGTACATGTATATCATGACAAATCGCAAAACTGCAAAGCAAATCAAATTTCAGCTCAAAACCAGACGGCAAAATATTTGACTCGTCCAGATTGAAAGCATTTGCAGACGACATATCACACGTGACTCACTTGATGATTTTTGTGCCTGGAAGATTAGAAAAAAATTGCTGGTTTCCAGCATTTCTTTCGTTTCCCACAATACTCAAGGTTTTTAAAAGCTTTCTTCCTCATTCGTTAAAACTCTGAATTTTTGGTATAGGAATAAAGTGCGTCTTTAATACTCATACCTATATCTACGACATGACCATAAATGGTTTCGTAAGACAAAGATTAACTTTGAAGTGAGATTAGACAACCGGTGCAAAATGTTGCGAAGAATTTTCGCAAGCAAAAACAACACTAGCACGTAATATCTTTAAAAAGATAGACGGCGTAAATTTGCCAGCAAATAGGCAGGGGTCCTTACAATGAACATTTCTAAAATTTTGACCAATCACAAATTTCTATTTATTTATTTGTTATCTATGGTGGCATATTTCTGCCGCGAGATACGAGATAGCTATCATGATAATTTTAGAAAACTATCGTGATTAAACAAAGTTTCCTGGAAATTTTATCTAGATAATAAAAATTTTCACGATAAAAATATCGCGATAATTCTACCTGTTATCATGATTTTTTATGTTTTCGTGCCCATAACCGACATTCACGGTATCTATATTTAGATACGGTTTCGGAATATCTTCGTCTACAACCTTATGAATTCTCCTTTTCCCTGAATGGTTTTAAAGTGTCCGTAGGAAGCATTTCGAGTCGTCTTTGTGATTTTACAGACTTCTGTTCATTTCGGGTCTTATCAAAATTTACTAATTAAGCTACAATTATTAATTATTCGAACTTTTAGTTACTGCAATCTTCTGAAGTCAAAAACTACCGAGTTCATCCAAATGATAAATTTTCTATTTATAGATATCGAGAAACAGGTAGAACTATCACGATAATTTTATCTTGCATGTCAGCTTCGTGCACGATTGAGAAATTTTGCGTTAAAATATTAAGTTTATCGTGATATTTTTTTCAGGAAACTTTTCACTATCTCGATAAAATTTCCAGGAAACTTTAATTTATCGCGATAGTTTTGTAAAATTATCATGATAGCTATCTCGTATCTCGTGGCAGAAATATGCCACCATAGTTATCAATACCAAAAAGTAGGTAAAGGCCAGCACACTCAGTTACGCCGAAAAATGTAATAGTTAAGCTATTAAATGGTCTACTTGCCCCCTGAATAAATTTATTCTCGTCTTTTTCGGTTTCTTAGCGGTTAAAATTTTCATCACACTACTTTTAGGAATGTTCAGGGTCTATTTTACCTATTTCATTTATCATCTTTTACGAGGGTTAATGTATAAAAATATAATATAAGCCTGCTTCTTTGTGTGGTTTATGCCGTGGCGGGAAAATGGCGAACTGAATGTACATGTAATTATGGCAGAGAGCACACCCAGTCTCCACAAGTTAGAATAAC